>JAUMHP010000074.1:6865576-6883743 GCA_032361065.1 Enteromius trimaculatus | reverse complement strand
TTTAAGGGAGGACAGGGGACAAGAGGGAAATGTTATCAAAATTGCATTTTTTAATATTCTTATTTATTGCTTTTTTTTTTTTATTGCAATTTTTTTTCCAACATTTTTAAAATAATATATATTTTCATTTATCACTTCAATTAAGCCAATTTGTAATGAAACGCAATGTATTGAAAGTCTTCACTGACTCGTTCTGAGGTTTTCTCTCATATGTAAAGCCCTTGGATCTTACAGTCACGTACTGGCAGCAGTATGCGGTCTAAACATCCTGAATGGCCTTGGCCAGACATACCTGAGGTCATGGTGTTCAGTCTGTAGTTCCTGCATCACATTCTCATCCACAGTCATCTAAGGAAATTGTTGCATGAGCTTTAATCTGTGAGAAACAACAGCATGCACTCTCGCTAGCTCTTTGAATTCAGATCTCTGCACTACACTCAACAACATATTTCAAAGAAAGCCATGCAACATGTGAAAACCTAGTGAATCAGCACTGTCAACCATATAAGAGGTTCACTCCAGTTTCCAAGAGCTTTCGTGCTTCTGGAGGGTTATGGAGCTTTTTCCCCGGCTGTCACTGTGTTCAGTTTTCTTTAACTTATTCTTGGTTCCCCAGTTTCTAGGTCAAGGGCTCCCCCTATGGCAGACTGCCAGTTGTAGCCCAGTCTCACATAATCCAGCACAATAAATCAAGCCCGCAGCAATGCCCTAGCAACCTGAACTTGACACATAGTGTAGACACACACTTTACTACTCGTAACAGCTAATAGATAAAGTGTGTGTGTGTGTGTGTGTTTTGCAATGCATATCTTTCTCCCTGCCCTCTGGCGGGTTACATAATGTGACTGCTCACAGTCTGGTTGAGTAACTGGTTTAACCTACGGCTGAATTCTCTTTAGGGAGTTTGTGAGTGCCTATGTCAGACGTTTGCTGAACAATAGTTAAATAAACGAGAGGCAGATTGAATCCGGTGTTATTACCTAAATCCTAGTGTTTTATCAATGCAAAAAGCAGATTTTTAAAGTTGATTTTTCAATTCTGGCAATAATATGCATAATACTTAATGTTTCTTATAGTTATACATGTACTGTATACAGTTAGAGTCATATGTGTTTGGATATATTTTTTATAATTTTAGCTCTGTATGCCACCAGAATCAAATTAAAATGAAATAATCAAGATAAAAATATATATTTCCAATATTTTGTTGAGAATCCTTTGCAGGCAATGACTGCTTTGAGCCTGGAACTCATAAACATCACCAGAGACTGGGTTTCCTTCTTTGTGATGCTTTGCCAGGATTTTACCTTCAGTTGTTGTTTGCGGCTTTTTCTGCCTTTAGTTTTGTCTTCAGCAAGTGAACTGCATGCTCAGTCTGATTTAGACCAGGAGACTGACTTGGCCATTGCAGAATAATCCACTCTTTTACCTTTAAAAACTGCTTGCATTTGCTGTGTGTTTTGAGTCATCGTCTATTTATGAAGTGCCGTCCAATCAACTTCGCTCTATTTGGCTGAATCTGGGCAGACAGTATATCCCTGTACACTTCAGGGTTCATCCGGCTGCTTCTGCCTAGTGTCACATCATCTTTAAACGCCAGTTACCCAGTGTCACTGAAAGCCATGCACACTTATGCATCATGCTCCACCATGTTTCACAGATGATGTTATATGCTTTGAATCACGAGCTTTCCCAAGCCTTCTCCATACTTTCTTCTTCCCCTCATTCTGGTACAGGCTGATCTTAATTTCAGCCTTCCAAACAATGCTCTTCCAGAAGTGGTCAGGCTAATCAAGAGTCTAATCAGGCCTTGTTTGCACCTTGTGGTGAACCTGGGCCAGACCAAAAACAAAATTGTCTGTTTATTACTATTTTTAAAGCTTTTATTTCCATATATTTATTTTATGAACTGCACAGACAGATAACGACGAAAGAAATAAGCATGAAAATAATAGTTATGTTTGTGCGATTAAAGTCATTTTTAAAGTCACTGTTAAAGTCATTTTTACATACAAATGGCACTTTTCTATGCAAAATGATCAACAGAACATGTTCTCACTGAGTTTTCTAGAGGACGTCATGAGAATGAAGCATCTGTGAGACTTGCTTGGAACCACAGCTGAGTGCAATGAAGGGATGTGGACTGACACGGTCCTCGCAGAGGTCACACACAGACGTGCTCGCTCTCTCACACACACACATACACACACACTACTACTCCCCGGAGACGTACAGTTAATGTGTGTGTGAATGCCATCTGAACATTTACAGATTCTTTCAAGCCTCTGTCAGGTCTGCTCTCAGCAGTTGCCCTCCCTTCTCCTGAGTCTCCTGACATTGTGGCCAGTTATTCGTTCACCTCACACTCACCTTACAACATTCTCTCTCTCTTCCAAACCCCCTCCTTCATCTCAACCGTCGCTCTCGAGGCGAACAATGGCGTCTGCTGAATAATGCTCCGTGAGGAAAAACAGTCCTCATTAAGCAAACCAAGCTGCTATCGCTCCTGTCGCCGGGCTTTAAGACAAAGTGTAGGCTTCGGTCCAACAGGCCCTCCTGTGGAGCTGTGGTTTGTGCCTCATTCAGTGTGCTTTTAATGTTTTTTTTTTTTTGTAGTGCTAGTTTTAGTCATCTACAACATTGGTGTGACAGTTTTGGTGATTATATCTCCAAAGACGTGACTGAAAGTGATTTCAAAGCCACATTAATCTTAATATGCTGAGGGTAAGCCGAAACGTTTGTCATTATCCTGAATGAGCTTTAGAGCTTGAGTTAGACAACACTGCCATGACTATTTTTAGTGGTGTGTAATCACCTCTGCTGAGCTACACTATGAAATCTAGTGCTTCTAGACATACATCTCTGCTTGATCTGTATCATTTAAAGTGACAGTACACAACAAAACCTGCATTACACATGTAAAACAAAAGCTTCAAAAACAAAGATATTTAGCAGAATTCAAAGCTATTTTGGGGCTGTAGAAAATAAGACTAGAGTAAAGACTACAGGAAATGCAGTTTAAAATAGCCTTACAATTTAAAATATTTAATAATAATAGTAATAATAATAATTTTAGAATATTTCAGTTTTTACTTTATGTTTGATTAGCAATGGTTAACACAATAGAACAAAATAAAAACAAAAATAAAAATAGAGAAAGATAAATAGATATATTTATATGCAGTTATAAATACATATTAGTTATATACAATAGCCAATTTGACAAGAAAATAAACGGATAAATAATGAAGGTCAGTAAAAATAAAAATAGATTTTACAACATCATAAAATTAAATTATCAAATTTTGGAATTTCTAAATTAAGATTTGTTTGGTTTTTGTTTGCATATTGTTTATTGATTTGTTTAATGTAATAAAAATGCAATATATTGTCACTCTTTTTCAACATTTCAACAGAAAATGTGAGAACAATTAATATAAATAAATAATAATGTTTGGCTGCACCAGGGACAAACATTTTCAATAAACCTAAAATTTGAAATGTAATATATACAATTTATAATTATATTATAAAATATATTTTTAGCTTTCATTTCTGTATATATATATATTTGCTCATGAATCTTTAAGAACGTATGGGAACAAATCATGACAAATTGAGCAAAAATATAATGTCTACTTTTTATTAGAAAATGTACGTTTTTTTAGAACATTATCTATAATACCAGTAGGACTAAGTAGTCTCTTAGTAATAAAATATATGAATTTATTAAATCATTTTAAGGGATAAAATAAGACTAGATGTGTGTTGAATCTGTTTCCTGTATGTCAATGCAGGCTGTCAGATACTACAGTCTTTGGTGAAATAGCAAATGTTTTCCAGCTGAAATATTCCTTTAACAACAACTCCCAGTATCCCCACAAGATAAATCTGTGATGTGTGCAGAGCTATTATTGGTAACTGTACAATATTAAGGTGCAGTTTCTCTCATTACAGCTGGGAGCCATGAGTCAGAGTTACTACTGCATCCTTCAAATGACTTCTCCTGCACGTCGCTGAGCCGGGGTTACAGGGACAAGACAACACACCCACACCGACTCATACAGCCACACACAGATGGCTGGCCTCTGCTGGGGTGTATTGTTGGTGTGATCCCTCAGTCCATATTTGCTGGGCTATTTTTAAAAACCTTAGCAGCGCGTGGCCATGCATTAATGCATGCTGTCAGTCAGCAGGTTCACAGATTAGGCTGTTTTTCTACCATCCGTGGGTGTATCTGGTTTCACGTATACAGTATCGTCTTCTGCTTCATGGCTCCGGGGGCAGGAACACTGGGTCGTGTTCTGAGGAAAGTGGTGGGCAGCATCAGTAAAGTCAGAAAGTCATCAAACTCAAAACATATGGGTATTGATCATGCACTTTAAAAAAAAAAAAGGTACAAAAGCTATCACTGGGGCAGTACCTTTTCAAAAGGTACACTGTTGTACCTGTTAGGTTCAAATATGTATGCTTTAAGTACAAATATGTACCTTTAAGGTACCGAAATGGGTAAGCAGTGGAGGCTTTTGTACCTTTTTTTCTGAGAGTGTGGTTGACACAATGCAGAACATATATGCACTAAAGAAATGCTGGGTTAAAAACCACCCAGCGCTGGGTGAAATATGGACAAACCCATGGTTTTGTTAAATGTTTAACCCAACCTTATGGGTGTGTTGCAAATATTCCTTACAAAATTATATATTACTTGCTTAAAATGAACCCAAAATAGGTTTGGAAGTAGCATTCATTAATATGCTCAATATATGGACATACATATACATATACAAAAATTTTAGAATAAATATTAATAAAGTATGTTTTAAAATTGCTTATTAATAAATATTGACATTTTGATTATTCCTTGATTATATTAAAAAAATACAAATAATGTTTAACAACTTTTCACTCAAATTGTTATGCATAATTTGTAATAAATAAAATGTATGTAATAAAAAAACGTTTTTACTAGAGGTCTCAGATTTTAGATCCTGCTGTATACACACACACACAAACACGAGTTACTCAAACATTCAAAACACATAGTAAGTGAGTTACACACATGAATGTGTGAGCACACAGCCAGGGCAACTGAAGGTCAGCTGCAATAATGTATGTTGTGTATGTGAAGCGTGTCTCTTTAACCCCTGCTCTTACTGCTGGTAATTATTCTGGAGGTATGAGCCACAGGCCTCTCTGCATACAGTACATACCTCACCCGGGTGGACTAGGTACACCGCCTGCTGAGGCCCCATTGTGGGCACTTGTCCTGGGGAAAAGCAGTAGTAACTGTCTCCCTGAGGCTGGGTCGCATGCCTGAAGACTAGGGGCACATGCTGCACTATGAGCATAAGCCCACACCGCCTCTCTGTCTGTCAGCAGCAGAACTAGGTCATGAGAGGTGAGCAGGTGCCTGATCTCAGCTAAAACTGATTTTACACAACAGCACAGAAAGATGTTATTAATACAGATGTAATAGCCTTGCTGGAAAATCTAGCTTAAGTTGGTCATTAGCTGGTCCAAACTGACTATTAACTGGCCCAAGTTATTATAGTTCTGAATTTCTATTTTATTTTCAGTGCGTATCAGTTTTATTTTTTGACTCCCAAAGATTCATATTATTTTATTGTTATTTTAGTTTTAATATTTTTAGGTCTGCCAATATTGTACTTAATTCACTAACTGGTATCTGAAATAAAATAAGTTTAAGTAAATTAATCAATAGTTGTAAATGTACATTTTAACTTATTTCTTATAAGTAATCAAAGTATTTTTATCGTTTTTAGCATTTTAATTTTACTAACACAAAGTGACAAACCTTTTTTCATTCATGTAATTTAATTAACTTAACTAAGTAATAGTTACATGTATAATGAAATCATTACATTAATTTTAGACCATCTTAGACCAGAAATCAGTTAGCATATTCTAAAATCTTATTATGGGTTTTCCATCGGGGAAGTTTTGCAAGTGTTACACAGGTGGGGAGATTTCAAGCAGTCTCTGCTGTGATGTTTAGTAATTCCCAGGGTCACTTAAGCCTTACAGAGGGGGTTTTGTGCCTGGAAACATGGCCTGTGAGTCACTAGCGCTTGTCTTTTCCCACACAGAGAGCGTTGTGTTAGTGCAGAGACACACAACCACGAGAAGTTGGGCTACAGCCCATACTTTTATAGGGAGTGAAGGAGAGGCCAGCCAAGCCAGCAGAGAGCTTTGAGTGAGGGGCTCTAATGGCTGTGTAAACAAGATTATCGGTAGCTGAGCTTGTTCCAGTAATATGATACCAGTTACCACACACCCGCTCACACATGCATATACGCAGACATACATTGACTATTTAAACACACACGCATAAAACTTCTGCAGCAGGTCATGCTTGGTCAGACAAACAGAAATACAAACTGAAATACCGGTCTGTTTTCTGTCTTGTTACACATGTGGTTAAATCTGAGTCAGGTCACTGTCTACCGTCTACATGTCTCATCTAGCCAGTCTAGAGCAACAGGTGCCCTTAATGAGTTGCATGAATATCACTGATGATGAAAAACACCACACTTACATAAAGCACTGCAAAGACAACTTGAATTTTCCATTGACTTGCAACAACAAGCAAACACGTAAACAACAACAAAACTGTACAGATGACAGTTTGTTCATACATAGCCAACCAAACAGACAAGTAGACAGAAAGACAGACAGAGAGAGACAGACTGACAGACAAATACAGAGATACAGATAGACAGAGAAAGATAGACAGCGACAGACAGATGCAGACATACAGAGAGATAGACAGACAGACACAGACAGACAGCTCGATAGATAGAGACACAGACAGACAGATAATAGAGTGACAGACAGAATTAATTAGAATTCATTTTTGCTTTGCTCTTTGCTTTGTGCATGTGTATGCATTGAATGTACAGCCTCACTACACATACACTGCAGCCCTGTCATCGAGTGTTTAGTTATTTCCCTCTATTTCTCTTTTTTTTTGCCCTCTTCCTCCCACGCTCTCTCTCCCCTCTCTCTACGTTCCCTCCAGCAAGTGCTTTTAGTACTACACTTTACAGCTGACAGCACATGTTGAGGCAGCACATTCCACATTATTACTACTTCAGATATTTGTGGCGCACAGGTCCTCTGATTGGCGGAGGAGCCTCTGACACTGGAGATGCAGGCAGCCAATGAGGTTTCTGCTCCAGGGAGCCGTGAGGAAGGTAGTGAATCAATGACATCTGGTGTCCGGGGCAGTGCTGACATACACGGCCACTGCAAACACACACAGTCAGACACCTATTCAACGCCAGTCTAAACTCTTTAGATTTAGCAGAGGCTGATGTGTCACTTTACGCGTTACACAATGTGAAGCGTTTTTCCTCTGTTTTGACTATCCTGCTGTTCTTTTGTCTGTTTTATACTAATCTCAGCCAGACTGTGAAAAACATCTGCGAAGGAATGAAAGAATGCCAGACACCCCTCAGGCCCATTTCATGCCCGTTTCAGTGGGCACCTTATGGATGTTGCCATGGGGCCTGACAGCTGAAGCCCTGTTATGGGCATAAACTCACTCATTTATTCAGACAACTGTGAGATGTGCAACATCAAACCCTGAAACACTGCTAGGCCTAAATAGTTTCAACAAAGATCCACTGAGCCTTCGTTCTTCCACAGCCAGCCCCCTAATGGCTCACATCTCCTCTCAAAGACATTTTCAAAGACTCCGGATCAGACACAATAGAAGACATCCATTAAGCTGAGGGAAAATTGGATCTGGTGCTTGTGTCATATGCAGAGAATAAATTCACCAGTGTGAGGATTCTGACTGACTAAATATGTAATGTAATGGTGTTTCATAATTTGTCACTCATAGTTGAAATTAAGTAAAAGTTTAAAACTGATTTGAACTGTGTGTGTGATTTTGTTTAAAACCTTTTTTAACCTGTATTGAAATTATATACAACTGGACACAAAAAAAATCTTTTTTTGTGATCTGGGCTGGTCAATGTGTTGGCAGGCAAATATCTGTAGGCCCAAACCATCTAAAGGGAGCCACATGTTGGTTTTTTGATATGCAACTGTTAAGCATTCTGAGGTTATGACCTGAAAGGACAAACCAATATGTCTGCTTTATAAGGCCTTTGCATTGATTGGCATGTTTGGCGTCTCTCCAGAACTCTTAACAGAGGGCGATCCTTTTAAACAAACAGCAGCGCCTACTACTTATGCATAACATGAGCAGATAATATATGCTCCCTGTGTATGTGTCAAGCCAGCTGACCTTAGTTAGCATCAGCCAGAATGTGCTAGGGCTGCCTCAGAGCTACAAATCTACCTCCAGTTACCATCTGTTCTCTATTGGCTGATAAGCATTATGAATACTGCAGGCTAGTAGATAAAAGAACTTATTTAGAAGTTCATAGGTTTTAGGATTCTTTTAAGGTTCTTGAAGACCCAGTTCCACAGGGGGCCTCATGGGTTTGGCTTACTCTTACATCTCCCACCCAGAAAAGTACAGTCTAAACAGAGACTCATTTATCACTGCGTTGGAGCTGAGTTTGGGTTCTTGTGAAGTTATGAAGAAGCGGATAGCCCATACATTCACTATAGCTAGCCTATAGAGTACATCAAGCATCTATGGGCTCACCTGATTTGTAATAAAAACTGAAACATGTCAAATCTATAACAAAATACCAGGTCTGTGAGCAAGCACCTTGAGATCTGCAATGACAAATTCGAAGTAAATAAATAAATAATCCAAAATAGGGGCACAAAAAAAATCTGTTGGATATGAGTAGCCTACTAACAAATCACCCCTCAACAAATTAAGTCTTAGGAACTAACAGAACTTACTATTGTATAAATTACATAAAAATATTATAATACAATATAGTATAATAGTATGAATAATAAAACCTTTAAAGGAATAAAAATTACAGTTGCTGAAAATGATTTCACCCTTAGGCCATCTTAGATAAGTTTCTCCATGGAACTGATTTGAAGTAATTTAGCATTACCTGTGGATCATCTGCAGTGAATGAGTCTGTTATTAATGAGTCCCATATATTTTTTTCTCCAGTCAAAATGCTGTCTCATCCGAATCAAGAGAGAAATGTGCACAGATCTGCAGAGGTACTGTTTACAAACAAAAATTACTCTGGATTTTGGACTTTTTGAAGTAAGTGTTGCTATGGCCTCATATTTTAGCCGAAAGCAATGGTTTAAAGTTAAAAGGCCCTTTATAATGGGTTTGTCTCTCACAAAAGCAAAGTTTTCACTTTAAATAAAACATTAATCGATGAACTGGTATCATGTAGATTATGGATTATTGTAACATTTTTATCAGCCAGACTCTCATTCACCCATTCACTGCAGAGGATCCATTGGTGAACAAGTACTGCTAAATTTCTCCAGATTTATTCAGATTTTAGCTCAAGATTCTTTCAGCCATGTTACAACAACATGTAACATGGCATAACAAGTTAGTGTCAACACTGAATTTGCAGCCTTTATAAAGCAGATAGTGTTGAAAAAGTGCCTTATGTAACCCCAGGTTTTAGTGAAAGTCTGAATCTTAATGGATTCCTGCAGGGAATTTACACTCACCAGATTCCATTTCTGAACATCACACAGAATATGCAATCATTCTCCCATTCTCCTTTCACTTTGCAGTTGGCCCACTCGAGACGCAATTACAGCTTAAACCTTTACGTATCTCATTGTGCAGAAGACAACAAATGCGGACCCTCCTCTCCAGAAACTTCACACAGATCTCTGGATCTCAGCGGGACCTCAGCAGAGCCTGACCTGTGCGTGACTATCACAGTGCGTCTTCACGTCTGCAGCAAATGCGTAAGATACCTGCTTAGAATGCGAGTGAATATCAAACATGAGTAAAGCTGTTTACCACACACCACTAGTGTCTGAGGAAAATACTGACACTCTCCGGTTTCAAAAAATCCAAAGTCACACTAAATAAGGTCACTCAGTTCAAACTTCTCCACAGCAGTATCAGCATGCAGCAGCAGTGCGGTTCTTTCATACACAGCGTGACTCCTATTTGATAGACACACTAATTCTCCTTCTGTCCCACTGTAGGAAAACCGATTAGACCTCATCTCAACAACTCTGCCTTTCGGTATGGGAAGGGAAGTGCAGGGATCTGCAAGATGGTCCGCTTGTAATTTATGGCTTTGGCTTCAGCTCATAGAGTGATAAAAATGGCAGAGAGCTGGTGATTATGAATGCATAAGAATTAATGGAGTGCTATTTAAAGACTCTACGCAGAGCAGAGAAGACAGAGACGCAATTTTCCATTCTGAAAGGAAGTGGAAAATCCATGGATTATCCCCAAAATGACTGTACTGTGTAGTTCAATCATTAATCTTGGCATTGTGCCACAGTTCTGATACCAGAAGAAGCTTTTTACTCTACTGTGGTTGTTGTATATTGATCGCTCATTGGTTGGTTGGTAGTAGCCGGTGGTGGTGAACCAGAATGAATGCAGCCAGGGTCATAAAACCTCTTTGCATGGTACTGTGCATTTCATCATGCACTGTCAAAAATAAAAGTGCAAAAGCTGTCACTGGAGCGGTACCTTTTCAAAAGGTACATGTTTGTACCTAAATGGTGCATTGGTACCTTAAAGGTACATATTAGTACTTAAATTGTACATATTTGAACCTAATAGGTACATTTATTTCTGAGAGTGTGGGTGTCAGAATCTGTGTTTAGTTCATCCTTTGTTTTGATCCACAGCCAGCATGACACTGACCATAAACGAAATGGACAAAAGGATCTACCCTAACCCCAACGGAGAATGATCAGCCCCAAAGAGATTCTCCATCGCCTCCTCAATGGGCTGACACCTCTTCCTGCTCATTCAAGCGTCTGACCAGAGGCCGTCCACCGATGCCCAGCTCTCGTCTCGCCATTCAGCAAATCCTGCTCCCGAGAGGGGCACCATATGGAGGACAATCAGTGTCAGATCCCTGAAAATGGTTCCAGTTTTCCGTGGATTCCAGCCCGTGTGCTAAGAATCCTGAGCCTGATTTGCCAGAACTGATTCCCGCGGACTCCATTCTGCCGATCCTGATCCTAATTCCAGAGTCTCGGCCAGGAGAGCCAATCCCAATTCCGGTCCCTGATTTACAGCCAGGAGCGCCGTTCCCCAATCCAGTTCCTGAATCATGGCCAGGAGAGCCGTTCCTGAATCCAGTTTCTGATTCACGGACAGGAGTGCCGATCTCGATCCTAGTCCCAGAATCTCGGCCAGGAGCACCGATCCCGATTCCAGCCCCTCGTTTACGGCCAGGAGTGCCGATTCCGGATCCTGATTCACGGCCAGGAGACTCGATCCCGATTATGGATCCTGAGTTCACGCTGCAAGAGCGTTCCCTTGAGTTCACGCTGCAAGAGCTTTGTAAATAATCCGCCCCCCCACCCACAAGCACCACCATGGCCGGAGTGCTCCCCGACTCCACCTCCAGAACTCTGCCTCGATCCTCCGACCCATTGGCTCCACCGTGGACCCTAGCTCCCTCCTCTCCTTCGGGGTCCATCTGGTCACCAGCTCCACCAAGCTCAATCGTCTCTCCGCCACCTCGGGACTCCACTCCTCCAGCTGCGCCTCGTCCTGCCAGCTCTGTCAGGATCCCCTCTTCCTCCAGCTCCACCTTGGTCCTCTTTCGCTCCGGCTACGCCGTGGCCTTCCGGATCCCCTCATCCGCGTCGGTCCCCGGTACCACCTGTTCCGCCTTGGCCCTCTGGATCCTCGGCGTTGGCCTGGTTCTTCGGCTCCCTGTCGCTACCTTCGGCTCCGCCCCCATTGCCAGGACACCCGGAGGTGTAGCATTTAAAAATTCACCTAATATATGCTTGTCTATATAAATGTACACTACTGTAGGGTTTATATATATATATATATATATATATATATATGGGGGAGATTAATATTTTTTATTTTGCAAGCACATTTAATTATATGAACGTAAAAGCTGTTCTTTTGAACTTTCTATTCATCAAAGAATCCTGTCAAAAAAATTTTTACGGTTTCCACATAAACATTAAGCAACTGTTTTCAACATTTATAATGATAACAAATGTGACACTGAAGATTACAGTAAGGACAGTTTGCTTTGATGGTTGTAATTAAAATGTGTTGTTTTAGGTCAAAGCCTGTGAAACATCTCTTTACAAAGACAAATGACTGTTTCTGTGGCCAAATGTAATGAACTAAAATGTATGCACCACAGCTTCATCTGTGTGTTAGTGTAATATGATAGAGAAAATACTTTTTCATAAGGCATCTAGGTCATGTTGACTTGTGAAATATTTTATGCTTTAAAAGCCTAAATAAAACTGAAGAAAGAAATATTATTTATATTAATATTATTTGTGCAGTATTTTACACTCCTATATGCCATTTTTTATAGACCGGATAAGTATATCTGTATATATGCACATTCTATACAAATCATTATTAAATTAATAAATATATATATAAAAAACATTGCAACCTTTTGCTCTGTTCCGGCAGTTGTGCACTTTGGGTGTCAGTAAAGTTGCGATTAAAACCAATGCTTCCTGTACTTTTTGAATCGGAATAAATAGGTCAGCCAAATGTAACCTGTTGTAAACAACGTTGGTTGTTCTGTATTACTCTCCAAACAGGCCTCATTAAGTCGGGGCATTAATACTGTGCTGTGCTTTCAGTGCTGTGGATCGCTGTGGGAGCAGCTCATGAGAGTTCCTTCCTGTCGATGGGGCTTGTTATTGTCACAAGCATCCTCACCAGCTCCTCTCGCTGTGAAGTTCCCTAATTAGTCACCTCACCGCAGCGCTCGTCTCTCCTGCTTCACAGAGAGCAGAACACAATACATGAGGCACAAAAAGACATTTTAATGAGGCCGTGTTTTCAGGTGTACTAGAGATGAATGTGCAAAGTGAATTCTGTTTCACAGGTAGTAGGGTCACAGGTAAAAACACTGATTCTTGGGTGCTGGGATAAAAAGAACGCAAAACGGAGACACATTGAAGTTTATGTTTTTACTGTACATATTCAGAGACATTCACCTGTCCATATGCTTTTTCCAACAAATGTGTGCTTTCAAATACAGGCACAGCACCATCAGATACAAAATACAATTCAAATACTCTTAACAGCAGTTAAGTATAATAATAATAATAACAATAATTACAAAACAATTTATACTTTTCAGCAATGACCAATATACAATGATATTGTAATAATATTTCACGTACTTTTTTTACTGTATTTTAATCTAATAAATTCAGCCTTGATGAGAGACTTCCTTCAAAAAATCTTACCGACCCTAAGCTTCTTAATGGTTGAATATATATAATAAATATTAATAAAACTCGTCAGTATAAAACTCGTTGTTTTTTTTTCATATTAAATCATATTAAAGCTTTAGGATCAAAGAAAACACAATACATTCATAGAAATGGTGGTCAAAAAATGAGCTCTTTATAAAGCTTTCCATTGATGATATGACTTTCATCTAACATTATAATCACTGAAAAATATACCATATGCTACAAGCAGGGTTCAAATCCACATGGGAAACCCCACTTGGTTTTAAATACAACATTTTAACCACTCAGATGATGCTCCAGTGGCCCAATAAATTTAAATTATAGTGTCTGATTTTCACACTGGAAATCAAGACTAATGCAACTAATAATTTCAACATGCTGTCAGTTCCAGGCTGCGGATCAGTGGCAAACAAAACAACCATATCAAGTTGTCTTAAGCCCGCCAATCATTCCTCTCAGCAGGGTGAAGTACTATCCATGGGGATGGCTTTACCAGAATCCTGGCTGAAGAGGATGTGGGAAGAGCCAGCAGCTGTGAACTCAGTGGCCTTGCCAAGTTCTGCTGGACAGCCAAACCAGATGTGCAACCCAGTAAAATTCATATTAAAGATGATGGGCAGATGAGCGGGTCTGTGAGTGAGTAAAGATACCTTGCCTCTGTGCATAGCTGGCAAGATACTCTCTTAAATGAAAAACCCAACACCATATACGTTCAATAGCAGTAATATTTTATTTTTAACTGGGAAAGTATGTAAAGCCATGTTGTGTGTGTGTCTATGATCATCAGTTTCTGTGTTAAAACTGCACTTTGTTTTATGTCACATTGGCTAATACTGACACCTAGTGGTGTGGATGCATTATGGTGCAAAAGTTTAGGGTTGGGGATTCAGTGAAGGTGTCTAATAATAAGAGAGTAATTTTTTAAAAGATGAAGTGAGTAGTATTTGACTGATCCTTTGTTTTTAAAATGGTTGCCTATATGATTATATCTACTTCAAGTAAAGTATTTTAAGTAAAGTACATCTATGTAAGTGTGTATTTAACCTTTATTTATGTATACATAATTTCATGGAAATAATCACTAATGGCACCTTTTAAGTACTACTGGTGTGTATCGAAACCCCTGAAGAAAACTACATGCATAATGTATTTTCAGAAGAACTTGTATAATCTTGTGGTGTTTGTTCAAAAGCTTGCTTTACAAATAAATGTGTGTGAGTGCAAGTTGGCATGTACATCCATGTCCTAAAACAACCCTTGTGTCTGTTTTCTTCATTTGGTCCACAAGGTTTTGATTATGAGGATCTGCCCCAGGGACTCCACGACCTCCAGAGAGACCAGAAAGGGCAAATAACACAAAGACAAAAAAACAGGCATTATGGTTGTGGATGTAATATTTATTTCAAAGTTCTAAATCATTGGTGAGTCATTCGTACCAGAGCAGTGCAATTTTGCCGTTTTGTTGCCTGTTTGTCATGTGATCAGTTTGGAAATGTTTCGTGCTTGTGAGAACGTGTGGACTGTCACTCTCTATGGAACGTGACTGACTGTGTAACTGAACCATGCCAAAGAACATTTGCTTTGCATTTCGAAGAACTCACCACTGTGATCGTCCTATTAGGTCTCAAGCTTGCGTTCACGAACAAATATCACCACCTTGTGGTTATCAAGAAGTTTTTTATTTTAAAATATGCATAGGTTCATACTTAATCCATTTTATCATTCTTATTATAGTTAACTAAAACATTAAACAAAACTTTAATGACTTGAAATAAAGTAAACGCTAACTGAAGAAAAAAAGAATGAAAAACTGGAAACACAAATTAAACACAAATTCATTAAAAAACACATTTTTTTAAATAAATAAATAAAAAACAATTAATAAAATGTCAAAATTAAACAACAAAATCACTGAAACTAGGACATTTAAAAAAATAAAAACTAATACAAAATATGATTTAAATATATCTAAACACTAGTTATGACATGAGAACGATAATGTATCCCAGAGAGTTTGATTTAATTTAGCCACATGCCAGTTGGATTTAACATTATTTGTGCGTAAAATACATAAGGAAGTGGTCATTACACTGTCGTTGAGTATAAAACCTGGTCTTAAAGAATTTGAACATATTTTAATGAACCATGCACAATGAAAAATCAGAACAGCTGATCTGTTTGGCATGCTGAATACTGTGAATTTCAAAATACAATGCATAACACATAAGACAGGTTTTTAAGGAACCCTGAGAAATGAAGTGAGGCGTATGAGCCCCTGACTGAATTGACAACAGGAATGGAACATTCCAGACGTCTGTGTGCATGTGTGGAAGGATACGCGATAAACGCCGAGCTCACTTCCCTGCCTTCAGTAAGATTAATAACAGACTCATCTGGGCCGTAAAGCTTGAATCTGAGGAGAAGTTATGAAAACCTTGTGGATTAAGCTGGTGTTTAAAGTGAAACATTCCACTCGGATAAAATTTCCAAGCATGTCTACATAAAACACGTGTCTTGAGCTCGATATCACTCATCACTCAACATGAAATACTGTCTGTTGAGGGATCAGTAACTTTTTGATGAAAGCAGATATTTCTCAGTGCTGTAAACAATAGCTATGTGATCAGACTTTGTGCATGGATTATTAGTGCAAATCTGCAGGAAATACTATATGGATATTATTCGAAAAGACTACAGAGGACATTTGTAAGCACTTGATGCTTGACAGGGGCTGTTGCGCAGGATTTTGACACACACACACACACACACACAGACTGGTCATCTGGCTCTTCTCCTCCGAACCACGATGGTTCCAGCCACAACGTCATAAACAGTTCTGTTGTGCTGGAAAAATAGTAACGTGATGAAGATTGGAAACAGGAAGGCGATGGAGAAGTTTTTGTTTAAAGCCCGTAACGTGGAGCTGAAAAAAAAAAAGGAATGAATAAATGATTTAATAATAATTAATAATAATTTTTAAAGGGGTCATATGATGCGATGTCAAGTTTTCCTTTCTCTTTGGAGTGTTACAAGCTGTTAGTGCATAGTTAAGATCCCTAAAGTTCCAACGACTAAAGTCTCAAATCCAAAGAGATATTCTTTATTAAAGATATGATTTGCCTGCGCCCTATACCATATATATATATTTAGTTTTTTACTATTTTATTACTTTTTCTTACAAAAACCCAGGACCCAGGGGTTTGATGGCCACCACATTATAGAAATATATCCATAACTTACGCTGATAGGCTGACACTGGATGCTGGTACCACCAAAACCCGATTGGGTTGCACCAAGACTGTTGTGTCACATGTGACGACTCGAAGCCCCAGCAGAAACTTTCCCGGAGTGGCACCTCCAGCACCCCAAATACAGATGATCTGTGGATGAAGACAGAACACAGAGCGAAGGAACACGTGAGCTGTTTAAAAAAAAACTCAACTCATTCAAAACCACTTCTAGACTACAGAGGTTTTCTACCAGATTGTGAAAATATGACTGATAAAACTATTTAAAACTGTAAATTAAAAACAGATTGAAAGACAGGTTTGTAACTGTGGCTTTCACAACATGAAAGAGCAAAGATGCTCACTTACTTCATAGACACACACTAAGACTCTGTATGCTAAAGCCACGACCATCATCTTCTGCAGGTCCTCCAGTGATGTGTTCTCATCAATCTCCTCCACGATGAACTGCATCATGAATTTTGAAATATCTCTGTTTAGAAGATCAAAGGCTTGTGAACTGTCACACAATAACATATACATTATATACCTGTACACTCTGTTCTGTAAGAGAGTCAGTAAGCTGTTTTAATGTTTATTAAAGAAGTCTCTTATTGTCACCAAAACGTTTTAAATAAATAAATAAAAATACATAAGATGGTGTAATTTTTTTAAATTACTGTTTTCTATTTTAGTATATTTTCAAATATAATTAATTCCTGTGATAATAAAGCTGAACTTTCAGCATCTTTACTACTGTCTTCAGTGTGACGTGATCTTTCAGAAATTGTTCAAAAATGCTGTTTTGCTGCTCAAGAAACATTTCTTATCGATGTTTAAAACAGGAAACTGTCATATTACATGTACAATAGTAGTACATCTATTCATTTCTGTTCTAAGCACCTTCTCAACTCACCTCATTCCACTGAGATGCATGATCCACAAAACTATGGTTGCCTTAACACAGAAGAGAATGAAGAAATCCACACTTTCAGCCAGAAATCTACGAATCGGGGAAGGGATGGTGTACTCTCTACCTGAAAGAACAAAAGATGAACTTAGGACCATGAAGTTAAAACCTAAGTGTGCATTCTCAGGTTTAGACCTTCTGCTTCAACAAATAAGAAAATCTGATCTACAGAATTCACATCAGTGCCACAAATTTGCTTGTATTTGTGACCCTGGAGCACAAAACCAGTCTTAAGTTGCACAGATATATTTGTAAAAATAGTTAACAATACATGAGTCAGATTAATAGATTTTTCTTTTATGCCAAAAATTAGGATATGAAGTAAATACCTTGTACCATTCCATGAACATATTTTATAAGTTTCTTATCATAAATATATAAAAACCTATTTTTTATTACTTATACACTTTGCTAAGAGCTACATTTGGACTTAAAGGGTGATTTTCTCAATATTTAGAATTTTTTGCGCCTCAGATTAAGGCGAGGCACTACAGGCAAAAACATCGTTTTTTAATGCAGTGGTCAATTTTGAGATTTTGGGCTAGTTTAGTCCTTCAAAACGTGTTCTTTAGAAATACTATAAAGAAAATGTTAAAAAAAATATGTTAAAATTATTATTTTATAACATTTTGTTTACT
>JAUMHP010000074.1:6845994-6858784 GCA_032361065.1 Enteromius trimaculatus | reverse complement strand
CAGGAGATTGTCTTGACCAGGACCACACCCCTAAATGCATTGAAGCAACTGCCATGTGATTGGTTGATTAGATAATTCCATTAATGAGAAATTAAACAGGTGTTCCTAATAATCCTTTAGGTGAGTGTATATATAATTAATTTGCAGAAACAGATAACTCTTTTTTTTAATTACAAAAATCATGTTTTTTATCCTGCAGTCCAATGGATAACAATCAAACAGCAATTGGGTTGTTTTGAATAAGTAATAATAACTTTACACAATAACTTAGGCAATAAAACATGATAACACAAGAAAAAAAAACATGATGTGTTAAAGTAATAAAAACGCTATTTTTGTAAATAAACTCTTTATACGTTCTAATTTCATTGATTTTATTCAAATCAAAATTGTTATTTAACTACTGAATGTCAATCCCCACCAGACTGCCTCATTTTGCCACCTCCAGGGTAAGCACCACATCCCTATCTTTCTCTCTGCTACTAGAAGTTTGCCTTGTGCTGCATAGCAGGCTTTTGTGGACTCTGGGGCAGCGGGGTACTTCATAGATCGAGAGTTTTCTAATACCCACCATCTCTCTCCATGCAACCCACATGTCATGGTGGCAGTCCTTGACTCATCCCCTCTGCCCTGGAACAGATCCGCACAGCTCGTATCTTCACTAAGCTGGATCTAAGGAGCGCCTACAACTTGATCCACATTCCGGGCAGGCGACAAGTGGAAGACAGCCTTCTCAACAACAACCGGTCACTACGAGTACCTGGTGATGCCCTTCGGACTGTCCAATATCCCCTTCATGTTCCAAGCTCTGGTCAACGTCATCTTCCGGGACATGCTCAACACATGCTCAACAAGTTCCTCATCATCTATATTGATGATATCCTCATCTACTCTGAGGACCTCCAGACCCATATCAAACCCGTCTGAGCGGTACTCCAACTCATTCAGCACAGACTGTACGCCAAGCTCCCTAAATGTGAGTTTCACCTCTTAACCATCACATTCCTGGGCTACATCATTGGACCCGAAGGGGTAACCATGGATGACAGCAAGGTCGTTGCTGTAGTCAACTGGCCCAGACCCAATCCATCAAGGACCTACAAAGTTTCCTCGGCTTCGCGAACTTCTACCGAAGATTAATTTGAGGTTTTAACCAGGTAGTTGCTCCCCTCACATCTCTCATCTGCAAAGGCAACTCATGACCGCATTGGACACCCATCAGCGAAAAGGCCTTCCATGAACTCAAGGACCACTTCACGTCGGCTCAGATCCTCTGTCACCCGGAACCAGATCGTCAATTCATCGTGGAGGTCAATGCCTCCAATACCGGGATTGGGGCCATCCTTTCACAGCGGCACGGAGAACCCCCCAAACTCTTCCCATTAGCCTTCTTCTCACGTAAACTCAATCAGGCAGAGTAGAACTATGACGTAGGAGACCGGGAACTCCTGGCTATGAAAGCTGCCCTAGAGGAATGGTGGCACTGGTTGGAGGGGTCCACTACCCCCTTCTTGGTACTTACTGAACACAGTAACCTGGAATACCTGAGAACCACCAAACAGCTCAACTCCCGTCAAGCCCGGTGGTCGCTGTTTTCCTCCAGGTTTGACTTTCAAATCACCTATCGTCCGGGGTCAAAGAACTGCTATCTCGTCAATTTGACCAGTCTGCTCAAGAGACAACCCTCTCCTCGATCATCCCACCATCACTCATCGTGGCACCCGTCTAATGGGACATCATGAAGGAAAATCACAAACGCTCAGGCCAGTCACCCCGTTCCACACGATTGCCAGCCTTCTACAGCCATTACCCATACCGCAGAGACCCTGGTCCAATATATCGCTGTGGACTTACCTCCTTCCAACAACCACACCACCATTGTAGACAGATTCTCTAAAGCCTGCCATTTCGTTCCTCTGCCTAAACTACCCACGGCTTGGGAAACCGCCCTATCCCTCATGAATCAAGTCTTCCGCTACTATGGTCTCTCCGAGGACATAGTTTCTGATCGAGGACCTCAGTTCATTTGCCGTGTTTGGAGGGCCTTCTGCACTCAGTTGAATATCAATGTCAGTCTGACCTCCGGATATCATCCGCAGTCCAACGGCCAATTCGAAAGATTAAATAAAGAACTGACCCGCTTCCTCCACACCTATTGTCACCAGAATCAACAGGACTGGAGTGACTACCTCCTGTGGGCGAGAGTATGCACAAAATTTTTTAAGAAAACCCTCTACCAACCTTACTCCATTCCAGTGCATCCTGGGCTTCCAGCCCCCATTGTTTTCCCTGGTCTGGAGAGCCCACCAACCTACCCACCGTCTCCAAAGAAGTGAGGCTACTTGGGAGGCAGCCCATGTTCACCTACAACCTACTGTATCTCACCCACCTTTCATGGTTCTCTGTTCAATCCCACTGCTGGTCCGGGAGGAGAGAGGGACCAGGACGAGGCCTCCACGGCAGAGGTACCTCCTCTGATTCCAGACGGAGACAACATCTACCAGGTTAACGAGATCCTGGACTCCCGGTGGTGAGGCAGAACTCTTCAGTACCTTGTGGATTGGGAGGGGTACGGCCCGGAGGAGAGATCCTGGTTAAACTCCAATGACATTCTGGACCCGCTCCTTACCACCACGTTTCACCAGGACCACCCGGAAGAGGAGGCCCCTCGTCCCCGTGGAAGATCTTGTCACAGAGGATTGGCTCACTTTGGGAGCCGCTCACAGGGGAGGAGCTCTGTCACAGATGGTGCCTCTGTGGCTCTCTCCCACTGACAGCAGCGGGAACCATCACTCGAGTACTAAGGTTCCTACCCGGACTCTTTTCTGACATATACCTCGGCTGATTCGCGCCAGGTGTTTCATATTTATGCACCTTTATAAGGCCTGGACTTCCTCCTAGTCAGTGCGAAGTCTTATCATCCAATGGAGGTATTTCTGAGCGTTTATTCCAATGCTTGTTTTCCCGTGTATGAACCTGGACTGTTTCTACGACATATGATTCTTGCTGTCTGCCTTGTTGATCTTTGCCTGCTTACTGACTAATCTACTGGATTATCTGTTACAACCCCGATTGCCGGTGATTCGAACTTCTGCTTGTTGACACTACATATTAAAGCCTTGCACATGGATCCAGTCTGAGGGTTTGTTACACTGAATCAACCTAAATATATTATACTACACTAATACTTCCAATATGATTTACCCACATTGCCAAATTTGTTCCTTATAAAAAAGTCCACTGACGTAACATAATTTGTATTTATACACTAATTATAGTGTGTGTCAGTCTCGGCCATTGCCATTACCTTGTTATCATATTCCAAATTGAATTAAGGAAAAATTATTAAATATTGTTCTTTCTACTTCATATTCTTCATGCTTATTGCATTTGTCAAAAATGTATTTTATCTCAAATCATATAAATCAGGGTTTTAAACTATTTAGACATCCCATTTTTGTAGTTTGCAAAAAAGAAAAAGAAAGGAAAAAGTTTGATAATCAACATTTACTGAAAGTCAAATTTTCACAGACTATGTTGTAAAAGGATTTTACATTTACAAGATTAAAGTCTGTTGTGCACCGTATGTGTTCTTACCATATTCACATCCTTAGAGTTAGATGGATTATGGGAGTGAGACTTAACTCACATTCTCTTATCTAAGCTGATGTTCTTCATAATATATCTAACTGGAATTCTAAACAGAATTCCAAAGATCTTCCTTTCGGGCTTTATCTGGTCCCAAATGGGAAGATTCACAGTGCTCCAGAAAACTGCTGCTAAACCACACACACACACACATGTCTGGTTTGCTATCCTTGTGGGGAATAATAACAATTGGTCCCCACGAGGATATAAAAATCTGTACACCCACACGCACACACACACACACACATACACATACAAAAGCACAGTTCTCTATTTTCCATCCAGCATTAAAGAAGACATATATCCGATGGACAGAAATGGTCAACAGAAATTGTAATGCAGAAGCCTAATTTTTAAGTCAACACATAGACTATGAATTCACCATTCAATAATCAAGTGTTTAATCTTCAAGTGTTTAACAATTGTGCTCTGTTGCCATTGTGCATTTGAGAAATCCCTGTACAGTCATGTAGGATGAACATCTGCGACTGTTTTGACTGGCCCCTTTTTTGATGTTGTACTATAAAGGCTCCATACTGAGCAGGACTCTGCCTGGGATTACAGGTCACATGTCTTTCCCGTATCCAGAGGAGGAGGAAGGAACTAAGCTGAAACACTCCTCATGGCGCATCCCACCTTATCAAGGTTAAGGCGATAGTTTGGACAGGTTGGAGCATTTTTTTAAACACAGCTGACCTTGCTTTATTAGACTTGAGCAATGAAGGCCAATGCAAGAAATCTTTCTCTTTGAGTCCAAAATGGAATGTAGCATAAAATACAATATCAAGATATTAAAAGATAAAATTTTACTGAAATGATGATTGTTTCATTTATAATTTTTAATTAAAAACAGCAATTTATAGTGACCCATCTCATTTTATTATTTTAATTTAATTCAATTTTCTAAATGTTTGTTTAGTTAGTTTATAACTAGTTATTTAGATCAGTTTAGTGTCACATTCCATTGCAAAACCATGTTATATTTACTATGTAAATATATAAATCTAAATCATGCAAAAGAAGACTGAATTGCAATATATATTTATTCTTTTTTAGTTTATAAATTTCATACATTGTGTAAAATATATTTTTGTGTTCCATATAATACACACACACACACACACACACACACAAACAAGAGTAATTAAAGATTAATTAATTTTAGATTTCTTTTGTCCCTTTGAGCCTTAAATCCTTAATCAAGTTTTTTTTCCTTCAAACACAGAATCATTTTAGTCTCACTACTACAATTCACTCTTTCCCCATTTTATTTTGTCATTCATTTATTGTTGGACTATTAGAGAAAGATTCCTTGCATTTGCAGCCATTTCTCAAGACTGTTGAAGCATGAGGTCAGCTGCATGTGCCCTCCAATATTCCAGCACAGTTTCTTGCAAGTATGTAATAATAAATGGATTCTTTGGCCACAGACGTCCCTCCTTTAGTGACCATTGTAGCTCTTTATGCTCTGAGCAGGAGCCCAATAATCTAGTTGCGTAGCAACAGGCTTCCCAGAAGCCCCTGCTGATATCAGCCCTAACTCAACTGACACATAGCAACCCTGATTCCCACCAGGCAACCCAAGTGAACCCAAAACCCTTTCAGTGGCTATGTCGACAGATTGATTTGCAAATCAAAGCATTTTGCAAGAACATTTCAGCTACTGTTGTGCAGGCATGAATTGACCAATTAAAACACAGAGGTCATGGTTGCCCTCAAGAGTAAGGAGTAACACTGATAAACTATAGAACATAACAAACATGCCAGATATGCAGTGACTATAATGCCATAAATGTGCAGGTCTTTTTAGGTTTTATGACCTTGACTGCATGTAAAAGAGGCTCTATTGATATGAGAATAACAAAGGAAATGGTTTTATTGCAGTTTGAGGTACTGTAACCTTGGCCCTTGTCTCAGAAACAGGCCGATACAGTTGGACAACAGCATTGTCTGTTCCAGCGTAAGGAGAGTGAGCGGAAGGGTGCGATCCCTGTCCTGCGGTTCAGCTTTCCAGATGTTACTCAAAGGATATGATTTCATTCCTGCAGTGTTATCTGCACAAGCAAAACAGTCTGCGGGTCAACACACTAAGACAGGACCCCTGTGAATCCGACACACAATACTGAGACATCCCGCAAGCAGTGCACACCCATAATGCAATTCACAGACTCGCACAAGATCCGCACCTCCAGCCAGTTAATAATGACTGGCTTACTGTACATTGTTACATCGTACTAAACAAATAAATCAATGTGCTGTCAAAAATAGTGATTTTTAGCTGAGATTCTTTTATAATATTGTCTTATGTTGGCACAGTAGGTCACCAGAGGTCACATGATAGTTAAAAAATGGTAGATGTAGCACACAATTGTAGATCGTAGATGTAGACCGCAATTTCATTCCCATTACACACATCATGTTCTCACGCAGGAAAAGATTTCACAGACCAAAGAAAAACCTGACAACATGCCAACAGACAAGAAAGAGCAGGTTAACTCTTGTAGGAAACAATATCTTAGCTTTGATTATTATTATAATTTTTTTATTAGAAATTCGAAAACTGAATACTATTTTGTGGCTCTTTAATGTGTCAAATCACTGTAGTGCCTCAGGTGGCACGTGAACCCAGGGCGCTATAAGTGGGGGGAAGTTTAGGACAATTAAGGGTCAGATGAGTCAGGAGGGCCCAGAAATCATAGCATTACCCCTTTGCCAACTGATTATCTTTTCATATTTATTTGTTAAAGCATGAAACATGAATGAACATCTGAAGGTATTTTATTTCAACCGTGGAAAAACATCAATTCATCATTTTCATCATCCACTAATGTTAATCTACACTCATGTTGGATTTGCTTGCTGGACAAAATGGTGGATTCGATTTGATTAAAAATAAATAAATAAAATAAAGTAGAGTTTGCATTAGACATTACTTTTGTACGCTGAACATTTAATATAAAAAATGTTTACTTACATCTTACAGTACCTTCTCTTACACAGTTAAATCTGAAGCTTTTCATTACAAACATTAACCATGGTTTTACTATTAATACAACGAAAAACCCCACATTAACCAAATGGTAGACGTTATACAAATGGTAATCAATATGCCAAAAAGCCACTCAAATATTTTTTGTACAAGAAACCATAAAACAAGTCCACTGTTCAATATGTGAGACATGAAAGTAGCGCCGTAGGTGGAACAGCGGAATGATACATCGCTGGCATGACGACAGCGCCTGCCCGCTGAACGGCGCGATAATCTCACGTACGTTAGCGGTGTAACAAATATATCTAACGGAGTTTAAGAATTTCATTTGTTTGGTTTTTATTAACGTTTTAATAATCTTTAAATAATGAGAAACTAAGAAAAACTGCAGACTTACACTGATTTATTTCAACACAAATCAATAAAGTATTTTCTCCTTAATTCTGTGATAACAAACATGAAACCTATTGCTTGTAATCAAACTTCTATGAGCTTTGGCTCCTTTAGTATGATAATAAACATCTTTATATGAAGTAAATCGTTCCATATGCTCAGCTCTTCTGATCTCAGCATGGCAATGAGAGCACATCAGGCCAAACACAAGTCAAATAAGCAAGGAAACCCTGTGGTAGAATTAGAATGTGATTAAAAAAAAGTACCTATAAAGAATCATGATAAAATCTACATGAATACAAAACACATTTCCAGTACCACCTTCCACCTTTTAAACTTTGTACAGGTTGGGTAATAGGAAAAAGCATTGTTTCTAATGAATAGGCTGTACAGAGAGAGCTGGTCCATAACCCACCTGTTTCAGCTGTTTTTGCAGTCAATTACAATCACTGTATCTCTACACTTTCCTGTCCTGGGAAAGTAGCCACTGGTGGAACATTCTCTGGTATTTGTGTGGGTCAAAAGGAAAGACTCTGGGGACTCGCTGTGTTCCAGTTTTGTTACGCATGCTAAAACTATGTTCAAAAAGGGAAATGTTCTACTGAAAGGAGGAAAGAAATACATATCCTCTGTACCCTTGAACACAGTCCACTGTAACAGTAGTTTAACTCTCTTGTTGCCTTCATTGTCGAAGGGCTATGGGCACGCAAGGACTGTTTTGAATAGTTTAATGAAGATAAATCACGTGATCAGTTCACCAAGATGTTAACACTCATTTTTATAGAAGAATGCTTCATAGGCAAGCTTTTAAAAAGAAAAGACAGCATATAGTTAAATATCACAACCTTGTTTATTAATCTCCTGAGATTAACAATGGCCAGAAATGAACAACTAACAGACTTGATGCTGTGAGAAAACTTTCACTCCTTAAGGGCTGCTTTATCCTTTTGATTAATAGCCAAAACCATACAAAATGTGAATAATTAAACCTTTATTAACACTTTATCAGGTTTTGAGTAACGTTAACAAAAGATGGGCTATGCTAGCAGGCAAACTGAAGCGTAAGTGGATAATTTAGCGTTTTCTAATTTGGAGTGTTTTTATAGATGTGACATATTTATCTGTTGAGAATCTCATTAATCATTTGAAGGCATGGCCTAATCCTCTCACACCTTGTATTTATATTTCATAGTGTATACACCTCATTGTGAACGTTAAATCTCTGGCCTAGATTTTTTGAAACTGTTGACACATGCATTTTGACTAAGCCTATGTTAAAACAGCAGGGATCAACAAACCACAACTCAGCTGAAGGCAAATAAAAACAATTTTATTCAAAGCACCATAAAGACTGATAATAAATGCATTTTAAAATGGTCAGCACGCATTTGCTTTGGTGTCAAAAATAAGAGATTTTCAGTAGAGAAATAACATTTCACTTTGGCTTTTTGCTCATTGAACTGAGCCTGGCATCTTCTAATCCAGATTGGATAACTTCATGCCTCCTTCATGTATGTCCTCACAGCCACCACATCACCCATTACGCATTTCTGCCAAAAGAGAAATATGGTTATAAAATTTATGCAAAGAATGGAAAAACTTACTTTTTTCTGTACGTTTAGCCAGAATTCATAAAACAGAAAAATAGTTGTTAACTATCATTACTATTCTAAACTAGTCCCATTTTTATTCGACTACCCTATTAAAATGTATTACATTTGTGAAAAACATTTAAAATTAAAAATAAGTCATTCAAATTTAGCTAAACATTTTCCCATATTAATTATTTACTTATTTTTTTATTATTACCATTAGATATTGCAGTCACAAATAGCAAATTGTAGCAGAAGAAATATTTTACAATTAAAACAAGTAAAAAACTATATTCAACATAGTGTCTTCCATAACCTTTGAGACCCTAGGTATCACCATTTCAACCTTTTACTAATAGTTCCAGTTTTCCCTGATTAATGATATATGACAATATGATAATAAAAGCTAATCAAAATTATTATTCTTAATGTAAAATAATTATTATTCAAATGTAAAATATAATACTATATTTTATAATAATGTTTAATTTGATAATTTATGTGTTTCATAAAAGTGCAAACTGTTTTTTTTTTATATAATTATTTTTTATAAATTTAAATTACTGTCAATATATACAGTGTAAACGACCATTTTGAAATTGCATCAGCAAATAACTTATTATTCTGCATTATAATGTAATTAATATTATATCGCGTTTTACATAAATAAAAGAGCATCCTTACAGCTACTAATTTCCCATCGGTCACCTCCCTTTCTATCGTCGACTCTTTGCCATCCCAGGTCTGTTTCTGCACAAGTTTTCCGTTATCAAGAGTCACAACAGTCTGCAGATAAAGAGATAGAAGAACCCGTTAACTTCACGCTACAAACTTTTTTACACCACCGCAGATATTCCGCCTATTCCTTTACAAACCGTAGTCTTTCTATCATCAGCGGTGACCTCCTCGAATGACTCATTGAGTTTAAATTTGATCTCAGTAGTTTTGAAGGTGCTCTGCGACTTCATGCATATGAGCCCCTGGTCGTCCACACACACGACCAAGTTGGGCTTGGTCCTATTTCCCACCTGACGAGTAGCGAAACCCACACCTGCAAAAAAAGAAATGCGCATCTTTCATTCTCGAAATAATTAAACACTACGATATCCCATGCGTTTGATAAAACTAGGAAAAAAATTGGTTGAAATTCTGTTTTAGCAAACGGTACATATTTAGCAATATAACGTGTAATTGCAAGTCTATAAATGATAAAGCATCATACCTAGAGCCTTCATGTACTCGTCAAAGTTTTCGCTGGTGGTCATCTTCCATGTTCCCACGAATTTATCAACCATTTTCCCGGATGATGATGATGATGTTCCCTGTCACTCAAGCAACGGCTCAAAACTCAGATTTATTCTGATCTGATCTGATCGAATGACTGCAAGCTTTTTCAACAGCTCCTCCAGCACGTGCGTGTTCACATCAGCCAATCAGATGATGCAGCGTCACTACGCGGAGTTCCTCAAACTCCCGCCTGCGAACGCAACCCAGAACTGGGGAAGAGTTCGCGTTTTCCGAACCACAAAAACGGTCAAATAACATTTACTGGGTCAGAGGACAGCAATCACAAAGATCACGTACATGGACAGACAAAATATTTTTAAAATGATGTGTTCGACCAACTATGAGAAAAACCTTTCCTGGCTAAAAAGATGACCTTTCCTCACAGTAACATGCTTATATTTACTAATATAGAACAACTCTGAACCTTAAATTTTGTAGGCTATGTGTTAATATAAGTTAATTCACAGGCGTGTTTTTTTTTTTTTGGATAAAAAACATGAAAACCAAACTTTACGCATTTTTAGTTACATTTAGAATTAAATACTAACATGCTATTTACTTGACCCTGTCTAGTATATATTGTGTATTGAATGCTATTCTTTAATAGGACCAATAAGTGTTTGATAACATACATGATAACATGTTAGGCATTAATTATCTGGATTATATGTGTTGTAAAAATAACCTTTTCCACATATGTCATAATGGTATGGTAGAGGTTGCACTCAAAAGTCCTACCATAACTGTAAAGGACAAAGTGAGAGTCAACTCAAAGACATGACAGATATGTTTTTATTACACATCCACAGACATATACATACAAAAAAAAAACAGACTATTTTTTGAGTCCTGCTTTAGCTTGAGGGTCTTTAGCACTGCATCGGGTCTGTAAGCCCGAGAGCAATTCTTGTGTGGTTAGGTTGGATCCCTTCATCAGCAGCCTCTCTCCGTCCACTGCAAGAGACCACAACGACATGCGTTATACAATGACACTACCGTGTACACTTCTTTACAATAATGGAGTTACAGCTCACTCACAAAATGTGATGTCGATCGTAGGCTCTGATCGGTCGTGCTTTACTTCTGTGATAACCTCACAGTTCATATTTGTGGATCTGGCTTTTTCAGACCCGACCACAGTGAGAAACTCTCTGCAGGAAGGAAGCAGACAAAAAGAAATGCATGAGATGTGATGGATTTATGCTTTCAATTATACCTTCATGAATTCACATTTCATTTATGCAACAAACACTTGAGGAATGACTGATAAGATGATCTGAATAAATGTCACTGATACAAAGTTGGCAGTTTGTCATCAAAAACAGATTAAAGGGTCATTTAGGACAGCTTTTCACAAATCAAATGTAATGACAGTAATGTAATGATACTCACTATTCGGATTTGGAATTGCTTTGGATCCTGCTTCAGCTATTATGCATGTTTAGAACTGCCTACCAGCTTATTATGCACAATAACAAACAAATAAATAAATATTACTGTATAAACTCGTATAATATATATTTCTCATAGTAGCTATAGCATATCAAACATTATAGTACGCTATGTCACTTCATCACGGCGTTTGCGAATAACATATATAATTTTCAATACAATTTGCCAACTGTTCACAGCATGTTCTGCAAGAATAAAATACTAGTCCGATCATGCTAGTCGTATTAGGTCTAAATTTGGTTTGTAAATCTGCTGTAATTACCGCGTTCAGACTGAGAGCGGCGCCAGAGAAAGTACAAATCGGCAAGTAATGACAGCTAAGGTAATTATCAAGATATATATACCATTTATTCGCAGCGTCAAAGCACGTTTAACAATCAATGTGTGTATTATAGCACATAATCTACGTATCCTAACGTTACTACATTTGTTCCTCCGATGTTAAATGTCGAGTGTGGAGAGCAGTCCAGCAGTGGCGACAAGTGCTGCTGTGAACCCTGAAACCTCTATAAATGTATATGAACGGAGAAACACATTCAAAACAAATTATACTTACTCTAAACAAGTACAGTTTGCATCATATACTCTGTTGCTATGACCGCTGTTACGGAGGACAGCACGTATGAAGTCATACTCATGCGCAAGATTTAATTTACCAGACATCTTCAGCACTTAAAGTCAATTGTGGTATGTACAGCATACGTACCTCGTGGAGCGGACATTAGACTCAAATGGGCAAAACTGTATAATGATTTTCTTAACCGTCTTCAACACTACTGCTCCCTTAATGGCCGCCATCTTTCTCTACATGACCTTTCACCTGATGATGACGTATGCAACCGAGCTGAAATGAAAGCGTAAATAATAATTATAATAAAATAGAAAAACGTAAAAAAAAAAAAAAAAAAAAAAAAAAGTGCGTTATTAAAATAACTAAATTAGCAATAAAACTATGAAGACAACTCGAAAGCAATATTTTAAAGGGGAATATGTTTTCACCGAAGCAATTCATTTTTTCCCCAAGCAGAACATTTTAAGCTCAAAAAGACTTTTTTCCCGGGCTCATTTACATTTATTTATTTATTTAAAAAAATAATTATATTATGAAATTTACATTTTAAAATTTATATTATCCTGATATTACTAATATTTTCCTAAAGTATTTAATATTTCATATATATACAGTTACTAAAGTTTTTTTTGTTCTCAAGAAACATATAAACAGTTGTAAGCTCAAAAAGACTATGAGCACACGCTTTGACTTATTTATTTGTCTGTTACATCAATTACTTTGCATTGATTGAATTATATTTTCTGAATCTCTGGGATTCGTTGTCATTAATGTAGCCTACTACATACTACAACTAAATAAAAATAGTTGCAAATAAATGTCAGGGGGAAAATGTATAAAATGCCTACCAGCTTGTTA
>JAUMHP010000074.1:6785096-6807813 GCA_032361065.1 Enteromius trimaculatus | reverse complement strand
AAAGATGAACATGGCAGCGCCACAGAGAATTTGGACTGTCGAGAAAGAGGACAAACTCGCTGAACTCTGGCAAGAAGAGCGAGCGCTGTATGATATATTGAGCAGCTTTTAAAATAATATAATAAATAGTAATAATTTATAAAAAAGTAACTGTCAATACTGATTTTAATTCTGATTTTAATTCTCTGCCCTTCAGCCGAACTCTTTTCCATGCCCTTCGTTTTCTTTTCTTTTTTGTTTTTTTCACAAGCCATTGCTGCCACAAAGAAAAGGATCTCTTCCTCAGAGTGCATGTTTTTGGCGCATAACTTTGTGAATGTGATTGCCTCGGAAATCAGCAGGTTTTAAAATCGTGCCGTGTACCACTGCGTCCGTAAACCAAGTTACTTGTGACGTGTGCGTGGCCATACGGTCTTCCGACGGTCCGAATTCGCACCGTGTACGGCCGCCGTAAAGTGTGTTATCAAGGTTACATGATTGAACATTTCAAATAAGAGATTTGTAATCGTGAATCACTGTTTATTGGTCCTGAAATATAGCTTATATTCACCTGGGGGAGACTTCAGCAGAGACAGTGGTCAGGAAACCACATTGGAGGATTCTCAAAATAAAGCTATTGCTCTCAGAGCTCAATCCAGTCCATCAAAATAAGCTTTTGCATTACTGCGGTAAAGCTACGGAAATGAATGCAACCAAATTACTAGGTTTCCTATAACCTCTCATACAGCCATATTGCTTGAAATATGGGTGTAACCTTTGTTATAGTTTTTTTCTTAAACAACAAGCTTTTTCCTTGCCCCTCCCCCCCTCCAGTTGATCCAGTGTCGGGATGTGCTGTGTCAAAGTGGTGGGTGGATAAACCGGGGAGGGGGCTGATCTGGTCCAACTCTATGCTTTTCTCAGTAGAGCAGCTGTACTGGCTGCCAAAGAAAACAAGTTTCTCTCAGAAAGCGGATGGTAGTTGAGCTGCAACTTTAGAGAGCATGTGATTACCATCTGAAAAGCGCCACTCTTTGCAAAAGCTGGAGTTCTGCAATACTGGATTCTTTCCAGCACTCTCACAGCAAACAACACAGCGCCTGGTGTTGATCCTGAGTGTCTTATCAGACTGGACACAGCTTGAACTTTCATGACTTCCATGACGATTGAAAGAGTTTTGAAATAGTAGTTTCATTCCTATCTGATTGGCTCGACATACAGTAAGCTACAAAATACATGCCTGAGAGTGTGTGCCATCTTACAAGAATGAAAGAATCCACTGTGTTAAAATGGGATGTGGTTGTTTCAGTTGTCAGTGAATGAAGTGTATAAACTCGTGGTTCCTAGAAGCATGCAGTAAACATAGAATGACATAACATGTAGGCAGATACATCAGCAGTGCAAGTGCAAAGTTGAATGTTATAACAAATGAGGTTTTAACCCTATAAAGCCTACTTCTAAATTTTAAACATGAGCAAAACTTTGAAAAACCTTTTGTACATGTACATGTACTAGGCATGCCTTTTTATATTTCATCCATTTTTCTTTAGCAAGCTCTTTTAGTAAAATTGGGGGGGGGAAAGTCCCCCTTCAGGACGTGTGCCTTTTTACTGTGACAACTTCAAATAGACATCAATAAAGTAAATTTAAGAATAACTTCAAAGTAAGAAAAACACTTACTGAAGCAATTTAGGTTTTCGTGTTTAAGTGTTTCAAATATACATTTTGCTCAATTATCACTGTGTTGTACTGTATTCTGTTTTGCCTTTGATCATAAAATAAACATTTAAATATTCAATTATTAGAAGACATAAAGGAATAACTTATATTTATGTGTATTACTTAATTTTATTGTTTCAGATATTAATAAAGCATAAACACAAAATAAAGTAAACAGAACACGTTAAATGCAGCTTTCATTGCAGTTTTTTATCTTAGATCTGGCAGTGGATGATGCAATCAATGTTTGCTTGATTTACATATAAAAGGCTATTTATTAAGCTCAAAGGCTGATTGAGCTCTAAAAATGACAATGACTACCCTCTTCAGATGCACCTAGTTAAACTACGCAGCAGGTGGTCAGTGACTAGCACAGTTCTTTCAGCTCATAAACCTTTGCGAATACAGTGCAACGATTCCACCCTTAGTCACCCGAGCCACTAAAACTACATTATTATTTTCCTTTTGTTTAAAACTGAAAGAATTAGTTCTAATCCAATGGCAAAATACATGCAAAAATATGGTATTATATGTTGAGGCTATGTTGTTAAGCCCAAGCTATAAAATCAGTCATCTGGAAATTGTGTTCAAAAAGGCCATCCGTGAATAGTTTCTCTTTCATTGCCTTCTCCATTAGAAGCTTTAAATCACTGGCCGCTTGCATGTGTCAAGGCTTTGGAAATTGGACCACCTGCGATGGTTTGGAATGAAATGTGCTGGAATCTTTATGCAAATTACTGGTTTAATTAAAAATCCCTGAATATCAGTGAGGGGGAGTGGCTAAGAGTGGATTATGTCTTTCAAAGCAATAATACAGGCTGTTGGGTTGTCCTCACAAGATGATTGAAGCTACCAATGAGAAGAGCTCTAATGTTTGCCGCAGCTCGATACCAAACACACCAGATCAGAAATGGCTTCCCATTAACATTCAACATCCCTGAAGACGCCTGTCTGAAGAGAGTCATTTGTTTAAAAGATCAAAGCTTGATTCCATCAGCCTTTCTAGTTACGATCATTTGTGAACAAGTGCAATACGCTGCGTTCAGTTATGACAATCCCTGATGTCTTGCCAGCCCGTCAATTTTAAAGCTGTCAAAACAAGTCTATTTACATTTATTAATGTTGTAAATAATGAAGTATCGCCTCGTTTTATGAGTTTAACACTTCTATAGTGCAGTAGTGGGAGTAGAAACAAATGTTCCGGCTGTGTTACTCTGACAGTCACATTACTGTAAATCACAATGTAAATCAGTCAATGGTGCAGGGACTACTTCAAATGTAATTGTGGCATAGCTTCTCGTTGCGTGCCGGCAATTTGCAGGTGTGTTAAGAGCGCCTGTGGCATTCTCGGCAGTATGATCAAGAAAAAATATCACATCGATACTGAGATCATATGCAGTGCTTGAATCGTTGGAGGCTCTGGAATGCCTCATTATTTTAAGAGGCTGCTACGCAGATGAGCGTGAAAGAATGAATTGATCGCATGTGTGAATTGATATGTTATGTGCTGTAGAGGCAATAATCATAATGACATCAGCATCACGGTTTTTACTTTTCCTCTTTTTTTCCTTTTGGAAATGGGCTGTAAATCAATGTTCACATTCACAGATTCTGAAAATCAAATAAAATCAAATTCAAAATATGAGTAAATAATATAACAGTATATATGACTCTGCTAGAGGATTTTTTTATATACTACAACTTTACTTTGGACTCTAAGATCAGATTTTAAAGTAGACAGGTTTGTGTGATTTATTTTTTACACTTTTACCGCTAACAATTTACAGTAAGGTCCCATTAGTTTATATTGGTTGTATTACACAAGCAATACATTTAACTAACTAACTATAGTTGTCAACAACAACAAAAGAGTTAAAGTTAGCTCATGCCCATTAAATAATATAAAGAAATACAACTTTTGATTTTAATAATGTTTTAGTAAATGTTGACATTAGCATTTATCTAAGATTAATAAATGCTATTTCATTGTCAGTATTTTTCTATTGTTCACTTTTAATATAATTGAATTATTAATTTATTATTATTTTAATTGTTATAATTATATTATAATTCCAACTGAAATTACCACATTTTTAAAAGACAAAAAATATATAAATAAAAAAATTATATATATATATATATATATATATATATATATATTTGCCAGTTTGCCAAAATTATATCATTCTTACTGAATAAAATATTCCATTGAACTTTTTTAAACCTTGATGAAATGTAAAGTAATTGAATCAAAATATTAAGCATATAATTACATTAGCCCACATTAAGAAAATGGAACAATGGAAACATTTTTAAAAACTTTGTTTTTAAAAAACTTTGATTAACATTTTTTTTATTAATGGGTTGCTTTATTACAAGTAAATAATTTAAGCCATAGGAGTTAATCTGACAAAAATGGTTGGATAAAGGTTAAAGTCTGCATATAATTGTCTCTGTTGGTAAGGTAGGTTAATTGTCTGTATTCGTCTCCTTATTATAGCTGCTGAGAGGAACTAATTCAGTTTGAGTTCTTCTCGGCAGGGGGGCATCATGATGTTGAGTTACTCAAGTGTGTCCTATTAAAATAAACCTGCGTAACATATTATGCATTTCTAATTATACCTATCAGTTTTGACAGTGTAGTTGGTAACATAAATTATTGATCTCTGTCGAGCTGAAAGACTTTATTAATTAAAATGGAGATGTACTAATTAAGCTCTCTGCATGGGGGTGTCATAACTGTTCCCAATTTAATTTGGGTGGCACTCACCAATTGTGCCGTAGTTGAGGAAGATGAGAATAGGGAGACTCTAGGGTACAGATGTGACCGTGACAATGGCAAAGAGTAATAGAACAGAGCAGAAGGACAGATTTTATTCACTATTAAAATACGTTATTTTCTCCTATACAAATTGAATGTGCTGAGAGTAAACCATTCTAAACCACTTCCTGGAATAGCATAAACAAAAGCTCGGTGGTGTTTTCAAAACATTGCTCTGTTTATAAGGTTGGACTTTTTATTTTATTGCGCATATATGGCATACTTCCTGTTTTACTAAATGTGTGACAGGGCCATGATGACAAAACATAGGGTTCACTTGAATTCACTTGAAAAAAAGAAAACAGTTTGGTTAAAATGCATTGATATAACAATGACTTAAACTATAAAAATATACGTTTTAAGTAATTAAAATAAAGCAGAATTCAAATAAAACATAATTATTACATTTAAAAATGTAAAATATTATAATAATATATAAATAATACTAAAATAAGAACTAGAGTTGTTTTTAATGCTGTATTTAATGCTAATTTGGCCTCTAAGATATATACAGTATATGGTATTTATTGGACTATTCTCAACGTCTTATATATATTTGTATATAAAAGCAAAGAATGAATTCATGTTCTTCTCATACAACTACACTGAGAAAAAAAAGTGTATCTGCTGCTTTATTACTATACTGCATATGATTAATGTGATTACAAAGGTTGTTTGCAAAATCTATATCCCTCTCCCACAGGTTCAGGGCTTATAAAGCCAATATTATGAGCGCAAACCAAAACAAGACTGTATGGATTAGATGTTATGACTGTGATTTATTCCTTTTATGCTGTGATATTGTTTCCTAATTCCCAGCCTTACATAACACATTTTCATGTGAAAGGTCTTTAGTGACCACAGACATCAGAGTGGGCAAAGACTAACCACTTTAAAGGGCTCGGCTGCTGCTCAAGTAGAGGTTAGCTCATACTATTCTTGGTCTCTCGCTGATCTTTCAACAATGCGGTGCACTAGAGAGGGAATGTTCCAGATGTTTAAAGAATGTCTGCTGAAACACCATATGTATTAGATGTTGCAGAGCCTTTGCACTGAGGTTTCGTTATATTGCTCAAGGGATGGAGTATCATTGTTATTGCCAACTCTTAGATTCATCATTTAGACTCAGGAGCTTCATAACATGCCTGTTGCACAGTGGCATTGCAACTTTTCATGTGCACTAGTTAATATAAACTTTTTTTTTTTTTTTCTGATCAACATCATTTTTGGAAAAACTGACTTCGAAGAGCAACTGCAGTCGTTTTTTGTAGGAACGCCTCAGGATGGTCAGTTAGTTAGAGGTTATTTACATATTTTTAAGCTAAAAAGTGAATAAATTTGGAACTTCTCAGAGAGGTGCTTTACCATACTAACAATAACTATTGACTGTCAGCTTGTTAAAACCCTCTGTGAGAAGCGTCTCCCTCCCACCGCCGCTGCACTCATCACAGCAGCACTTTTAAACAAATTATTCAGCTTCAACAATACATTTCAAGACAATTACTGTCAAACTCTTCCTGTTATTGTGCATAATTCCAAGTGCTCGTAATTTTAGAGTACTATGATACTGTAGTTCTCATGTTTTGCTTTTTATCCACTGCTGCCCTTGATGTGATTGTTTTTGAATATGAATGACAGAGTTGATACCAATATTAATACTAATTTCATACCACACCAAACAAATGCTAATAGACACTATTTAAAATGTACACGTTTTTAATTCAATTAATTTATTTTTTAACAAATCTTTTACGTGTCCAAATGCTGCATTAATTTGGTTAAACATACAGTAGTAATTTGGTGAAATATAACAATTTAAAATTCTAAATTGTATTTTAATATTTGCAAATTTACTTTACATCATTACTCCAGTCTTCAGTGTCACATGATCCATCAGAAATCATTCTAATATGCCGATTTGCTGCTCAAGAAATATTTCTTATTATTATCAATGTCGAAAACATTGCTGTGAAATATATTTAACAAAGTATAAATATAAATATTTTAAGGAATATTGAGAACTTCTATATTAATATTACGTCATTTTAAGCATGTATTTTAAATATCAAAAAATATCAAAAAATTTTTTATCTTTTAAATATATACTTGTTGTAAAGAAGTTTTTTTTTTCTTTTATATTTATATTATAAACAAAGCTTAAGAAATATTGTAATAAATTATTTGTTTATTTTTAACAAACAAAACCTTATCATAAATCATACTGGCCCCAGACTTGTCAACAGTGGTGTAAATGTCATTATAAATAATTTAATAAAAAATCTGTTACATGTGGCATTCAAGTATTTCTAAGTAAATTAAATAATTTCATGTTTTCATACAATTAATCATGTAAACTGTTTAATAAAATAGAATAATGAAATAAGAGCAGTAAGTGTTTTTCTATTTTTCTTAAAATCGTAGATGAATTAATAACAAAAGCAGGTTTAATCAAGCTGTGCTTGAACAGGAAGACCTAATGCATAGATTTGTTTCCTAATCTGTTTACATTCACTTAAGTCATGCACATGCTCTGTACTGCAATACTAAAGAGATCTTCACAGAGTTTGTGCGCAAATCCAGATGTGAGCAGCAGTCTGTCGGTCAGGGTAGAAAATTGGTTTTAGTGCCGACTTGATGCCAAAATACTTTTGCCAAGCCTTAAAACAATGCTCAGCAAGCAGTACTTCAATATTATGATTCTGAGCTCTTCTTAAGAGCCGCTGCTGCTGATCTTCACATTTTGTGCTCTGAGAAGCATGTGAGCAGAACAGCTCCTAGCCTTTTTTTCCCTCCAAGTTCCTTTTTTTCTCTTTGTGGCAGTGACAACAGGTAAAGTCTCCCCTCAGCCCCTCCTTCAAGGGACATGTGGGCCACGTTGTGTTTTTCTTCCCTACAAAGGGTTTCCCAGTTGCCTGTGGCTGAAGTAAACAATAAGGTGGTCACGTGAGGGGCGGCAGTGCGTCTCTGCAGCATCTGTGGGAGCGGCTGAGCTCCTCTTACAGGCGCTCAACTTTGCTCCGTTTGGAAGGACTGCGATGGGTCCCACCAAACCCGCGAGGCTGCTCCTCCCCTCTGTGCTCGGGGGCTCGTGTGTGTGTTGAAGGCTCAGTGTAACTCGAGGAACTGTGAAAGCGAGGGGTTCGGGTTTTGGCACTACCTCACAGCACGTAGTGACAGGAAACACTGCACAAATGACGGCCAACTCCCCCCATCTCGCACTCTTTCTGGCTTTGTTTCAGTCGTTATTTATACGTACTCTGTTGCTTGTTTGCTTCACAGCTGTCTGCCTATTAGGGATCTGCAGAACCATCTTTAAGATCAGCTAGTCTTTGAGTAGTTTATTTATCTATATAAAATAAGTTAAATTAATTTATTTTCAGCAAAATATACAATTAAAATATTGGATTTTATATATATATTATTATTATTTATATTGTACAATGCCGTTCTAAAAATAACTTTTAAGACATTTATTCCACATTTAAAAAAAAAAAATAATAATATGGATATTTAATATAACATTCCCATATTATATATTAGATTATATATTGTATTATAGTATGTTATATAACATAACATTACATTATTATATTATATAAGAACAAAAACTTCCCACACAAATTTATTACAAAACCAACAATAATTACATATTTGAGAAAATATTATGTAAATTGTATTAAATGCTATATGATATTGTATTGTATTATATTATATTATAATTTTATGTTATTTTACATTATTCTGTTCTATTAAAAACAACTTTATTTGGTTATTGGTTTAATTCAATACCAGTTAACTTTATTACAAAACAAACAATAGTCTGTCAAGTAATCATTCAAGCTTTTTTGGTGAACCATTTATTTCAAGTGCTTTAGTTAACAAAAAATGCTAAAAGAATAAATTAACCCTCTGTATCACCTTTGTTTTTTACCATTTCTTTTTCTCTTTCTTGTTGTATTTTCCATATTTTCACTGAATATTAACGTTAAAAAAAGCCCACTGGCGTAAAACTGGCCGCCGTTATATGTTTCACCAGTGATAAATTGAGGCTGAAGCCGTCTCGATACTCCAGTGGTTCACTTAACCCTCCTTTCAGCGACTCGCTGTAATTCCCAGCGAGGTTAGAGCGCTACGTGACGGTCATAAATACAGAAGCCACTGCTGAGTGACCGAGACCCCTCTCCATCTCGCTATGATGCTGTCTTTCTCTCTCACCCTCTCTTTTCAGTTTGTACTCTTGCTCTCTCGCTCCTCGCTCTCCCCCTTTGTCTCCGTGGCTTGTGTTTTTCTGCGCTGTAAGAGAGCCGCTCGTCCACCGCTGTGCAGGGCATTGAGCTTCACCGCCTCTCGCTTTCATATTTACATAAGGAACAGTAGCCTGGCGCCGGGTCTGCTCTAACCAGAGCATCTGCTGCTGTTTACCAAGTGTGCATGCACAGAATCAACAGGCCACCACCAAAACAAAGGAAAATTACTTTACATGCTGTTACAGTCTTATTTACCATTTTGGAGATGCACCTGTTTCAATAACGCACGAAATGTGACTGTCATGAATACATCACAAAAAATATAAGCAATATACAGAGCAACAGATTTTTACATTTAGAGAATATAAATGAAGAAGCTGCCAAAGCTTTTCCATGCAGTCTTCTGAATGCTTTCAGGAACATACAATATTATGGTACCATCTCAGATATTGGACCATATAGAGATTTTTTTATGTTTGTTTGTTTATTTGGATTAAACTGGATATTTGTGTTTATTAATTACTTCTATTTTTTCCCATCATCTAATAGTCAAAGTTAAACACTAATATTTGAACAACACTGTTAAATGCAATGTCAAAATTAATATATATGTTTTTATAGTGTACATATATTAAGGTTGTGATGCCTTAATTTACACATATTTTGGTTAATTAAGAGATTAAATAAAATATAAATAGCTGAAAAAACTTTCAAATATGTTTAAAATACAGTACTAAAAATAAATATAACTACTATATATATATATATATATATATATATATGTATGTATGTATATGTATTTCCTTAAATAGATAGAACTAAAACCAAAATAAAATAAATTATGCTAAATAAAAATATTTTACAAATAAAATGACAAACAACATAAAATTACACAAAAATTCTAATTAAAATGTAAAAAGCTAATAATAATAATTATTGATACAGTCTTACTGTAAATATGAGCAATAGTAATATTGATGCTGCCTTGGCAAACATTGACTAATATACTTCAAGCCTACTTTCTGTTGTACAGCATATATTGTTTTACAGGCTCTGCAGCAGAAGGTTGAGGGTTTCTGCCCTCTCTATGCATAATGTTGGTAAACCAATGACATATTAAAATAAGAGGTGTTCCTTTGAGCTTCTAACTAGTCAACTTTAATCTTAACCACACACCTGCCATTTTTATTATGCCCTTTAGGCAGCTTTGTGTGGAGTCCACTAAGGTATTAAACCTGTGGAAACCATCATAACTCCCCTATTAAGTGTCTATAACCCACTCGCAAGTGACAGGGTCTTTGTCCTGGTCTGAGGCAGTTAAGACGACTACCCCCACCTCACCCCGCACGCACACATGCACTCTTACCCATCTACCCCATCTCATGAAGTATGGAGTTTTATGAGGCACTCCAATACCCCCTACACTGTGTAATTGGGAGCATCTCTGTCGTAGTGATGGCTCCCCGGGGAACACTGGTGACGCTGGTGGGGGGATGGACAGGGTCACATGCCGGCGTGAGGGATGGTGGTCATGGAGATCTGCGAGAGATAGGGACACGTACACTTAAAACGTACATTATTAGCCATTAGTCAAAGTTTTGTAGCCAACCGATGTCTGTTCTGTTGGACCTGGAAAGCTACCTGAAAAAATAGGGGCAAGTTTACCTCAGAACAGAAGTTGTTTTTTCAAAAGCTGTAATACCACATATGTACTTGATTTTGTTGATAAATTAAATCTATTTATGGCATTATTTTTTAAAGCATCCCCATTTTACAGCATTTTTACACGAGTGTCTAAAACTTTGAACAGTACAGTAGCTTTGCAGGTAGGTTTTTTTTTTTTCTTCATCTTGGAGACGTTGCTACAGTTCTTCTGGATTTAGTCTGTCTCAGCTGATTCAGACAATAATGTCACTGCATTATTACAATTAATTAATTACAATTTGATTTTGTTTATTTTTCTTTCTTTCTTCAGATGTTCAGATTTCCCCCCCCTTTTTTTTAGCTGAAGTACCATTTTAAAGTTTATTGTATACTAATTAAAAGTAATATTATACTACTAATAATAATAATAATAGACAATTTTTTTTGCAGGAAATCAGCATGATTTCCGAAGGATCATGTGACACTGAAACTGGAGAAATAATGCTGAAACCTCACAACAATACAATGCATTTTACAATGAAAATGAATACTATTTTCTATATTTTTACTGTATGTTAAATCAAATAAATGCAGACTTGATGGGTTTAGAAAAGAGAAATTTGAGTATAGTGTGTGGGCTTTGGATTTGCTAGAATCCCCCCCCACACATAAGTACCGTTTTTTCTTTAAATGTTAAGTTTTTCTATAAAACATAATTTTTCTTCATAAATAGCTATAATGCAACTTCATATTCATAAACCATCTTGTGCAATCCAGGAAAGGAAAGGTTTGTGGCTTTCAACATGTTCTTACCGATGCATCCAACACTACAAGAAGTAATTGTCTAAAAAACGGTTCCTATTTTAGCCAGCTAGATTAGATTATCATGGTGGAAAATCAACAGTTTGCACTAAAGTGGTGTAACTGTTTTGTGAATTTAGCCCTCACAGCTATTATGGGTTATTATATCATTATGTCTCGATTACTGGGGGGTACTAAGGCACTTTTTTTGTTTAGTAAATCTGTTTGAAATTATACTGTATGTCTTGTGAAAGGGTGCTTCTTATAATCAGTAACAATTACTTCCCATAATTCATGATTCTTTAATCCCTCTCGACTTCACCTAAAAAAGATGTCATCATTTACTCCCCATCCTGTCACCTCACACCTCTACGACTTTTCTTTCTTGATGAACAAAGACAGATATTTCAAAAGAAAGTGTTAGTTGTTTAAAACAACACTGAACCTCTTTGACCTTTATTGAATGAACAAAAACAAGACATGAATTTTCATTCTTCGTTAAACAATCCCTTAAAAAAACCCTTAGGTTCCAGATGGTTAATATGACATTGTAGCGTCCCATCTCATAAATTTGACCATTCCGACGTGACTTGAAGACCGCATCTGAATCTGGCAGGTAGCCAGCAGGAACACCCAGGCATTGATGTGAGCTCAGTATTCAGGGAATAGAACAAGTCCAAGTATGATCAGCAGTCATTGTTACCGCCGGAGACTTTATAATGACTATTTTTTTTCCACGTGGATGCCGCCTCCCTTTCACTGTTACCTCGCTTTATTCCTGACAAAAGCGGCGGCTAAAAGAATTGTTTGCAGCAGCAACAAGCTCTGTATTCCCATCGCTCATTAGGTCAGACAGAAACATCAATTCTCTGAGTCCATCAAAGCAGTTGCTATGCCTGCCGCACGACGCGGCTCTTAAACATCCCAGCGCTGGCTTTGTGAATGCAGCTCAGGTACTCCGTCATGGCGCCTCTCAGCTGGGGGAGGTGACGCAAAGTCTACAGTGGGTCTTTTGCCGGTTGCTTTTGTGGGTCATATCTTTGTGTGAACTATACTGTGGGATGTAGACTGAAAAGTAGGGCGCCAATGCCACATCTCACGACCATATTTCACATTCATTTCTCCTGAGGTGGGATGATGTTTGAGGCTTGAAGTATATAGGTTAATATACATCCCTGATTCCCAACCTGGGACAACTAAACAGTTTCCTAGGGACACTTGGAACAGTTTATCTTTTGTTTTGTTTTACCTAGAATACAGAAAATTTTGTGATAAATATAAGTACTTGTGGTATTGTGATCCATACTTTAATAGTGAATTTGCGTGACTTTAATGTTATTTATGATAGACTTGATATGATTATTACATAATTTCCTAATCACTGTTTTATCTAATCACTATTGTAATTTCAGGATGAATGTGTGTACATCTCTGAAGTGTTCTGATGTGTGTGCACAGTCTGCAGTTTTGCCAGTGTTCACTGCTAATGCATTTTTTTTTAGTTTTTTATTTTAAGATTTTTATTTAGTATTTTTTTATGCATAATAGCAAATATATATTCTGTGAGGATGATGATTATTATTTGATCATATTCTAATATTTTATAATAAAACAATAATTGTAACTGTTTTAATAAGTATTGGTTATTAAATTTTGAATTTATAAATGATGTATGAAAATGAAATTATTATTATTATCATTTTTATGAATATGATTATTATCATTAAGTATTCTAATATTTTTTTTAAAAAAATTTGATTTCCTTTTTTTTTTTTTTATCATATGTTTTGGCTATTACAGGTTGGACCATTTTTAAATGACACTGACATATTTATACATTACAGTAATAATAATTGTTGCTTATAGTTATAATGCAAGGAAAATAAATGTAAATATAAATAAACACTTATTATGCCTAATTCTTCATCCCCTGTCCAATGATAAGATAGATAGTTTCAAGATTGTGATAGCCATAACTAGTGATAGTGCTAAATTATACTTCATAAAATCTTAGGAGTTACGGTCTGAAGGGGGAATTTGGGGTGTGAGGGAACATAATTGAATAAAAAAAGTTTGGGAAACACTGATACGCATAGTTCAGAACGTCTCGGTTACGTATGTAACCCTCGTTCCCTGATAGAGGGAACAGAGACATTATGTTGTGTCAACAGAGCCCTGATTTGCTTTGCTTAAAAGAAAACGCCAATGAAAATTGGAAAGTGGTTAAACAATCCTGAGCCACTCCCCTTCATCCGGGTATAAAGAGGCGACAGGTGCAACCACTCATCAGGTTTGCTGAGGAGCCAAGAACGAGTCCCAGCTCTCAGTGATGATTCAATGTCGTGGCAAGTGGACGTCTCCATTCCCTCCATCAGGGAATGAGACTTACATACGCAAGTCAGTCACTACGAGTTATGTTGTGACGACAGACTGGGGTCCGATGGAAAACACCACAACCTGAACCGTTACAACCTTGTAGCACTACAAATGTTGAAAAGTGGCGCATCTCAGACAAATGTTATGCAAAGGTCGTAACTATTCCATCGCCTCAGAGCAGATTCGCTGACTTTAATACACTGCTGCCAGATAGGCCAAAACTGTTGTTCCTGAAGAAGCAATTTTCTACTTCCTGAAGGGATTTCAACCTTCCGCAAGAGAGGCTGCAACCTCTTGTATTTGTTGTACAGTCTGACAAGACAATGGGGAAGCGGACCTTCTGAAAAGGGTGCTACGGAGACCACATCCTACCAGTGGGAGGTTGACATGTGGAACCCTAGTATGAACTGACCAAAAGTGGGGAAGTACATCATACGATCTTGTCTCTAAGGCAGGCCCTTTCCAGGGAAAGAGAGGAACAACTTGCAGTAGAGATGGACAGAGTACTCCGTCAAGGGAAGACACAGGTTTACCAAGGGAAACCTTACCGTGGAGGAGGATACACATATAGGATTGACTGGACTCCGGGCATGCACACTTATACTGAGCCTGGTGTCAACTGCTACGCCCAGTCTTACTGCCAAGGATGCTGGAGGATGCTTTACCTGGGTTCGCCACCTGGGGAACTTACTGGAACTTATCCCCTGTGAGGGGTAGTATCTCGAGAAGGTGTTTGGTGTCGCTCTGTAAATGTCTGCCAGAAAGGCACCATGAGAAAAAAAGCACTTCAATGCAGCAGACATAAACCCGCGGCTCTGAAGTGGTTGCACCTGTCGCCTCTTTATACCCGGATGAAGGGGAGTGGCTCAGGATTGTTTAACCACTTGCCAATTTTCATTGGTGTTTTCTCTTAAGCAAAGCGAATCAGGGCTCTAGGCAAGACCCCCAGTCTGTCGTCACATCATAACTCGTAGTGACTGACAGACAGGGAACAAAGATGTTTACCTGCAACTGTAGTCTGGCATTTTTCTTTGACATGGTTGTAAGAAGCTTGTCATATTAAGCATACTTGTCATATTTTTACCCGGCTTCATAAATGACTGGGATTTTTCTCCTATTCGTTCTTTGATGTGGGCTCTTTTTACAGTGGCACTGTGTGACAGAGTCAGATAAAGCCTTCTTTTCTCTTTTCTTTAACAAACATGCTCTGGTCCTGCTGGTAGCACAGCGCTATCCTGAGGTCGATGTGGACCGTAAATACCTTGGCTATACACAGCACATATTTAGCAGGAATGTGGATATCTCTCTCTTTGTGAGCGTGTTTACCCTCCTCACATCGAGGAACGCTCATAAACACTGCAGGGAACTGTAAAAACTCGACCCAAGTGTGCGAGGTGGGGGCAGGGGAGGCTATAAATGGCATACGAGTGGCCAGTGTAGCCGAAACGCCGCGTTGTATTTTGTCTGTCTGCAGATTAGCAAGTAAACAAGGCTGTCCAGTATTAAGGGAAATCATTGTACAACTCGAGCTTTGCTTCTGGCTGCGGGCCAGGCTTCACAGGCACAATGTTTATCCATACTACAGGGAGCTGGACCGTGTGTGTGAGGTAAGAGGAGGCTGGCTTTGGTCCGATGCCAACCACTGTGATTTCTGGAGTGCCTCGAGCATCCCTGTGTTGACCGACAGTACCCCCCTCGGGCCCCTGAGCCCAACACAGCCCACACATTCTGCGTATTCCATGCGAGTGCTCAGCCTGCAGGCGCGAGCAGAGCAGAGGCAGAGGGGGCGAGATCAAACCAGCGTGACATCGAGAACAAAGACCGTGCGAGTGTTTGTGCCCCTCTGCGTCGACGGCACGCTCGACCTGTAACGATACAAAGTAATAGATGATGAATGGATTAATCTTTGCTTTAATCAAATTAAAAAGAGATAATGCGTGTGCATCTGTCTCAGGTTGCCAAGGTTAATGTCTCTTGTTCTTTGCAAGTTCGCCTTCCAATGAGAGAGAGGTTTCCAGAAGAGTTGGAGAATGGTAGAGTGTGCAGTAGATACGGTTATTATCAAAACTGGAAACAGTCCTGGACCGGTCCTCTGGGCGAAGCAGACTCGAGAGGTTTTCTGAAGCTTCTAGGATTGATAGAGTCTTGTGTAAAAGTTCCAAAAGGAGGATTTCATGGCAATGCCATAAAAGAACCATCAGTTCTTACAAGAACCTTTTTGTTGTCTTAGCAAGAAGAACATGTAATCATTTAAAGAACCTTTTGTGCTATAGAAAGATGTTTTTTCACGCAACCAATCAATGTATAGCCTAACTTTTAACTGGAAGAATATTGCTAGTTCCCATTTGCTGTGTAGTCCTGCCAAAAAAAATAGTTTTGTTGGTTATTTGCTGTTTACATACAGAAATAGATTTTTTTTTAATTTTATAATGTATTGGCTGTCACTTTTGGTCTACTGCATCCTTGCTGAAGTAAATATTCACTTGATTTACTTTACCTACTTAATATCTTTGCTATTATCAATTGAATTCTGTTTTTGTAGATATTTCCTCCTCAGGGGCACCATTACCCCTGGACGTTATGTAGAGGTGACACTGAAGAACTACAATGCTGTATTTTTGATCTTTACATTCAAAAACAATATTAGGCACCACAACTGTTTTTAACAGTGATAATGATCAGAACTGTTTTAGAATGATCATGTGCAAAAAATGCAGTTTTGCATTACAGGAATACTTTACATACTTTTCATAAACATATTACATAACCATTAAATATTTTTTACTATAATCTGGTGATTTAAAATATACTTTTTAAATAAATGCAGCCAAAACTGTAACATTAATACCAAAACAGCAGTATAAAAAACAGCTTCACATTACATAACACAAGCGAAAAGGAGGCAGTAATGCATTACAAATCTGTTATAAATGTTTGGAAAATAGCTAATACATGTACTTGTGACTATGTGGCCACACACACATCAGTTCTTCTATTTTGATACACCAATTTGCATCATTGCTCAGTAACCATGAACAAAACCTAAATCACACTATTATAGTCAATGAAACTGTCTACACTGGATGCCATCAGCAACACAGTTTGTAAGCTAGGTCTCTGCTTGGTGTATTTTTTCTTTTTTAAATCACGCCGTATACCGTACAAAGTATAAATTGTACAGCACATCACATTTGTACCATCGATATATATATATATATATATATATATATATATATACAGTCAAACCACCCAGCCCTGCAATGTAATGATATTACACAGGAAATTGAAAGAAAGCAGCCCATATATGCTGCCGCTATTTTATCTTTTAACAGTATGTGATGCTGATTGAATCTGCACAAGGCCATAGATAAAAGCAGAAGGCTCGGTCTGTGACCACATCTGATTAGTATCTGACAGTCAGAGGTCGCAGTCACAATGCTACATGTTTACAGCAGGTTAACGTTTATAATGGTTTGACGTTTGTCATGCATATTTGTCCCGTGCCGCATGCAGATTTTTACGTGGGTGGCAGTAATAACAGAACGCAGGAGCTCACGCCGGGAGGTTTGAGGCGTCTGATTTATTGCCCGTTATTCAGAAGGAAATGAGCGTCATACAATGGTGACTGTAATAAACGATGGAAGGCCCAGCTCGAGCCAACTTCAAAGGCATCTCTCCTCTCCCTCCTGCACTCGCTCAAAACCGAATGGGAAGGGGAGGGCAGCAGGGGAGGAGCTGTGTGCTCGGGTTTTTCGGGGAATTCCCCTGACTTCCCCTGTGTTATATCAGAGTTATCAGTGTTTACCGACGCTGAAATGCTCTCTGAATTCTGAATTGAGTGCAATTTGTTTTCGATCGTTTTGGTAAGTTAAAGTGACACTGTTCTTTTTCCAAGCCTGGTTTATGTGCCACTGTTGCCAGGTCAGAAGGAGCCCACATTAAACTGATAAAAGCCTGTAATCCAATCAGTTCCCATTATATCTCACTGTTCTCTTTGAAACTGGAAACATCTTTTCAGTTTTCTGCCAATGTGGGCACAGGCCTCCTCGAAGGACTCATTAAACACAAAGGTCCAGATGTCTGAAGGTACGTAGCATAACCTTCCTCAAGCCACCCGCTCTCTCATTTGTCTTGCGAGATTGGACGGCTACAAAAAGTTGGCACATCTGTCCGTTGAATCACAACAGATGTCTGTGGACTGCCTCCCCCTTCTGGCTGGCGGCCATCTTACCCATTTACCCCCATGACAAAAAAAACCCTATTGACATTTGGCTTCCTGCAAATGAGGGTGGCCACGGGAAGAGTTACCGGGCATTAATGGCTCTTAGATCTGGGTAATTCATACCCAAGATCATTTCTGTAACATGGTCATTAATTTATACCTGCCTGATTGGAAATGAGCAGAAAGAGCATGATTATATTGTCCCGCTCTCATTGAGAAAACCAAAGACGTCAAGCGAGATGGGAGATGAGAGTGAGCCAACAGCAAATGAGATGCAGCACTGGCTTGGTTCACAGCAGAGCATCTGTTTGTCTGTTCTTCTCTATTTGAGAACAGTAACTCCCATAATGTGTTTTTCCAGCTTTATAATTGGAGATATTCCAGGGATGATGGTAAGAGGCCATGATTAGAGATGTGCAAAATTGCATCTTTTCATAATCGACTAGTCAGAAGCACTGTGTAATTATGCTGGTTTATGGTCATGACCACTACAGACTGATCAGACATATTTCATAAGGGCGTTCACATGCTGCAAAATTAATATAAAAATAAATAATAATCCACTTTATTATAGTGACTCTAATAAGGCTTTTTTTAACTAAATGTTTTTTATTTTCTTAATATTACAGTCAAAGTTATCCTTTTTCCTACCAATTCTTAAATTATAAATATATTAACCTTTAAAATAAAACCACATTTGTGTCTTAAATCACTGGGGTAAATTTGTAGCAAATATGCTTTTTTAAAGCCATAATTATATAAAGATATTAAGGCCCAATCCCAATTCTACCCCTTACCCCTACACTTTCCCCTACCCCTCCTTTGGCGCGTTCACGTGTAGGGGTAGTCTCAATTCTCCTTTGGTTGGAGGGGTAGGGGGATTTTTCGGGACCTCACCTCAAACGAGGGGCTAAGAGAAATTTCCAACATGGCTGCTCACTTGAGCAAGCAGACTCATGAATGTAAGTAATTTTTGCCATTAATAAGGATTTTTATGACAATTTTTCATTATATGTATATACCATCGGTCTTGTGTTTGTATTTACGGTGATAAAGTTTGCTAGCAGATAGCACTGACTGCACAATATTAGGAAACATATTTTTATGTCATATGGGGTTAGGGTTTCTTTGCATTGCTTTGTTTCGCTTACAGCCATATGTGTACATGTAAATGAACGGTGCTTACATCGGCGCATGTCCTCTGACGTAACGTTAGGAGCTAGTGACAATGGATGATGACGTATAACAGTGTAGTAGTGGTGTCCCATTTCTTAGGGGGAAATATTTAACCCTTTCCACTTTATTTCAAGGGGCAAAGGGGTAGATAATAAAATTGGGATTGGGCCTAAGTAAAGATCATGTTCCATGAAGATATTTAGTAAATTTCCTTTCGTAAATATATAAACAATTCATTTTTGATTAGAAATATGCATTGCTAAGAACTTCATTTGGACAAATTTAAAGGAAATTTTCTTACTATTTAGATTTTTTGCGCCCTCAGATTCCAGATATTCAAATGGTTTAATATTATCGAAATATTGTCCTAACAAACCATACATATTTCTCACAAAATAAAAATGTACTCATTTTCAAAAATTACACTAAATTTTTCATGTGATAATTATTTTATTTTAATACCTGCACTGTCAATAGAATAAAAAGCTAAATTAACGGTAACATAATTTAATAATCAAATATTATTAAGTAGTATTTTCTCTCTCTCTCTCTCTCTCTCTCTCTCTAATTTGAGTTTTGCAGCTGTATGTATCGCTTACCTCCTTGTTTAATTACCATTCATAAATGCGCACCCAGTTTCACTCCCATGGCTTGATAAGGACACTAACGACTCGTGATTTGGGACTTCGGAGATCCTTTTTGTTCAAGTGTGGCAATATATTACATGTTAATTACACAGGATCTAATGCGTTTCATGAAATTTACAATATTCCATTGGATGAGAGATATTAAAGCTCCTAATTAGCCACCGTCCAGGAGCACCAGTGTGGCATTATCTGGAAAGCTCCATCAAGCCCCACGTGCTCTCCCAAGGTGACCAGGAAGTACCTTTAATAGTAGAGTCTTGGGAAAAGCGGCATTGGTAGAGGATGGCAGCCTACCGTGATTTATCCGAAAGCTGTAATGACATCATTCTCGCAACATGAGAAACATAAATTAGGCCTATCTCTAATGGAGGTCCCGGGCTTCTCTGTCAGCCAGAGGTCTCTCGCTTTCTCAGTCTCTCTCGCTTATGAGATTTCATGCTGCGCCTTTGGCAGGGCGGCTCAGGATCTCCCAGGAGAGAAAGAGCTGACAGGTGAGAAGATTTATTACTTCTTCCACACGTCAACGCATTCATCGTCCATCTTTCTATCACAGGCACAAAATGCCTGTTTGAGATTTTACTGATGTCCTTCGCAATATAAAAACACCGACATGTCTTTCATACAGCCTTCTTTTGTTGTTTACAAAACTGTGAATGCCGTAAGATCAGCCGCTTAGTTCCCATTGTGGAAACGGGTCGCGTTGAGATATCATCATACGCCATCATGTTATCGTAAAGAGACGCGTACACTTCATCTGTGAGTGATGAGAGTCATCTGTCAGGACAGATGTTCCTGTTCTGTCCATCATAGGAACGCTGTGCGGGGCAGCTTTGGAGATCCCATAACAATGAACGCCGCAGCTGGCATGGAAGCTCAGAGTAACATGTCTGTAATAGGCTGAATCAAGGAAGTCTATAATACCTGAGGAAAGCATGTTTATCTCAGGAGCCCAGATGTCCAACAGATGTCATTGGATTTCATTGGTTGAAAGAACTTCTAATGGATACTCTATTTAGTGAGTGATTAGAAATGGGTATTTTATATATAATAGTATTTAAGCAAATCTATAAAATGTGAAAGTTTTTTTACACTTACTTGGTAGACAGACAGCTGATTAGCTTGTTAGCCTATTTCCTACCCAAGTGAAATGGCATCTCGAATGGGATATAAAATGTAGGGCTGAACTATCAGAGGTTGTTTGGATCATTGACATTTACTAATTCTGTCATCTTCTGGTGTTAGATGGTACGGATTATAAGAATATAAAATAACTTTATTTTTTATTTTATGGTGATTTTAAGTATGGTTTCTTGCTTTTACAGGAAATCAGAGGAAGAGGTGGACATGGATAAAGTGACAGCTGCCATGGTGTTGACCAGCTTGTCCACTAGTCCTCTGGTGCGCAGCCCTCCTGTGAAAGTTAGCGGTAAGTAATTTTAGATCACAACCACAACGTGATCTCAGCCCTTATGAAATCATTTTCACACTGTCTGTTTTGAGCTGCAGAAATGGCTTGCTCTAGACTCAGCTATTTCCTGTTTTCACAGTCACATGTGCATGAAAAACTGTCACATGAGAGAGTGGTGCATTAGTTCAGCTGTCATGAGGCTGACTTTTGCCGTCTTCTCTTAAAGCTGTCATCTACTAATAACTTAAAGGGGCCATGTTCTACACTTCTGTAGCACTTTATTCCCTCAAGTACTTTTAAATGTTAGTAAAGGCATCTTGCACCAAAACAGTGATAATTCACTTTTAACGACCATTCATATTCTCGATCTGACCTCCCACAGTTTTTAACACTGTACCTTCTAATACTTATGACTTGGTTTGCCATTGCACTTGAAACTTGTCCATGAAAGTTGTCTTTTGTGTTGATGTGCCATAAATGTAGACCTTTATATGTAAATGGACTCTGTTATAATTGGCTAACAGCTTTGCATATGATATACAAGTGTAGGTACAAAGTTATTTTACCCTAACAATACAATATCAATACATTTCCCAACAATAAACAAATTACACAAAGAAACGGCAAACAAGTAAAAGTACAATCATGTTGAACGACATGTGTACCCTTTAAGACCTTGATGAGAATGTGTTATAACTTTTCAAGGGCTTTAATGGAGTGCTATAATTGTGGCTTTAGTGTAATATAATTAGGACTTTAACTTTCTGTTATTACAGTGTGTTACAGCTGCATACTGAGAGTTTCATAAACTAACATGACATTTATGTCTTTTCACTCCTCATTACATTTAATTTAAAGTTTAGCGTAATTATAAAGCAGTATATATGTTGGGATGATGGTAATTACTGCACTTAATGTGTCTTAATGTCTTCACTGTCTCTCTCCATACAGAGGGTCTAAACGGCTCGTGGAAGGATGGAGGCTTTACTCCATCCAGCTACAGCAGCAGTGGATACTGGAGTTGGAGTGCGCCCAGCGACCAGTCCAACCCATCCACGCCATCTCCACCCCTGTCTGCTGACAGCTTCAAACCCTTTCGGATGCCCAGCCTCAGCGGCCCACCAGATGACAACATCGATGAGCATGATGGGAACAGCTTGCTGTTTGACGAACCCATCCCCCGCAAACGCAAGGTGAGCTGCAGTCATCTCACCTTCACTTATGGAGATCTCATCAGGCGTAACTTAGTTAAACAATGGATAAAGGGGGATAATAGATTAATGAGAAGCGGTGCAAAAACCCGCAGCCACTCACCGCACGCATTTCTGACAGGGTTTATGATCCTTGAAGTGAAATTTTAATGCAATTTAAAGTGAGTGTCACGAGCCGGGTTTGACTCCCCTTGTTTTTTCCTGGGTTTCACTCTGCTCTCCGCAGCTGTTCGTTATCTCTAGTTAGGGCTCGCGCTGTTGAGCCCGCACCTGTTTCCTTTTTCCTCTCTGATTGCTCTCCCTTCATCTGCTGTCTGTTCTCTGTCTTTGTCGCCAGATTATTGCACTTCATACTGCAGTTCGTGTCACCAATTGTTTCAGAGCGAATTTTTGTCAAGTTTGTACAGTCCTGTCTTGTCCCGAATTATTGTTTCAGTTTTCTGTATCCGTCCAGTCACCCGCCTGC
>JAUMHP010000074.1:6764260-6784996 GCA_032361065.1 Enteromius trimaculatus | reverse complement strand
ACTGCCTGTGTTTGAACCTTTTTGAAAAGACATTAAATCTGTTAACCTGCTCTCGCTTCTGGGTCCTTATCTCCGCATCTAACAGTGAGACAAAGACTTGAGTGCTTGTATTTTTTTAATATCATTGGTGGTATAAATTGGGTTCTTTCTTCGATATATTCAGTATACTCGTTTTAAAATGACTGGCATAATCAAATCAAGCCAATCAGAATCTTAAGTTATGGGTGTCTGCAAAATCTAGCATCAGTTGAATTACATTTTTTGAGTGAACTATCCTTTTAAATTCTTTCATTAATTACTCAGTCACCCTCATGTCATTCTATACCTGTAAGACCTTCAGAACACAAATCAAGATATTTTTGATCCAATCCGAGAGCTCTCTGCTAGACAGCAATGCAACTGACATCCAAGGCCTAGAAAGGTAGTAAGGACTAAGGACATCATTGAAATAGTGACATTAGTGGTTTAACCTTAGTTATGAAGCTTTTTGTGTGCAAAGGAAACAAAAATAACTTTATTCAACAATTTCTTCTCGTTCATGTCCACATTCGATGCACTTTCAAGAGAGTACCATGCATGCGTGTGGTGGTGCACAAAAAGTCTTCCCGTAGCTTCATGAAAGTACTATTTTTATTTCTGGTCTTTGAACAAGGCAGTTGCATTGCTCTCTATGCAGGTTTAGAAAACTTAACAAAAAATATCATCATTTGTATATTAAAAATGGAACGAAGGTTGTATGGCTTTGGAATGACATGAGGGTAACTAATTAATGACAGAATGTTCAACTATGACTTTTATGCCTTTCAACCCTTGAGATATATGGCAACTGTGGATGTATGTATGTATTTTGTAAGGTTGCCAATGTTCATCTATGTGATTCAAATGATTTCATTTATTCCAATTTATGTAGAATATAAATTATATACAGAATCTTCTTTTCATGCATTTATTTAACAGATAAAACAACCTTCCAACCTTAATCACAGAACTGCAGCCACAAACTACTGCAAAAACCTCTTTGTTCAGTGCATTTTTTCATTGCAGTAGAAGAAATGTGCAGTTTGAAACCTGAATCATGATTAGATTATTTAAACCGATTGACAGCCCTTGTAATTTGTATTTTATTCCTGTATGTGACAAGACTATATCCTGAAATTAGAGGAAGATGTGCAAAAGTGATTTATATGTGGGCTTGCATTAGCCTTGCAGACAGATTATTTGAGAAGTCGTGGGCACATATTTCTTCACTTTTAATAACATACTGTCCTCTCTAGGATGTGGCTCATTTGGAGATGCCGTTACTAGACATGATGATGCTGTGTAGAGAGGCAATTTACTTGTCTTTACAAAGATAAGTTACCAATGCAGTAGGCTGCTCACAGGCACCAATCTACTTTATCTTCCAGTTTGTCAGGCTCATGTCAGGTGCATCCCAGATTCTGTCAGTCTTCCCTCATTTGTGAGAATGAATAGACCTCCTTTATCTCTGTTATTGTCTCTCCAGCTTAGGATTCCAGGACAACAACAGTGCCAGTGTTAGTCAGGGCCCTGTTTTCATTATCGCTACTACAATGTAGTGTACTTAAAATTTTGTAAACACGTAATCACATTTAAAGCCCTTACAAAATATTAAGATTGCACCATGGTACAATAATGGTTATCGTGTTATTAGATGGTTAAACTGAGGAACTTTGGTAGTACTAATGTAGTTATCAATGACTACACTTACATGTGCACGAATAATACGATTATTTCCAATAATCAGAGTAAGGACTTAATCACATTATGCATGCTATTTCCATATTCTTACAGTATTATTCTCTAAGAATTGTAGCTAATTTTCTACTGCCATAATCACATATCCCACTGCATAGAACAGATGTGCAGATGTGTTACCAAACTACTATCTGCTGTTTACGTTTATTTTACATCTAATGAAAAACACTTGCTGTTCCAGCACCAATGTAATGGCAGTTTGTTTGTCTATGCTGCTGTCGCTGTTTCTGGAGAAGAGTGAAGGCAGCGAGTTGTGTTTCTGAGTTTCCCCAGAAATACGATGCTTTCTTATCCAAAAAAAAAGTTTCTAATCTGCATATTATTACAGGTGCGTGTCAGGTCATTCATGTAAAGCTATAGATGTGTCGGGGGATATAGTAAGGAGATATTTAAAATAATTATTAACAGTTTTTTCCAGGAGTTCGTGTCGCAAAGATGAATATAACAATCTCGCCATATGTAACTTAGTCATCTTAATGGATTACGACAAGGTTCTAATTAAGGAGTTTTTGTTTTCAATTTGTTTTGTTCATTTAAAACTTTCTGTATATACATTTATCATGTCTTTTCGGTTCATTTTTGCTCCTGTTCAAGAAGCGAAGGCAGAAAATCACGTTTTGTTGATATTGCACACAAATAAAAGTAGACCATTTACAGCTCCGAATGATGCATGTTACCTTCATCAAAAAAAAAAAAAGACAACAAAGGCTATTTTGTTTCCACTGAAAGAATAAAAGTGATTGCGCTGGTGCCTCTGTGTCCTGGAGCGAGCTTCCAGTCACGAACACATTTGCATATGCTAGCCTTGCGCACTTTTATTATAGTGAGTTTAATGTTAAAACATTTTTACATGCTTGAATTATTTTAGTATGTAGGCTACATTGATTTTATTTTAGGCACGTTGTGATGATTTGAAAAGGCATCAGCTCACTTTCTGCCGCTCGCCGCTTGGTCTTTACTTTTAAAAAACAAAAACGTATAGGCTATTTAACAAACAAAATAGCTCCAAACGTTTTTCTAAACTGACTTAAAAAATTAAACGAAAAATAATCATTTTGCCATTACACACAAAACTAAACTATTTTAATAGCCGAAACGGTAGTAAAAGCCATAAAATACTGGACAAAGCAGCAATAATATCTATTATGATCTTAATCGCATTATTATAATCAAAGTATTGCATTTACATGAGGTAAAGTTTAATCGCAATATTGCCAAAATATCATAATAATCGCATTATGAGGGTCCATGTAAACGCACTCTCTGTTGATATGAACATAGTCACTCCAAGGTACAAAAGCATGATGGTTCTGTAGTATTAACTACAAAGCCATGGTTATCATGAAAATCTGTGCTAGTTCATTGTTTACTGACTATTTACCACAGTGATGTACATAGAACTGATATCATTTATAACTAAATTGCTGTGTTTATGAGAATACTTATATTGTGTGTATTTAACTGATAAAGCAGCCAAAATAACCTAGTTTAATACTCCAGTCTTCATGTGCGGATGTCTCTCAGACAGCGTGCACATTTAGATAACTTCACTTTCACCGTTGATTGCATTTCAGTGGCTTAAAAGCACTTGTTTTAAACCAAAATGCTTAAAAACACATTCAAACGATGCGTTTTCATTACCATCTACCACAACAACATCGCGAAAGTGTGTAAGTGATATCTCTATCTTGTCTCCCGGTATATCGCATAATATGTAATTAATAATGCTGTTGATGAATTAGTGCCGTTCCTTTTAGAATAATTTCTAGGAATTGCTGTGGAACCATTAGCTGCCTCCCAACCCATCAATCAGTCATATCTCCTTGTCTTTCCTGGCAGTGTCTTCTAAAGAGCCTTTCCTAAAAGAAGAAAAATCGCAAAGCTTTCTGGTTTGACCTTCGGCTGCCTTCTAGAGAGTTGACTTCAACACGAGGACACCAGCCAGTTTGAACTGTGTTATTAATTAGTAGCTGGTTTATAGCACCGGGAATTGCAGTGCTGTTGTCATCCAGGGACATGACGAACCGATTAAGCGGGAAAGAGCTGCTTTGTTTGCCAGACCAACACAATGGCTATCTAGTGAAAATTAAATTAGCGTCATAACAATGGTAAACAAACGTACTGCATGCCACTGGCGTAATAGCATATGTCGAGAGATCAAAGTATTAAGACTTTCATCTTCACTTATGATCACTTGTGCTTTCAACCCAAGTGCAGTTTTGACACAGGAGCTGCAGCTCTCTAATGACAATTGTGTAATTAGTGCAGACACAATGTGTGAAAGATGACATGGACTGTGCTATAGTGTCACTCTCAATACAGACCAATTACCAGCCTCAGAATAAAGCAAGACAGACGTCTAAAGTGGGCGTCTTTTTGAGGCTCCACTTGAACCCCTTGCATCTTCCGGTGTCAGTTCTTTGTGAGCATCTGAATGATGGGGACAAGAGGTCTGCTGATTGATGTGGATTAGTGTACTCACTGTGCACCTGTGTCCCTGACAGAACTCCATGAAGGTGATGTTCAAGTGTCTGTGGAAGAACTGTGGGAAGGTCTTGAGCACAGCCGCCGGTATCCAAAGGCACATTCGAACCGTCCACCTGGGGTAAGGCACCTGTCGTATCACAAAAAAAAAGTCACTACAAACAATACAATACATTTTAACCATTTTCAGCGCAAACGTGGCTCCTTTCTGCACCTTATTTGTCTTGAGCATTAATGCTAATAATGTACCATTAAAATGTTTGGGTCAGTAATTTTTAGCAATGATGTATTCAACTCATCAAAAGTACCAGTAAAGACATGTATAATATAGATCCTTTGTTGTTGAACTATCAATTTATTAAAGAATAATAAAAATATTTTAATAATGCAAAATGTTTCTTGAGTAGTAAATATGCATAGTAGGATAATTTCTGAAGAATCTTGTGAAACTGGAAACGTAATGATGCTGTAAATACAGCTTTGCATCATATTTTAAAATATAATAGAATAATTCTAATCATATTTAACACTATTGGTGTATTACTGTATTTTTGATCAAAGAAATGCACCCTTAGTAAACATAAGAGACCTTTGTCCAGAAATATTAAAAATCTTACCACAATGTAACAGCTTAATGGTAGTATATTTACTGTATGTAAAATTAAATCTATAAAATGTGGGAAAATAACAACAGATTTTTGTCATGTTCAGTCAGTGCACTTCCCTATGTATCTACACAGATATTTTTGTAGTCATGCTTGCACCTTGAAAAACCTAATACATTAGCATGAACACACAATAAAAGACTCAAGATCTCAAGATTCACATTTCTTAGTAAAAAAAAAAACTTTTCCTAAGTAGGTTTCTTATGAGACAGAAACATTCACATTTTTATTGTGTTACACCATCTCTTGGCTGACATCCATCTCAGTGAACTCTGGATAGCCTATAGTGAGAGATAAGAGACTGCAGCCTGCTCCTGATTCAATGTCAAAACACAAGACTAATTCCAGCAGGATTATCACCACGCTTACACTATTACTGCTAGGCACAAAATAATGGCAGCAAAGGCCAGATGATTGTGCAGGAAGGTTTATGTTTCTCTCAGTTGAAGTCTAATTAAACCGTGCAAGTGTCAGTACTGCTGGAGGATTTCGAAGATGATCTCATTTTTCAGAAATATGGTTCAGTAGTAGGGCATGAGAAATGCATAACGGTTAAAATATTTAACATATCAAGCACACATCAGTGATGGTATGTCCAATTATAATATGTGAAGTAAAATGTTGTACAAATTCTTACTATGGTAGTATTATAAATGAGTTATGAAATCAGTCTCAGACTGGCAGGATAGACTGTATAGTATAGTGTAGAAGTTTTAAATGAAAGCAAATTACAGTGTCAGTATGTAATGTTTGATTGGTTTGTCTCTCTACAGGAGGAACTGTGACTCAGAGTGGAGTGACGGAGAGGAGGATTTCTACTACACTGAGATCAAGCTGAACACAGACTCTGTGGCGGATGGTTTGAGCAGTCTGTCTCCTGTGTCCCCGTCTGTGCTGTCCCCCCCGCCGGGTTTGGACCAGAAACAGCCGGATGGCACTAACGGAGCAAAAAGCGAGAACAGCACCACCACCCCTCTCAGCCGCTCTGCTCCCAGTGCACTCTACCTAGTGCATACAGACCACGCCTACCAGGTACAGTCCATCCAATCCCAATGATCTATGCACATTTACATAACATTACATCACTTCAGAGATTCACTCTCAGAACACAACCACTAGACAAATACCAAGTGACCTAGTATTTTTCAGCAATTTCAGAAAGCAAGCAGAACATTTAATATCAGCAAGATATTAAAGATATTAACCTCTAGATATGAAGACAGATTGGACAGGTCACCTGTGCATAAAGATGCCCTTCAATCACAATGTAAAGCATTGAAAAGGTCACACGTGAGGAGAATCATGATAGGATTATTATCCTTTTGATCACATACACTACCATTCAGTACTTTGTGTTTTTAAAAATCTCTTAATGGCTACATTTATTTAATTAAGATACATTAAAAATAGTAATATTGTAGAATATTATTAGATTTTAAAATAACTGTTTTCTATTTTAATACATTTTAAAATATAATTTATTCCTGTAATGTCAAATCTGAATTTTCAGCATCATTACGCCAATCTTCAGTGTCACATGATCCTTCAGAAATCATTCATATATGCTGATTTGTAACTGTTTTACTTTCTTTTTTTGTGGAAACCATAATACATGTATAGTAAAAATAAATAAATAAAATAAAACTTGAATTACATTTTTTAAAAAAACTGTTAAATTTAAACTAATCACTTAAATTGTAAACCAAAGCACAAAAACATAATCACTTGTAAATCACTAATAAAATATATCTTCATATAATAATAACACTGTAAAACAAATGTTTGTAAAAACTATGCTGATCTGTCACATAGCTCATTTAATTGACCTATAGCAAGGTGACCAATAAAGGAAAGCCTATTTTTTGAACACTAGATGCTGTCAAAGTGGTTATTACATACACCCCAGTTATAATTGCGGGCCCATAGTCTAAAGTTTATCAGTGTGAATGTCACTCTACAGGCCACAGCCCCCGTCACCATCCCCTCCACCAGCTCCTCTGGCTTCACTCCCTCCAGCAGCAGTTTCAGTATCTCCTGGCAGTCCCCACCCGTCACATTTACTGGCACCTCTGTGAGTACACACACACGTTCCTGTGCCCAACACACACATGCACACACTGAACTCTAGTGTGCCTTGTTATAGACTGTCCCTTCATACACACACAGCAGAGTCCTGACCGACTGTGTTTTATAATCGTTTAGCGATTTATCTCAGTTCAGCCTCTCATTTGATGTCAGGTAATTTAAACGTGCAAACACAACTGAGAGATGCGAGTCAGTTTTAACATGTATCTCAACACTGATACAACCGTATACACACATGCTCACAAAAGTAGCTGAACAGATTGAATTTTATGCACAGTGTCTCTATAAATTGTGCGTTGAGATTTTTATGACAGGAAATGGATGAATGATGTCTTTGGCCTTGTGTGAGGGACTCTCTCTGTCTGACTGCAGGCCTCTCCCACTCACAGCCGGACGCAGGGTTTTGGGGAGCAGCGCTCTCAGACCATTGCAGTGCTCTCGTCTCCCCCCAGAGCCGCAGGCTCACTCAGGTACAGGCTTAACTGCACTTTCTTTGAGTCTTAAATTCAGAAGAAATGAGCATAGTAAAGCAAAGGCTGTGTAAAATGGTGAGACTTGATGAAAGCTGGAGGTGTGGCTCTTGTAAGGGACATTCTTAAGACATTTTATGAGTGTCCGGGAATCTAGTCGCACATCATAAACTCTTTCAGTAGTGTGGAAAAAGTACAATCAATACATTATTCTCTCTGCCTACTTGGTATGGTGCCAGAAGCATGTGAAAAGTCCATAAATCTATTATATATATATTATTATTATTATTTTTTTTTTTTTACAGTTTTAAGTCCCGATGAAATGTTTTTTTTTCTCAAAATCTATTTTTACCACATTCTTTTTTTGTTTCCATTAAATTAATCACAATTATAAAGGCTGTGCAGGATTCATATTTAAATAGTATTCTGGTATATTGCATTTTGATTTAAGAGTACTGACATACGTTTGATATTTTCCATCCAAAATTTGGCAAATTCCATCACAATCCCATATTTCTGTCTGGATTATATAATTATGGAATTAATTTAATAAAATGTTTTGTAAAATGTTTTCTCTGGTATGTTTGTAAAACATGTTTTTTTTGTGTCATGCGCTGTGCAGTAGGAAGTCACGAGGTGAGGGAAAGAAGTGTCGTAAGGTGTACGGCATGGAAAACAGAGACATGTGGTGCACGGCCTGCCGCTGGAAGAAAGCCTGCCAGAGATTTGTTGACTGAAACGGCTGCGATGGCTTACATACAAAAACAGGGTGGGCTTCCTTTGCATGCATAGCATAATGAAATGCGTCCTTTCTCTTTCTTACTGACCACAGACCCACCCTGCTTCACCTTAAATCCAAGTCAAACCCTTATGCATTCCCTGCTAATCCAATGGACGCAATCCCAATTTTTGCAGATTTCCAACTTTCCCTTTGAGGCGAATTGCTTTACCCTGCAAAAAAAACAAAAAACAAAAAAACAACAACAACTTGTGATCCATATGTTTTTGTTTGTGTTCAGTATACTGCTTAAAAACATTCTTGTCAGTTCCTAAAGGACCAGTCAGGGCAAGACCAGCCTCTGTCCATGCTCTTTTTAAAAGAGAAGAAAGCTCTCTTTCAGACTGTTTAAGTGCTATAAACTGGAGAAAGTGTTTCATTTTCCATGGGCACATTTTCACATTGCCCATTTTACTAAAGGTTAAGGGTTGGACAGCCAGAAAACCCTGTCTTCTCAAGAATGTACCGCCACAGGGGTTATTCCTCAATGCAAAAAAAAAACCCAACAAAAAAATAAATATGGGAAGAGAAGGACTTCCAGCTCCCCCTTTCAGTCGTACTGACACAAGCAATTGCACCTACAAAGGATGGATTTTATATCTCTGGTTTTATATTTGCGTTTACCAATAGGACATTTCTTTCAGGGATGCGATCAGTAAAAGCAAAACCAGCAGTTAGATTTAACAGCAAAGAACTCTTTTTGTCACAGGAATACCTTCTTGCTACCAAAAAGGTTTTTTTTATGTGCCATTTTCCTTTTTTTGTTGCTTTGTGGGTAACTGACATCAACAGAATGAACTACAAAGACTGCAATCATTAAAACCCAATGACACAGACTCGCATCACAGTTAGTGATCGCAAGAACCAGCCATTCAGGCAACCTCTCCTTCCCATCGGACTCCATCTGCAAGAATGAACTGCATTCATATTAGAGCTATGTATGAACTGTGGTGGTTTCACTCCACAGTCTGTTGCCTAGAGAGGTTCGACCAACAAGCCCAAGTAAAGAAAACTCTGCAAAGTGGATCATTTTACCTCTGAAAGGTGAAGAGCTCTTTACCTCTCACCGTTTCCTGACCTCACAGGTTCAAGTAGGAAGTAATAAAAATAGCAAATGCCACATCTACTCCAGCACAGGAGCTGGAAGCACTCAGATGTGGTGGTTATTCTTCTGTAGTTGGTACAGTATCGTGTAACATGGCAGAACACTGGTCACAGGAGGAAGGACGTCTTTTCACGATGGGCTTCTTTGCAAAGGATGACCAGAAAAATCCTGCAACGCCAACACTTGGTTTGGCTCTTAAGGAATATGGCAGCTCGGTTAGCAATCTGGCACTGTTTTGGTGGCTCTGATACAGTATAATATGATATCATCTATGTAACATCAACACAAGCTAGTTAACTCATAAACCTGCAAACAATGCTAATTGTGATCAACTCATTGTCTGTATCTTTTGTTCATCACACTGTTTTCCTTTCATTAACTGTCGATATGTGTATATAGATATGGTATATAGTATTAAACCCCCAAACAAAGTGTTTTATGCCCATTGTAACACTTGGTTTTATTGGTTGAATGGCTTTGTTCACATTGTACATTAATCAGATTTTATTTCAAGTCCGATTTTCAATTATTAGATCCATTTCTTGATAAACAACAAATTTCATGTGGTCTCGATATGGAAAAAAACTTTTTCTGATTTTAATGTAATTTCATGGCAAAAATGGATGCGATTGTTGTTTTATGTAGTCTTTCATTAATTCAGAATAATAAATAAATATCAATGGATTGACCAAAAAAAAAAAAAAAAAAAACAAGAAAGAAAGAAAGAAATCTGATTTTTTTCTGTCTGTGTGAATAAAGCCAGACACTAGACCAACAAGTAAACACTTTAAACTGCTGCTGGTTTAATAGAAAAAAGAAAATCCGGAAACGACCTAGAGTTCATGATTGTTTCTGTATTTTGATCTCCAATTTTCCTTTACTCACTTTCTGTTGACACACTTCAGCAGATCTTGCAAGGAAAAGGTCTCCAGGGCCTTGCATGTTTGCATAAGACTGGAGGCAACCTGTTTGTGAAAGCACAGCTATGCTGAACCACGCACCAGCACCCATGGGCTCTAGTACTCCAATTCTACTCCAATGAAACTTTTTGTGATCTCATGCTAGACATGAAGTTGAAGTTTCAATAATTAAATAGCTGCATATTTCGGCCCCTCCGCTGGTGTGAGGAACATCTCAGAGGCTGCTGCTTGTCCCTCCATTCCCTTCCTGGTGCTATTTTAGACCAAAGGGTCTAAGAGATCTCACAGGCATTTTATGTAAGAGGGCAAGCTGATGTCTAAAGTTGTTTACATTCAGAATTAGGGAAACTCTTTTCATCACATTTCCTACAAATGAGACTTTTAGGAAATAGGAAGATATTTTCTAAATGTTACCTAAAAATGCTCCTTGGATAAAATCACGGTGCATTTGGTTTCCTATGTTGTTTCACACACCTGTCACCATGGTGCTTATGTATTGGCTGCAGTTTTGTTAGCTAGGCCACGGTGCATTACTCGTGTTCATTAGGGGTGCTAGTTTTCTTGCGCACAGGCCTTTGTTTTGTTGTACGTGTAATTTAACATGCACACGGTGCATATCGGGCTGCAACATGAGTATGGCGTGTTTTCACTATTTACTTTCTTTATCGCCAACTTCGTACACAGGCTAAACAGTATATAACGTACCTTCAATACATATATACCTGGTAAACAGTATTTAGGACTAGTGCTACTCATGAATACTTACTTGGGTCCATGTCTCACAGTAAAGCAGTACAAAGCTTTTAATGTTCAGATCCAGCAGGGTGCCGAGGTGTTAGCCGTCTTTGCTGAAGTAGTCTTTTCTGGTTCTGTGTAAACATACCATATAGGTAATTAACAACAATAACTAATAATGCTATTATATTACTCAAAATGTGTAACTGTTCTGATCAATATTCTAAGCTACTTTAACACACCGGTGTACAGATCCTAGGAAACGGTTTAAGATGCTTCCTGTTCTGAACTTTCACCAGGTCCAGAGTTTAACACGTTAGTTTAGCTGCTTTAAAAGATGCAGAAAAGTCTCGCCATCTCTTTTCCCATGCATCCATTTGAGGAAAATCTGAAAGTGCGATGTTAATCGGATACCCATATGTCTTTGGTTGGTATTAGTGTTGGATCTGTGCAGATGTTTAGAGTGGGTGTGCATATCCCATGTCAGACTGACCCAATCTGACTGTCTTAGCGTAGACTGAATAATTTGTGTAACTCCAAACCGCCACTCAGCCATAGCCAGATGGCAGAAGGGCCACTCAGTAGTCTACTTACATAACTAGTCTACGAAAAAAGAGGCTGTAGTCGAGAGGAACATTCCAGACTGCACATGTAAATCATATTGTTATAACACAGCATCATCAGGATGGGACTTACTCTCTTATAATATCTGCTGTCATTGGACAGTATTGGCATTCTGCAATGCATACTACCGATAAATAGCTGCCGTGTTCCCATGGTATATGATCAGGTCATGTCTATCCTAGGTGGAGAGGGGCCCAGATAGGTTTTGTTTTTGTTTTCCATGGAGGGGGCCAGTCCCTCTGACCGCTTTCAGGAATGTATTTGTATGAGAATATATAGGAGTCTGACTGTGCCTTGGTGAGGGCTGAGATTGTGCGTGGAGATGCACAGAAAAGCAAAGGAATGTTTCTGGTGTTGGCTTGTCTGAGTTCATCTTTTCGTCTGGATTTAAACGTGTGGGAGTGGAGGCCCCTTTTTTACTGATTTGAGGACTAGCTCTTGATTTTTTGATGAATTTGAAGCTTTGGGATTGGGGGGGGTGTCTTTTCCCGGTTGTGTTTTGTACACAATTTTTAACAACAATATTGTAGTTGTTTTTGTCTCGTTGTTTTCATCTCTGGTTTTGGAAGCGCAGCAGGAAACGTTTAATCAACATTTCAAACAGGGGTTTGTTAAATACGGCTGCGTTTTAAGAACTGGGGAGCGTTTTTCTTACAAGATGCTTAAACAGTGAGATCATCCATTATTGTCAGAGACTAAAACTCCAGCCTAACAGATAGAACCATGCACAGAAGGCATTAATAGCATTATGAATCGCAAGCTTGGTCGGATGCAGATACCGATTTATGTTTCCATCATGTCTCTCAAAGTAGGGCTGCATGATGTGGGGGGGGAAATTTCTGTGCATGCTTGTCATAACAAGATGATGGTAGCTGCATACTGACTTAACAAATGCACATTATAAACGACTCAAACTCCCATGTTTATGTGGAGTAGCGTTTACTGCAACATTGACAACACCAAATCATGAGCTGCTCGTGTGTAAATTAACACTGTGCTGCGCTTTAGTCTAAAACACACAATGCATGTATTTCGTAATTTAAATTTTGTGATTTGATTATTGCATTAAGCCATTTCACGATTAAGGGTTTTAATTTTAATTAATCATGCAGCCCTATCTCAAAAGATCTCAGAGATTTAGCAGGGCATAATGCAACAAGTTTGTCTCAAGCCTTTTTGTTGTGAGTAAAAAAAAAACAACCTAACCGCAAAATCCCAAACAAGTCGCTTTACATCTTGAAAATAAGATGCCAAAAGACACCATGGGAATGTAGGCTCAATGCTCTGAATGGATTATCTCACTGCTGACCTTGTCAATCAAGAACCATGTTAACCTCAAGAACTCAAAGACTGTCGCACTGGATTTTTACACTTTTTCAAGTATTTGCTGATCTAACTGTATTTTTTAAAACTGCATGTGCATGCCGAAGAAAACAAACAAAAAAATATGATCTGAATTTATGAATGTTGTTTGTGATGTTTTATCTGTAAAAACAGGCACAGGGCAGGCAGGCTGCTGTTACTATAGGAATGACATGCAAAATCTACTTTTCATAGTGGCCCTTTTACATGTTATGTTCTGACACAAAGGGCACATTTTTAAAAGGAACAGTTAACCCTCCCCCCAAATAGTGTGGATAGCGGAGCCTTAAATGTTGAAAACCACTGCATACATTGTATAAAGCAGCATGAACATTTTTCAAAGCCTCTCTTTTTGTGTTCCAGATAAAAACAAAGTCATAGGAGTGGGCAAACTACCATTTTTATTTTTGCGTGTCTATAACTTTAAGAGACTCTGATTGGCTGAAGCACTGATAGAAACTGCCACATTTTGCAGTCATTCCACCGGGTCTGGGATGAAAGCCAAATTTGTGTGGCTTCTTAGACCTTTTCTATTACTTAGCAGCTTGTGCTCACATCTAGTGATTTTATAGGGGCCATAAAAACAAACAGATGCTGATGATAAATTACCAGCTTCTTACCATCATTACAAAGGCGATAATAACAAACGCCTGACAGATACTACACTTCACTGCACTTCAAAATAATCTAAAAGAGAGGACCAGTTCATCTCAAGGACCATTGTAGTCAGCCCAAACTGTGCTTTTTTTAATTCTTGGTTCACACGTTTCTGTCCCATTGTCTGTTGCTTTGACATTCCTGATTTTATAAGTACTGTTTGATGTTAAGAACGGGCATCTGATGCAATGTGCACATGATGGAAGTCTACTGTGTAAAGAGAAAAAGTGAAAACTCAGGATGTCTTCATCTTTGCATGCAGCTGCTAGCAGAAAAAAATGCAGCAGTTGAGTTGTAAACCATAAAGAAAAAGACGTGACCCATGCCATTTACCAAAATTATTATTTTGACCAGTAAGCAATGTCTAGACTATATTCAACAACTGTGTATTTCTCATTATTGCACACTAACTATATGTATATTGAAGCTGTGCATTGAAGAAGGTACTTGACGTCTCTATGCCAATGTGAAGGATAAAGTCATTGATGGGGAACAGATTTTATTGTAGATGCAATAGCTATGAATGTAGCTATGAATAAATGGATGATATATTTATATGATTATAAAAGAAAATATTGTTATCCTGAAGAGGAACACCATTGAATTTGGCAGGTCAATTGAAAACAACAACAAAAAGGCTTGATTATAATATATTATGCATAAACGTTTGTGACATTAGCACTAAGGAGGACTGAGGATTAGACCTACAGTTAGGTTAAAATTCAACAAAAACCCAAAGATTATTTCTCAAATTAGGCGTGATGATATATCACAGCAAATAGCAAATACTTTATATAAATGTCACTTTAAATTAACGTAAAATGACAATAATAAACGTTGGTGAATTTATGTGGGCAAAGTAGGTTTGTTGTCAATAGCGCCATTAACTTACAGATCACTTCCAAACCAAGTAGCTCTATGTTAACAGAATTTTAACTAACTTGGAGACAATTTTTCACCTGACGCATTCCCTAAACAATTTCCTAAAAGCTTGGATTGCTAGTAACATGTTGTATTTTTGCCCCCACCTACAAAGCTCATTCACACAGAACGGGTTATGCCGTTCAAAAACGCGAAAGAAGGCCCAATGAAATTAACACAAAGTTTCGAAACACGGTCAAGGGGTCGGTGTAGCAATTTTTACACTGGAAATAAAAATGGCGCCGCGAGGACATGCGTTTTTTCTATTTCTCAGCGCGGTTTCCCCAAACAAGGCAAACCCGCTTTTCGTGTAAATGGCCCCTTATTAAAACGTAAAGTGTTGTTTATCTGCGTCTGTTGGGGATGTAGATGTCGCCTGACACACACTGACCTGTATTTGAGGTGATGAGATAGATGAGCGGCCCATCTCAACATTAATAGCATTTCATCCTAGGTTTAATACAGACGTCGCGTGCCAGGTCAAGCTGAGTGCGTCGCAGTGACGTTTGTTTCCCGCCGTTCGTTCTCAGGCTCACGTGCGTAATCCCAGCGGGGCTTTGACCTCACTGGCTTTTCATCTCTGTAAACCCATCAAATTGCAGTGCCGAGAGATGCGAGGCGCAGGTTGCAGAGGTTCAGAGGGTTTTCTTAATGACGACGATTGCTGCTGAAGGCTGTTAGCCGGCAACAATTAATGGAATAAAAACAAATGTAGCCCTATTGTTAAACGGTGTCAAGTATCAGCAGAAACGAGGGCCTTAATTAGAGGATATTTTTAAGGCTACGTGCCTCTATATTTTGTCATTGTGAGTGTCTAGTCTGTGTTCACTCGGAGACAATTATGCAATTTTATGCTTTAGTGCACAGGTTTACGCGGCAACACCTGACAAATATAACTCATAATAGACGGAAAGAAATTATTTTTTCACATTGCTGGCATTTACGCGCACTAGTCTGGATAGAGGGAGCTGATGATATTTCATTATCTGGACTTGATATAGAATATCGCAATACATTAACTGAGAGCACTTGCTTTATGTACAATGTCTTATACTGTTTATCTAATTGCACCGTTTTGTTTCTCCTCGTTTCCCCAAAGTTCAATAGATTTTAATCTCCTTCCTCCTGAGGGAGAGGACATTTGGTGACTGTTATTATTATCTATCTCACTTGTTGGCTGTACTAGATTTTACTCTGAGCTGTGTGTAAATAGAAACTGCCATTGTAATTGTGCTACGGTGACAATGTTTTGGTGCTCGTCAGTGCCGCTGTTGTTGTTTTCTTTGATGTAAAGACCTTTCCAAGGTGCCTGTGTTCATATGAGCTCCTGGTTAATGGTCATGGAAAAATAAAGACGATTTTTTTTCGGCAGCTGTTTACTATACATTGTCTGCTGGTGTGTTTTTATTAATCTAGTAATAGTGCTTATTTCAGAAACTGGGCTTGATTATAATAGGTTGCAGACTGAATTGTTAAGAGCTAATTCGCAGCCTTGGGTCATGCTGTGTTTAGTAACAAAAGGAAAAAAATATATAAGAAAAGCACACAAAGCTTTTAAGTTTATGAGTATATGCAGACCTAGGCCTTTTCTCTCCACGTCAAAGACTAATTAAATAGCTTGTAGGATATTATTTATTAGACTGTTTGGAAATGCTGTCTGGGAAACGGTTTACGCAAAACAATAATAATTTCTTAGTTATTAATAACTGTCTATACGTTTATTAAGAATCTAACCCCCACATACTGTAAAAATAAAAAATTTAGCACATCAATCATGTGTGAACAAAATGTAATGCATTCCTGAAGACTTGGTTTGAAAATAAGCATACTGTTTCTAGAGCCACATTTTACATTCATAGATATGACAACAATGTATTACTTTTGCTTATTTTGGGGGGTTCTGTCACTATAAAAGCAACTCACTTCCACACAATAGATTTTAATTTTAATAACAAATATTGACAACCATAAAAATACGTTGTTACATTAAACAATTATATTGACGTAGAAAAGTCACCTTGAGAAAGTAATCATTAGGGTGCCATCTAGTGTTCTGTAGCAGTTATACAGCTGCACTGACTTCCTGCAACAGAATGACTGCTGGACAAAGACAGTATGTAATGTGCTTTATTAGCCATCAGACATACAAAGGAACAACAGTTTGTATTTTTTGCTTAAAGTAGTTTTAGTCTTTCAGGAGGCTAATTATAAATGAACATAAGAGCATATTCAACTACTACACCAGTAACCAAGGACAAAAAGCATTCAAGCAACATTTATATTCAAAAGATGATGTGAGGAAAAAAGAAAGAAGCAACATCTGAGCTACAGCATGACTGGAGTGAGGCAGAAGGGGAACAAATTAAAACATTTTTGGTCCCATTGGAAATTTCCACCCTCCATGTAGTATCTCACAACATAAAACACACATAAAACTTTGTTTTAAACAGATATCTTAGAGTATTCCATATTTTCCACATTAGTATTATTTTTATTTTAGATGTCAACACTAGATCTAGAGCGATTGATCAGGCATGTTGAACTTAAACCTCTGTAAACGTCTTTATATGGAATATTTCTTGCAGCAGCATAGCAGCAAGCATAAAACATTTGCCTATCTCTGTGTGCCAAAGCAAAATACAAAAAACTAAATCACTTAAATTATGAAGCAATAATGAAATATTACCATATGAGAACTCATCTGCCAGTTAAGTACCATCACCCTGTGCTCCAAAGCCTTTAGCAACCTCTACCTTATTATAAATTTTAGCTACACTCTGTAACAATTTCAATAAAAATATATATATTTTTAATTTTGCTGTCTTGAAAATGCCACAACAGCAGGTACTACAGTGTAAGCAGCTCCATGAACTACATGAACAATACTAGAATTAGTGCTTGTAAATATTACTAAATTGCACTGGCACTAATGCTAACGGTTTAACACTAACACTGCTTTTCAGCTGTGTTAGAGAGTTAATAAAAAACAGGGAAGTAATATCATATAGTCTGAGATTATGACATCTGTCATTCTCATAGTTTGTCCTTGTTTTCTGAGTGAAAAAAACAAAGAAAGAAAGAAATACAGCAGTGGTCAAATTACAAAGCCATCAGAAACACCTTTAAAGTGAGTTTAAACCTCCCTAGTTTTAGCAACAGAAGGCACTGGGATCTCAGCTGTGTGACTTTATTAATGCTAAACAATAAAGAAATGAAGTCACAAAAGCACGTACACTCAAGTCTGCTCATTCTATGACACAAACTCTCTAAAGCTAAATCAAGAGCATAACATACTATTTGATCATATTTAATATTAATGCTAATAATACACTCAGTATACTTTCTATGGAAATCTCATAGTTTAACGTATACACTTTTAGGCATTTGTTTTAAAAATGGAAAAATGAACTATAGACAGAGAATTTTGGTTAATTTGGCTGGCAACTTTAAGTAGTGGGATGTGCTACATAGAATGTACACAAACAAAAAGTCAAATACAATTACATATTTCGACTATATATATAAAGACTTTAGGATAGTTTCTTTAAAATTGTCAACAGAAGCTTTTAGGGACTACTAAGTGACAGCCTGAGCCTCTCATGTAGGCAAACCTAATGTTAGGGGTCAAAGGTCAATGCTGCTGTGGAATGAGTAATATTATGCTCTGACAGTGCATGAGTGAACATGCATCTCATATTCTGACAAATCTGTTCCAGTGTAGCACTACCACGTCCCGTCTGAAGATCAACCAGACTCCAGTGGAAAAATATGGCCACAGAACAAAGCTCACTGTGACTATGTAGAAGTACCGCTGTGAAGTGAAAAAGGGAAAAGAAGGAGACAGTCGTGGAGGGTTTGAGGGTTGATCCTCAGTGCGTCTTTTGATCTGGTGGACAAGTTCCCTCTGGGTGTTCAGCCACTGGCTCTCCATCGGGTGTGGATTCTGAAACCTCTTCAGTATCGCCCATCGATGGTGCCGGGCTCATCTTGGTCTGTCAAGCCAAAAATGAGGTTGGGGTTGTTAGCATTTTCACCTACCAAGCACATTGTTGACATAATCAGTGTTGCTGTACCTTTAAGTTTTCCACTTTCTCCTCAAATGACTTGAAGGTGGGTGTGTTTCTGCAAGAGACATGATATGGACACTTCACACTCGATATGATGCAAAAACAAAATGAAAAAAAAAAAGTTGTGGTATTATCAAATGATTTGCTAATTCATCTGCCAAAACACAGTGAATGTCGGTCATTTAAAATGTCTGTCAAATTAATGTTTTAAATTTTCCCACAGATTGCCACAACTGACCAAATCAAAATCAAGCATTCCTGTAAAATACGGAGGCTTATGTGGGTCTGTCAGAACTAATTCTTACCTCATCACCGGCATGCTAGCTGAATGCTGTATGGAGCGTATACTATCCGTCAGCAGTAAAGAAGAGCAGACAGGAGTTAGCCAAAGCCATGAGTACCAGGCGCATTAGAAGAGGGAAATAAAGCCATGCACCTACACACGTCTATGAGTTCATAACCAGCATGAAAATACACCTCAGCCCTTCATGCTGTGTGAAATTGAGTAAGAGTCTGAGGCTTTAATCCATCAGAGGTTTAAGACTTTATTACCGGTATCACTGACACGGATTCACACCACAGCTGGGACGCCCAGTTTGGACGAATAGGGTGTGTTAGAGAATTAGCAGGGAATAAACAGGGTTTAAGCACGTCTGCATCACTGTCAGAGGGGATGATATGTTCACCAGAGCGACAGCCAGAAGACTGATAGATTTGTGCGAGACAGAAGCACATGTACTATGAAGAATGCTGAGCAATAATGAGAGATGACGCTGCTTTTTAGACAGAAAGCAGGAGGAAATCCAGAAAACCGCATAAGTTTGATGGGAAATTATTGACTCAAAATCGTTGGCACAATGCTTACAGGTATAGTACACCCAAAAATTCAAGTTGTCATCAATTTACACCAAAACTTGTATGACTCTTCTGCTGAAGACAAAATAAGATATTTTGTAATGCAGGTTTTTTTTTTGTTCATGCAGTTAACGTCAATTAGGTCCAATGTAATCTCAGTCTCCACCGACTTTAATTGTATGGTAAAAAAAGCAGAAGAAAAACAGGCATAAATGCTTGGAGCAAATGATGACCATTTTTTTTGTTTTAGGTGACCTATTTTGAACAAAAAAAAAAAATCAAAAACTCTTGAGTTGCAAATACTAATTTAACATGTGCATTCGAACACTAAAGCAGAGGTTTGAGAAAAGGTGTGCATGCTTTGAAACAGTGGGGAAAAAATGGCAGACTAGCACCTACTTCTAAATACATGCCACACTATAAACCATTCATCACACTACTGAGAGGTGTAGCAGCCAAAATAACCGGCTTTTGTTTGAAGCCACTGTAAACAGTCTTACCCAAAAGAATTGGAAAATGACTGTAATCTGTAAATGGCAGAGGTGTCATTAGCGAAAACAGTTAACAATGTTGCCAGCGTTGCAGCAAGAGTGTCGTAAGATGGTGAAATCGAGCAAATGTCAGATCCTTAGACTTCAGAGTATGATGTGGGTGTCTGTGGTTAATGGTTTTATTCTATCTCAATTTTGGTAATTCCATTGTGCGGGGGAGTACAATTCGGTCCTTTGCCTTTTTGTCCAGTAGTGTTATGCTAAAGGCAAGTGTATGTGTAAGTGGTGATCACACGTGACTACATTCACACAATCTGTGTTCGGAATCCACAAACGTATCGACTCTCAAAATGTCCTACAGACTGAATCAGCTTCAAGAAATGAAAATAGTGACAGGATAAGGGGAAATATCGAAATGTTCAATTTTAGTCAACATTTATTCACCCTAGGGATGGGCGATTTGGCCTAAAGTCAAAATCTCGATTAATTGAACATTTTAACTCGATTACGATTAATGAACGATTATTTTTGTTTATTTTTTTTGCTCTCATAGTTCACTGACAAATCTTGTACAGTAAATATGCACACATATTAGAAGTGAGAGATTTTTGAATGAAGGGTGTGTTACTTGATTTTAAAATAATTGAAGGAAACACGATAGATCTTCTATCTATGATTATTTATTAAACCTCAATGTTGAACAACTTAAAGCACACATTGCCTAACAGTCACTTTGTTCTT
>JAUMHP010000074.1:6735402-6764160 GCA_032361065.1 Enteromius trimaculatus | reverse complement strand
TATGCAGTATCTCTTCTAAATAAAATAACTCTTGTATATCCTGTAAATAATATTTTATACAGTGCATTTCTTGCATCTTCTATAAACAAATATTTTAATGTGCAATGTATCAATGTAAACAACAGATTGCTGTAATGAAAATACAAACTCTCCTAAACATGGTTGCATTGTTCTTAGTGATCTTGTCAAGTCACTACATGAACATGAATTTACTCAAAGTTCTTAAGAAACACGAGCATGTTAAACTTTTCAGTTTATGTCTTGTACATGCCTGGCAGCGCAGGAAAAATGTGATCGCGACGGCAAGTAAACTTTAAATGTTCAAGAGTCCAACTACGCGTGAATAGCATGATTTATTTGTGCAAGTCGCATCTGGTGTGAACGTAGGGTAATGTAACGAAGCAGGTCACGTGACTCCACACGCGGTAATGTTTTTAAAGGGAAAGTAATCTAAATAATCAACTTTGAAAATTTTGATCAATTAAAGGTTCTGAATTTTGATTACTTTTCGATTAATTGCCCAGCCCTAATTCACCCTCATGTTGTTCCAAACCAGGAACATCTTCATCTTTGAAACACAAATGAAGAAACTTCTGTCCCTTAATTTAAGGTGTATTCTACCAAAATAGAGATAATAGAGATTCAAATATCCCATATCAATCAAGTCGCTTAACCCAATGCTTTTCTGACAAGTCAAACAAGTACATTTAAGATTCAAGGTTTAATGGCGTCTGCGATCGAATCTCTTCTGAAAACTTGGATTAAGCTGTTTTATTTATATGGATTACATTTACAATGTCCAATTACGTTTTTAAAGCATAAAAGTCTAGGTGGAATGGACTTTCAATGGTGGGACAGAAAAGGTTTTATTTAAATATCTTCAATTGTGAATCAAAGGTTACTTACTGGTTTAGAATCACATAAGAATGAGCAAATTGTGACAAAAGTTTAATTTTTTAAACATTTTAAGAGTGCAGTTTTGTATTCTCTGACCACATAGTTTCCAAATTTTGCTATAAAAATGCAGTTGTGACTCTTCCAAATTGTCACTTTAGTTATTAAAAGGCAATTTTCACCCATTATAGTCACTCTGTATAACATAGGCCTATTTTGAACTATTTTGAATTAATAAGAGCAGCTGTTTATGTTGACTGTGGTAAGAATTTAAATAAATCTGTCTCTGTGTGAATGTAACCAGAGTGGTTTTGAACGGATTAATAGGTATTAGTGAATATTCATTCATGTGCTACAAGGTCAAAAGGGTACAAAGGGGTGGTTTGATCGAAGTTGGCCAAGGGTTCAATTTTCCATCTCACCTCACATCCTCTAGCTTTCTGGTAATGGCTGAGCCCACGCTGGAGAACGCCGTCGTCGCCTTCTGACCCACTTGGGACAGGGTCTCTGAGGTCTTCTTATACCTGTCCAGCACAGATTGGTACAGTAAATGTATACAACATAACCGTAAAACACAAGATCATGTAATTCTAACAGCTGGAGTGAGCTAGTAAAATCAAGCATGTTCACAACTGCATGTCTTTAATGCAATTCAGCCAAATGGCAAGTGTGAATTGCACAGCAGAAGCATTGACAGATGGCGCCGTTCCTCCGCAGCAGTGTGAGAGGTGACGGGCGGCACACAGATGCCTGAGGCGAGAGAGGGCACGTACGCAGTGGAGGTGGTGACATCATGCCAGCCTTTGCTCAGGTTCTGTTTGAACTCGTTGAGTGGAGTGATGCCCAATTTCCGCTTGATGTCCGCCACCTGCTTCTCCTTGGCCGCCAGCACCTGAGAAAGAGTCTGGATTTCGTCTTCCACCTGTAGGGAAACAGGATAGAAGAACTCACCTGACATGGAAAATATGGTTAAGTGAGGTGACTCTCATTTAAAAAAAATAAGGTCCAGTAAGAAGATAAAAATAAAACGAATTGCAAAAAGGAGTTCTTGGGAATAAACCACATTTGCTCCGGAGACAATCTCCTCTATTGAATAAAGCATTTTTGGCTGAAATATAACAGGACTGATAAAGCCAGACCTTTGCTAGTTCACTGTGCAGCTCTGACTGCTCTTCCTCAGTTAGAGCCAAGCAGGGCGAACAGGGCACTGCATTCGCTGCATCTTCGCCTACTTCTGGGATAAAGTCTGGACTCTTAGGCCCTACAAAAATAAAAAACAAGCACAAACATGCACTGTAAAACATTTTAAGTTGATGCCGATAAATAGCTATTATAAGAATAGGTTGCAGGGTTGAACGAAGTGTGTCACACAAGTCCTGAAAGGTGAACCCAAATCATGTAGATTGCCCCCTGGTGGCTGGCTGCAGTATAGGTCATATTACCCACCCTCCCTACCTAAACAGTAAGTCTCAAACTAAAGACATTTTATGACTTTAGTATGTGACATTGCAAATAAACTGTGAATTACAATTAGGAGACATCAAAACAAAATATATGTTAAATCATAATTCTAAGAAACAAAGTCACAGTATGAGATGTAAACAGAGAATTAGGAGGCAGTCACAATTACAAGAAAACTAAATCATACTGGGAGATAAAAACTAGTGCTGTCAAGTAATTAGTAATTAATAATTAATCACATCCAAAATAAAAGTTATTGTTTACATAATACATGTATGTGTACTATTTATTTATTATGTTATTATGTTATTATGTTATAATGTTAAAATTCACACACATCCCGTATATATTTTGAAAATATTTACAACTATTTATATATTTATATTATTATATTTTATATCATATATAAATATATTGGATTCCTATTGGACAATTACTGCATGGGCGATTATCTTTCAGCTTGCAACAAGTTAATTAACCCCAACTGGTGCAATGAGTTGCTTCTCATAAACAACTATGCCAAAAGACACATTTCGTGTTTGAGAAGGGTCAAATCATTGGCATGCATCAAGCAGAGAAAACATCTAAGGAAGGAGATTGTAGAAACTACTAAAATTGGGTTAAGAACTGTCCAACGCATTATTAAAAAGCGGAAGGATAGTGGGGAACAAATGTGGCCAGAAAAAAAATCCTGAATGATCACTTAAATGTTTGGTGAAATCAAAACGAAAAACAACCGTAGAACTCAGGGCTATGTTTAATAGTAAAAATAAGAGCATTTCCACACGCACAATGCAACTGGAACTCAAGGGATTGGGTCTGAACAGCTGTTTAGCCGTTAGAAAACCACTAATCAGTGAGGCAAACTGGAAAAAAGGCTTCAATTTGCTTGGGAGCATAAGGATTGGACTCTGGAGCAAAGGAAGAAGGTCACGTGGTCTGATGAGCCCAGATTTACCCGGTTCCAGAGTAATGGGCGCATCAGGGTAAGAAGAGAGGCAGATGAAGTGATGCACCCATCATGCCTAGTGCCTACTGTACAAGACTGTGTGGGGGCAGTGCTATGACCTGGGGTTGCTGCAGTTGGTCAGCTCTAGGTTCAGCAACAGTATGTGCTCCAAAAATGAGGTCAGCTGAATACCTGACTATACTGAATGACCAGGTTATTCCAATGTTTTTTTTCTTCCCTGATTCATAGGGCAGAGATGAGTGGTTCTGGGAACATGAGACATTATTTTTAAACATGGATTGGCCACCACACAGTCCAGACCTTAACCCCACTGAGAATCTTTGGGATGTGCTGGAGAAGGCTTTGCACAGCGGTCAGACTCTACCAGCATCAATGCAAGTTCTTGGTGAATGTTGGAAATAAATCTGGATGGAAATCAATTGTGTGACATAGCAGAAGCTTATCGAAACAGCGAATGCATGCCGCAATCAAAGCTAAAGGCAGTCCTTCGAGTGTGAGACCTTTTTTTTTTTTTTTTTCGCCCAGGCAGTGTATATAAATAACATTTTTCTTAAATATATATACATGTATATGTTTGCATTTATATATACACATCATAAATATACACAGTACACATTCAGTATATTATGCAATCAAAAACTTATTTTGAATGCAATTAATCCCTTGACAGCACTAATATAAACATATAATTATGAGTAATAATGAAATAAAATAACAAAAGAGATTAAAAGAGATTAAAAAAAGACCAGAAAAATATAAAATTTACCAGAAATAAAAAAAAAACTAATTAATATATAAATCTAATTGTCTGACAGTTAGAATAACAAGTATAAAAAGCCACAATTTCCCTTTTATTATTTTTATTCTGATATAGAAATGTGCTTTCTTTGAGTGATGGCTTATTCTATAGATCTTTTGGTATAAATTTTAGCATCAAGTTGGTCATAGTTCATATTAAGTTGAACTGTCATTCTGAATGTTACTGCTGTTAGCTCACTGCGGTGGTGAGAAAGACTCTGGTTCTGATTTAGAGATCATGTAGAGTCAGACGTAAGGCCAGGAGGGAAAAGGAGAAACATGAAGGAAGGGGAGGAGGTCAGAGAAAAGTCATGCGTCAAAGAGCTTTAAAACTTTATAAGGTGCTTGTCACTTGATGGACACCCACCCAAGGGCTCAAACAAGTCTGGAAGTTGTACTTTGATGCCTCCACTGACAGACCATACTATGGAAATACAAAACTCCTGGATGTCACCATTCAGTGGGCTTATAACTAAAAGGAAATGCCAAAAATTCATCACTGTCAATCAAACTGACAACAGTATGACAGCCCTGAGTGAACGGCTCTGCATTGCACTGTACATCATACTGTAAAACCATCAGCTGATGTGCTTGTTCTTATTCAGTCCAATCAGTGTTTTAGTGCATCCCGTGATTATTGGATTAACAGAATAACCTGATAAGACCATTCACTTTGTGAAACACAGTTTCCAGAGCTTTGACGAAACCAGCCTTTTCATTGGCTGGTAGATTTTTATGTACCTAATTTTATGCCTATATTCAGCAGAGGTCAAATATGAGGTTCAGGTCGCAGCTTGCAGCTGGGAGTTTAAAACATGTTTCAGGGAGTAACTTAAAAGTTGCATCACATGAGGAGGGTGTGCAACTCATTTGTGAGCAGCTTGTTTGGTATTTCTGGAATAACTGGTAGGTTTGCCTCCCACTCACCACAAAAGGTAATTAGGAACAGACGAGAGGATCATTTATAGCTGGTTTGACATAAAAAAAAACAGTACTACAGGTTACACACGAGGGTTTTACTTTAAAAGCTTTTAGTGCTTTAACCATATTTGTTTAACAGTATAACCAAACAGGTTTAATGCACAACATTTTTCTACACTGTGGGTTAAAAAAAAAAAGAAAGAAAGAAAAAGAATGTGGCTCATTCCTCCAATATATTTCTTTGTAAAACCCTAGAGGTAGTGCACACTATCTATCACACACACTCACCGTTTAATGAAAGATCATCATTCCTTTTATATTTTGGAATCTTTTTTCAATATTTGATGAACTTATAAAATCATCTGACACCACGGCACAGAAACGTTTTTATTTTTAAATTAATAGCAGAGTTAAAGTGCCCCTTTTATGGATTTTTGACATTTTCCTTTCATGCAGTGTGTAACACAGCTCTAAGTGAATGAAAACATCCTGCAAAGTTTTAAATCTGAAAGTACACCGTGTAAAAACTTTTCTTTATCGACTGAATCATTAAAACAAGTCCCAAGCCATTTCATGTTGACGTCCAAATGAAACCTTAGCATATTGCCTGCTTCACTTTGTTGATCTTTTTGCATTGGTCTGAATGAAAATGCTAACTCATTCTTTACCACTAGGTGACGCTTTTGGAGCATTGAAAGCCCACAAACACTGCATTAAATGAAATCGACCAATCAGAGGTGTGTGAGAATGAATCATTCAACAAATCGTTTGTGAGTCATTGAACAAACAAGGTCAAAAGTATATGCATATTATCAGAAAATGTGTGTTTTTTTTAACTTGCATTCATTTCAACCAAGTGTGCCGCATGAGTCATGAAAAGTGAAGCCATCACGTCTTGGGTCATAAACCCCGCCCTCTCAATGTAGTCTAATGGGACATGAGACAAACTAAACAATCAAATTACACTTTTACAAGTTTTACAAAGATGGTTTCTGGTAGTTCTTATGCTGACGTATGTTCAAGTGTTCGTTTTTCTAACAAGTTTGCTTTAAACTAGTTATTTGATGCTATAAAAACAGGGTGTGGTGTCATGATTGTGAGCTTGTGATTGGGTCTAAGGGAGTTTGGGCGGGACTTTGATTCCGTGACTCCACCTCCTGCTTGCTACTGCGCAGACTCTGCCTCCAAATTATGTCATTTTCACAAGATGTCAGCAGCCATACTGAGAATGTTTTAGCTTTCTATATAGTGGAAGGAAGTGGAGTGGTGTCGTCTTTTTTTACAGTCTATGATGTCAACCTGTTGTTTAGGAGCCTTACTAAATCCATAATAGGGGCACTTTAAAACCAGTACATTAATACTCTAACTATTTAAAGGTACTTAATAATAGTAATAATAGTATCAAGCAACATTTACAATTTGTTAATTTAATTGCTGGAAAAAATAAATAAATGGTATAGAAACTTATTTTGGATTATGAGTTATTCCTAATGCAAGTATGGAGACATGAATTGGTGGAAAAAACTAGATCTTTATGAATCTAGATCTACTGAAAAAAAAATCATTGTGGAGTGTGGACATTAAAAAAAAAAAAACACATTAAATTCTTTCCAACAGCTAAGGTGTGATGAAAGCGCTTAAGATTTGTTCAGATTTCTCTGATTTCATCACCAGCTTTAAATTAGAGCTGCAGTGATTGACCGGCTAGTGATCGGAATCGGCCGATATTTTGTATGATCGGCCCAGATCATACAAAAATGTTAGTTATATATTTCTACATTTTTAAGGTGCAGAGCACTTTATTTTATTGTTTATTTTCGGAAGATCTGTAATGTTTATTGATTTTCTTTTATTGTAAAAATTTAATTGTTGAAAATAAGTTTTTTGTTAGTATAACTATACTAATGTTAGTTCAATACTGCAACTTATTGCATAACTTAAAACCCACTTTGTTTTTGTGTTAATTATTTTGTTGTGAGAAGATCCTGTAATGTTTAATAATTTATTTTATTATAAAATAAATTTCAATGAATATCCTATGCTTTCATTACAGTTCACAAGAACAGAATCTGCAAAAATTGGGGTCGGCAGGTCACACTTACTGTAAAATCGGACCAAGAAATTTGCAATCGGTGCATTTCTACTTTAAATGTAACAATTCCCATTTATAAATTTCAACACCCACATCTGTCCTCTAGCTGAATCGATTGCTCCACACATGGATTTCCAGATACACAATAACAAGATTACGAATGGCTGCCATCTCACGAATCACCACATAAAACAAATATTTTCAATCCTGATGTGCCATGACGGCTCACAGGATTGATCAATGACCTCTCTCTGTCTGTATAATGAGATTGAGGGCGTTGTGTAAACACACATATAATTAGTTAACCAAGCTCACCGCTCTTCCATTTGGTGATTACCATCTTTAGTGCATCATAGTAACGCTGTTGGCCATGGAATCATTTATAGATACAAATCATGTTGTCTTTCATTATTTACTGACCCTCGAGTAGTTCCAAATCTGTATGAATTTCTTTGTTCAGCCAAACACAAAGGAGGATATTTTGAAGAAAGTATGTAACCAAACTGTTTTAGGTCACCATTGACTTCCATAGTATTTTTTTTTCCTACTATGGAAGTCAATGGTGACCAAAACAGGCTGGTAAATGTATCTTCCTATGTGTTCCTCTGCATATCCTTCTGCAGGATCCCGACCTTAGAAAAAAGCTAAATCTCATTATTTTTACAAGGCCCTTTTTATTTAGTACAATCTTTCCGACTGGCTAAGACAATGCATTGCAAAAACTGACAAAACTGGGGGTTAAATAATAAAGAAATATTGCAAAAGAATGATAGTATAGTGAATGGTTAGTAATGAGTGACCTTTTTGAGTCTGCATCATTCTGCAACCTTACAGCCCACTTCAACAGCATCTGTTCCTGACGAATGAGCTTCTTCAAAACATCAGCACCTGACAGGAAGAGGGCTCCCCGGTACTTTCAATAACATTCTCTGTCTCTTTCGGTTATACTGTGACAAACACCAGTCCGCACCTAAACACAACTACATCACATCCACCCACTGAGCACCTGAACAAACACAGTTACCTTTGAGCGACAATACTGGTGAACCAGGTGGAGTGAAACTCTCTTCTGGTGACAGGTAGAGGTAGCTGGTGTTCACTCCTAGCTCAAAGTTGAACGGAGACTTGTACTCCTCTACAGGTTCCTCCATGCTGCCCGTGAACAGAAAACTCCCGGGACACTAAGTGATAGCATGTGACCGAGCCTGTAAGGATATCACTGTGCCGATTGTCCCATCTTCTAGCTACGGTTTCAAGTATAAGTGTTTGTTGCAGATTCTGCAGTGCTAGCAGGGATCACATGATGTCCTGTCTGAGACAACGACAGCAGCACGTTAATAAGTTACCTCTCCAGGGCATTCTATTTCTGTCGCGAGCCGACACTCCCATCTGTAATCTCAACGGTTCTTGTAGGGATTGTTAACAATCCTGTAAAAGTACCACATTTTCACTGTTCTCAATGGCTGACAAAAGCAATCATCTTCAGCTGTTCCTGTACTAGATTAGCTCATGCTCAGCACCTCTGCCCATCTTATCATCCGTTGGGAAATGAAGATCCATTGGTCCCCTGGTCACATGATACTGGGGGAAGCCCACGAAAAAGAGGCTGTAATCTGCAGTGGCCTAGATTACAACCTTAATCCATTACAAAGAGCCTCCACAGCGCTTCAGATACACACTGGCTGCACAAACCATTGCAGACTGAAATGGATTCAGCCAAGTGCAAGACATTCAGAAAGGATGATACCTAAAGGCCAACACACACAATCAGGGTTTTTTCCATACCATTATACTGTAAGGTTTTATATCCCTGCTGCATTATATTCCCCAATTTATAGGTCCTGGTAAATAGTGGAAGATCAATAATTAATGCTTATTAAGTAATGGGCCAAATCTAGTATCAAGTTCAAATCAAAGATGTTATTAAAACAACTGACAAAATAAGGAAGAAGAAAAAAAAAAAAAAGTAACGCAATATAATGCCAACTATTGGAATTCCATTTGGTACCACAATTGTGCGAAAACACCAGACATAAGCACATCCTTGCTCATTTTCAATTCATATCCTCGGGTTTTAAAACACACATGCTATGTACGACACACCCTCTACAGAGCTTTGTCCCCGAGGAGCTGGAATTACACATCCCTGCCCGACTACAGTAGCTGTCTAACGTGGGACGGGCCTGCTGTCTCCAGTAGAGATCAGCGAGAACAGCCAACAATACAGAGAATCAGGTTATAATGAGAGTCACAGAGACACTATTCAGCTGTATTCGCATGGGCGTACAAAAGCCAAGCAGTGACGAACACACATGTGCGCTTGTGTATGTGTATGTGTCAACTAACACTCTGACTACATTCATCTCACACATCAAGGATGGCAGAACCTTGACGCCTCCGCACCGCTGCTATTGCAGGTTAGTCCCCGGATATTTGTCTTTCACCAAAGTCCTTGTTGGCTTTCATCCAGACTAGATTGCACAACTAAAACGTGCAGATATTCAAACAGAGACTTGAATGCAATCTGCAGCCATCATTTTCTCACAAAACTAATACAATGAATTTTCATTAACACTTGGCAAGTCTAGACAAAGACGAACGCTGCATTGTGGGAGAGTTTCACATCATGTGACGCGCTCCCACAGTAGGCTAAACCTCCACGTTAAAAAGGTCTGTCTGTGAAAAAATAAAGCAAGCTGCGGAAATAGAACAGAGAGATTGTATAAAAGGAAGATGCCCAACTTCCCATTTAAACCAACGGATGAGAAGTATTGCTTAAAAGAGGAAATAAGCAACAATGACATTTGTTTTGACTAAATTCTTTGTTGAACAACATATATTAAGTGCTAACCTCTGTCTTTGGCCCACTAACATTCACATTGCCCCACATGGGGCGACTGTGAGCTTCTCAATGCCAATAATAGGATGGACATGGAATCCCATGACCTCCTATAGAGTTGGACAAGCCTTTCAATGGCCTTGTGCCTCTTCTACATCAGGAATCCTTGTGAACTGAATCTTGTATGACTTGCATTTAAACCCAGAGCCCAAAACATAAAAACCCCAGTAAAGAAACAAAGAGGACATTTGAAGCACCTAATAAACCACAGCGTCTAATCAATTACTGGGTTATTCCAAGCGCACTGCGTCTCGTGATTTAGACAAAATGAAAATCATGGGACAGAGTGCAACTCCAGCGGCCTGGATGGACATATACACAGACGGACACTGCGCAGGAAATGGAGAAAATGTATATAGAGTGGTAGTCAAGGCAGCTTGATTTCTGTAAACTTAAAGAGAAGCCTAAAACCTAAAATGGAGGAAATTGCCATTCACTGACATTGTCTGTGAAGGGCATTTGTATTTTATCAACACTACTGCAAATATACAATCTTAACGCTGGTTTTCAAAATTGTCTGTGTGGTCACACGACCGAGAAGAGGCTCATTTTGAAGGGTCACAGTGAGGCCTTAAGTTTCTCCCCTCAGTGCAATGTTAGTCCAGACCTCTACTGGGCCAAAACTTCCAACTCTATGAAAAATACAATAAATAAGGCACGTCTGAAATTACAGCAAAGCTGTTCTTCTTCTGTTACTTCGTGTAACTTGCTGAATTAAAAACCGAAACCATCTTTTAGAAATGGTACGAAAAAAACACTAAGTGAAACGTGATCGCAGAGACTCATACAGGTGCTTCTGGAAAACCTTATAATAAAACCATAATCAGGTACCAGTCCATCACTGAAATCTGTGTTAAATCCATACAGTGAAAGTGTCAAGTTCCAAAAAGACAATTACTATAAACATACCGTAGCATAAACATAACAAAAGCCTTACTGTAGCCAAATGTGTGGTTATTTTGGTCTCCTTAGTCTGTTTCTCAAACATTGTAAAGCTTAAAAGGACTTAGTATTATAGTACAAGACATATTGACTAATTGCTTTTTTTTTTTTTATTCATAAAGGCAAACAGTTATAATTATCATTATTTTAATTATAATATAGTAAAAAGGATTTTTTTTTTTCCATCAATTTTGTGCCTTTTTTTTTTTACTGATTTTTATTTTATTTTTATTTTTTTACTGTTTTTTCAAGATTCTTTGATGAGCAGAAAGTTCAAAAGCACTGCATTTATTATTTCAAACAGTTTTTCCCCAACAATACATGAAATGCATCAAGTCACTTTAATTTAATGGACGTCTGAATGATAGTAGAAGATATGTACGCGTGCAAACTGCCAGTGAGTACAGAACAAGACAGAAAAAAGAATGACAAGTATGTAGATAAAAGCCTTAGGCAACAATAAATACTCTGGAGCAATATCTGAACTATCTTTAAAATTAACTTTAAAAAAAACAAAAATGTTTCCTGTGCTACTTCAACAGAAATGACCAAAGCCATCACAAATCTAACATTCCACTTTCAGTTCCACCGTTTTCCGTGAACTGACATCAAAAGGGTGGAGAATTAACAGCATATCTGTCATAACACGCAGACTGGAGTTTAAACACTACAGCGCACCAACAAACACCAGGACAGGAACTTTACACCAGTAAGATGAAAAGAATTCTCTGCGAGCTTTTGGCAGTCATGTAAACTTTCAACCTTGAATTGCTGAATTACCAACCAAACCGATTCAAGCACAATGTGCAATGTTCACATCCACAACAGAAAACTAATTCAACAAAGGCTATAGAAGACTGGATTGCAGCTTCCTCATTCCTCCCTGTAGTTCTGTTAGTCTTTCGACATTTTTTTTTTCCTATGTTGCCAAGACAGCAAAAAGAGAACAGCGTACACATCTACCTGAGCAAACATGAGCGACTGATGACTGCTAAGGCAACAATTAAAATCATACACTGAATTTCAGTGTTAAAGCAGATGTCCTAAACCAAAGGTCTGATCATCACTAGACAAGAAAAAAAGGCTACACCCATCACTTTTACTTATGGGTGAAAGGTCTCTCATTGATGACTCACTTACTAATTCAATATAAACAAATCATTCTGCAAATCAGATAAATCTTGATCCAGAGTAATATCATAAAGACAGTATACCTAGGCTAAACAAACGGTATCTCAGGTTTTGTCCCGCAATCCGCTTGTCAGATCGCACAATGGCCCGTGGGCACCAGCTGCAGAGAGACATGGGCATGCGGAAAAGAGGAATGAGCAGATGGAGGCCCTGCGTGAGAGAGATGAGGGGAGGGGAACAGAAGATTCAGACAGGAAGGCTCTGGCTCCTGGGGAGACTGCTCATCCACTCACTGCAGCCCAGGAGGGATGAGAGAGAGAACAGGCTGCTCAGATGCAGGGCGGAAACAAGATGACCGGGATGAAGATAGGATGGTCAGGAGGTCAGAAAGGACTACAAAAAACAAGCGTGGTGTGACATTCAGTGACGTCAGTGGTTTTTCTCCGAGACGTGAACACAAACAACTGCCAAAGGCTTTATCTACCAGGTCTTATTTAGTTAAACAAAGGCAATGTTTTTAAGCTGAACATGTTGCTAAATGCTAGATTAACACTAGATTTGAGAAACACTTTAGTTTGTATTTTAAAATACGTGTATGGCCTGATACACTGGGAAGGGATCCAGCATCAATTCAACCCCACACACTAAATATATATTATATATACATTATATTATGTATATTAATAATTAAATAATATCTCTATATTTACAGGCATTTAATATTTTGCATTTATATTAGTAAGTCAAAGAGCTAAATAAATAAACAGGATTTTTAAAAAACTGGAAAAACTACACCATTGCATTATTATAATGCATTATTTTTTTAATTATATCTTTATATATGAAATAATATATCAATTAAATAAAATATTAAATAAAATAATGATATATATTAAATATATTTAAAATATAATCTACAGCCTATATATAGACATACAGTAGGTTATTAAAAAAAAAACGTTACACAAAGGTAGTCGAAATACAGTATTAGTCTAAAACAATAGAATGTAGGCCAATGTGTTTCCTCCCAGACGATAACATCAACAACAGGCATCTGAAAAATAGCACACACCAGAAAAACTGTCAGACTATTTACGCAATGATGCAGGAACCCAAGCTGACCAGATCACCTCAGAAGAAACGGATCACACTGTCAGAAATCGTACATTATAATGAACAGGACTCACGCACATTATCCTGCTAATCAACACATAAATGGTCATTTGTCAATTTAAAATCTAATGTTACATATGAATGTAAATAAACAAAGATAAGTAACATGAGATGCTAAGCATTAGATTAGAAAAATAAGAAAGAGGTAGAAAGCTGTTAAACTTGTGATTCCATAAATTGTATATTTTTAATTTTAGACTTCCCATGACACGTTATAAATTATTAAGACGTGTAATCTGCAAGACATTAAAATACAAATTTGCATTAATTGGATATAAATAAATGGATATAACACAGAGATGCAAAGAGAGGTTTCATTGGTAGCAGCACATTTACAGCTGGTGTTTAATGCTAACATATGGTTCAACGAGTTGCAACCATTAACTGCAAGTTAAGCCCACGCTAGTTAAATAAATAGCTACAGCCATGCTTATTGACTAAAAAAAGAAATAAATACATAAATAAAATATTTCACAGCTCAAACATGACACACTACGGTCGGGTTCTAGTAATTTCATAAGTTTTAATAGTATTTACATACACCATTTATAAGATAACGAGCAAATTATAATGTGAAAAAGTGATATAACCCGAGTAAAATCCCTGCAAATGTCTATCCCGACTGACTGTCACATTACCAATGTTCATCAAAAATCAAGAAATTAAACAACCGCTGTTCTTCTTCCAGCTGCTGGCTGTGCTAACAAACAAGCTAGCTAACTTCTGAAAGTTGAGTTTTGTTGCATTTCTAATCTGTGGCGAGATGTCACGTCACGTTCTCAAACCAATTCTGCTACCTTGATCGGCTTCCTCCATCCTGTCTTTGCGGCTTCTTTATGTTGTGAGTTATTCTGATCCTTGCGGTCCCGCTTTCCCACTTCAATCTTGCAAATTTGAGCTCAAAGCTGCCACTGCAACTAGGCTGCTGCTCGAGGTGGGGTGGGGTCGTACGTGACGTCAGGACGCACAGCACGTAGAGATGTAAACAGAGAGACGGGCACGAGGACCCACCTGGCGCGCTCATGATGAAGCGTTTTTTTTTTTTTAAAACAGAAATATGGATTGAGACTCATCATTAAATGATAGATAATTTAACTGAAATAAACCAATAAAAATATATATATATATATTTTTTTTTACGCCTCAGTGTATGTTATAAAATAAAAATAAATGTAATAAACGTGTAAATAAAAAGAAATTAATTACACGTAGCAAATAACTACAATAGTTATAATGTCTTATAGCCTAACAAACTGTAAATAGGCAAATATCGCAAAAATAAATAAATAAATAAATAAATTCTGTGTTTAAAGAAGAAAATGACAACAACAAAAAACAGAAAAGAAAAGTTTGAGGAAGCCACAACATTCACCAGGTCAGATATAATATTAGGCCTAAATAGCCTTAATAAACACATTTTACCTTTCTAATTTCGACAAAAGTATACCAGAAGAGCTATTAACGGCGATAGGCTATGCCTGTTCCTTCACAGAGTGGGCTCTAAATGCCTAATTTACCTAGTCAAACAAGACACGCCCAGAGGAAGCAGTATGAGGCGCTTATTGCTGCCTTATAAATCGTCTATCATGTTGGTACTGTTGGAAATTACGCCACCCACTGGGTGACAGGATTTAGTAATCCTAAAGTAAAGCATATTTTAAACCATTTATATAATATTCCTGATGTGTTTTAGGATGTTTCTTAAACCACTACATATGTTGCTATTAGACAATAAAACTAAAAACGATCGTAAACATTAGCATTAAGCTGTAAGAACAACTGTTTTATATTCTATTCAGTCGACTATCTATTGAATTAATAAAAAAACAATATTGGTAACTCGGTCGTATGGGTTTCAAATTGATTTCTTTCATCAGTAATAAAATTTAATCTGAAAAGTGAAATGAAGGTTTCAACGTTAGTTTTTCAGTGCAGCAATTAATTAAGGCAGTTGCATTTAAACTAACACTAACAGCTTTCCGAATTTACTTAGGCTATTTGGATTTAATACATCTAAAAAATGTGTGGATATGTGTATTATATTAGCTATACAAAAGACAATAAAACAAGTGACTGTAAATCACTTAAACTATTTTGCTTTTTATTAAAAACGAATACAATAATGTAAAAAAAATACATTCATTTTTTGAAAAAGTTATTATAGTTATTACAGTTTTGTTCAAACTGCTAAAATAACAAACGAATAAAAATCACACGCAAAAACATAGCGGTGACTCATGAGATTGATATAAAAATAAAAAAACACAATCCGTCCATCTCCGCCACCACCTGTAAAATACACCTATGTAACGCTCTTCCTGGCTCCGACGAACCCACCTGTCCCGAGCATGACGAGTCGCGCGACCAACATGGAGCGACGTCTGTAATGTCACGCACAGGGGAGGCGTGAAAGGGATACAAGGACTTATTGGTTCGAGACGTGTACTTCTATAGAAGAAAAAGCATGCGGAAAATGGGTGCAGTCATTGACACAAAAGACCCCTGGCTGTTTGGCGTCACCCCCATCTTCCTTTAACAGGAGCCCCCCCTCCTCCTCCTCCCTCGGACCGAGATGCATTGTGGGGGAAGTCGTTGCCATTCGACCTCTGCGGGGCCTGCGCGGACGCAGACAGAACCCTCAAATTCATTATGCCTTTAAAACCCCTATTTATTTCCGCATAACCTACATACTCTCACCAGGAGGCCGGAGCGCGGAAAAACGGCTCGTTTCATGCGGAATACTTTATTTAAGAGAGCCGCGATCGGATTTTTGTTTTGTTGAAAAAGTGTAGATTGTAATTTATTTGAAGAAAATGTCCGGAGAGCGAAACCGCAGGTCGCTGGCTTTCCGAGGAGGTGGATTAGCCGTCACCGGTGCCAGCGCAGTCGGAGGCAACAGCTGTGAGGCCCCGGCCTGTCAAGACCGACATCTGAACGGGAACAGAGCGGATCAAGAGGACGACAGGGATCTGGGGGCGAAAGGACCATCGCTGGGGAAAGTCGAGGGCGGGGGGTCCGTGAGCGACAGCACAGAGCCGGAGGAGGACGACGACCCGGAAGGGGGCAGTTGGACAGCGGGGAAAGAACATGACAGAGGCGCTTTAAACAGCGTAATGGTGAAAACCGAGGGCTGTAAGTGGGCGACTGGCAACGGCGTGAACCGGGAGGACTGTAGCGCGGTAGAAGCGGAGGAAGCGGCCGCTAGAAAGCCGTTGCTGGAGATGAGACCTCAGACGCTGCTGCTCCAGAAACACTCGCTCTTCCAAGCCTCCTGGCTGCAGGAGTTTCCCTGGCTCAAATTCAGCCAGGAAACGGGGCTAATGTCTTGCTCCTGGTGCCATAACATCGCCACCAAAAACAGCGACGAGCTGGTGAAAGGCAGTCGGAATTACAAGCGGGCCTTGCTGCTGAGACATCACCTGTCCTCGGAGCACGGCAGGAATGACCCGACTAGACAGGTACGTCCACACTGCGGTATACCGGGGACGGGGACACTCGATTACGCGACAGAGCCCACCTGGGCAGTGCTGTTCGGTGTGTAGTTAACAAATATCGACGGTTTTCCTGCTATTTTGGAGCGGGAATGCTGTTTTTAAAGCCGTTTAGCCAGCTAACAGGTCTGTTAGCTACAGACTCAGGTCGGAGGTAGCAGGTTAGCATATGCGAGCTAACTGGATCAGCGCTGTCAGTCTGTGAGTTGAGCTGAAAGACCCTCGACTAACTTGGGTAATATAAAGCGTAAAATCAATTTTCACTGTTTTATATAGCGACTTGACCGCCGATTATAGATGGGTTATCGCGTTTTATATTATTATCATTTTTATTCACATGATATGGGATCAGATAGTTATTATTAAACAGGCCAAAAGTATCATAAAGTGAGACCGTGGCTCAAAATTTAAGTCCTGGTTTCCTGCACTGCACTGTAATTATCAATCCTGGTTGTCATGGTTACTAACCTGATTGCTACAGAGGTCACACAATGGCAAGGGTTTGACCCTGCTACCTTTGGGGAGCCGCACCCCTTCCCAACCCCCTCGCTGTAAAAAGTGACCTCTGGCACATCTCTCCCTCCCCTTTTAGGGCACCTAAATTAGAGGCATTGTGTTAGGTGACTCCCCAAGATCCATAGATAGTGTGACTTGCTACATTGGGTCAGAGTGAATTATGTCGCCTGTAATGACAGCAATGCCTGATATGTGCAAGCCACTGCAACCAGCAGAATAAGATTAGGCTCGAATAAATCATATCAGCCGCTGAGAAACGCTTTTGTGAGATAATGCACTGTAAAAGTGAAATGTAATTTATATTTGATACTTCTGCATTTTGCATCCAAAGGAACCTTACAATGTTGTTTAAGATAAATAGTTATTGATTTTTTTTTTTCTTCTTCTTTTGATTCCCTGTCCATTATTAAGCCACAAAATGATTGATACATGTACTAAAGCCTATCTGTTGCTGCCCAAAAGATGTCGTGTTACTGGTTTGCCAGTAAAATCCCTTAGGATTGTATGGTATGATAATGTCCAGTCTAATCAGGGTGACACAAAGTGTTCCACTGACTCAATTTATACCCTTCACTAATTAGGAAGGAAAGGAGGAGAGATTACCACCGCCTCCCTAGCAACAGAAGGGTTAAGACGCTACAGAAGATCTGTTATGCTTTCCTGTTCAATCACTTTCCTCTGTCAGTCAACATTTTTACAATACTTATCTTTTTTTGTATGACTGTGTTACGTTAAATGTGGAGTAAATGTGCTACGCTACATTTATTTTCCATACGTGATATAGTATTTGTGATTTTACACTCTTAAAAATAAAGGTTTGTGGGAAATAGGGGGTTTCACAGTGATGCCATTTAGAGGAACCCTTTTGGGTTTTCCAAAAAACTCACAGTGAACAGTTACGAAAACAACTGTTTCTTCCATAGTGTGAAGAATATTTTAATAGCAGCTTTTCCAAATATAACAAACCTTTTGGTTCGTTGCAACGTAGGATTCTTATGTGCATTGATGGTTCCATGAAGATTTAATGAAAAATCTCTTAATAATGGGGGAAAAAATTATTCAGATGTTCTTCAAAAATGCTTATTTTAAAAACGGATCGCTGAAAGGTTCTTTTTGGAACTAGAAACGGTTCTACTACAGAAGAGAGAACCCCCTTTTGGAAATTTTATTTTTTAAGAATGTGGATGTTGAAGGTTATTGATGGAATCATTGATGCCAATAAAGAATCATTGTTATTTTTAGAAGTGATTTTGTCATTGGCATCATCAATAAGAGTAGTGGGCATGGAGATCACGCGATTGTGGAAGAATAGTATCTGTCTTAAAGTAGCCTAATTGGGTGAAACATTAAGACGGCTGCTGTCTGAGTAAAGAAAGGCTGTTCTGAAAGGCCACATCCTCCAATAGCCAATTTCATAATTGTGATCTATTATGTTCTTCAGTGCAGCCACTGTCTGTCATAATGGGCTAAATTTCTTCACTGGTCCATATCAAACTACTGTAATTGGATTACCCCTAAAGAAGGGTATCTGGGTTGCCTCACTCTCCAGACTAGACTTCGCCCTCAAAGTATTTGCCCTCTGTTCCTGTTATTAGTGAGACGAGGACGAGGGTCTCCACCCCTGTACTGTCTGCCACTGTGAGATATGTGTGTATTGGGGGGGCTGTTGTGTTGTTGGTGCTGGTGGTGGTTGTGCTGGTGGGGGAGAATTCCCTGGAATTTTGTATCGATGAGCCCTGCTCTTTGTTGGGAGGCCCAGATCCTGGCATTCCCCTCCCACACCTTGGGTCAAGCACACTGCAGCATTGTTCATGCATCTGGATGAGGGGACCAGGCGCTGGCCTCAGGGGCTGGGATGGCTCAGGGAGACTATGCGCAAGGAAAACAAAACCGCCGTCCCTGTTGTCTGAGGCACAATGTCCCCCTAACGTGGCACTTGTGTAGTGTATTTTCACCAAGGCCTTGGTAGGTGATAAAGGCATGGCTCTCTGTTGCTGAAGGCTATGTGTTTAAATTTTGGGGAGCTATTGTTGGTTTACGGTGAATGGAACATGTTGGAGGTGTACAATAGAATAATGGGTGTTGGCAACTCATCGCCTGAAGAGCTTTAGGCGAGTGTCTGTTTAACTGCAGCGCAGGAGAAGGGCAGCGGTATTGGTAGTGGTTGTATAATGTTCTCGTTTCGCATCAAAATGAAAGTCTGGGGTGGGAAACCAGAGAAAGAAACCACAGTAAGTTTCGTGTGTGTTTTACATGTTTTAATTCGAAAAACACACCGTTTCCTATTTTCTTTGATGTCACATTTTGAACTATAATTTTTTCCCCCTTTTACCTACACCACCATTAATTGGTTTGGGTCTGTAACAGACAAAAATATGAAGAAAATGTCTGTGAATTATTTTTTTAATAATTAATAAATATGTAAATTTTATTTTATTTTTTGTAATAAATCATTTCCAGCAGCCTTTACTCTAAACATAAGTGTCACATGATCTTTTAGAAATCATTCTGATGATTGGTTTTTTGTTTTTTTGTTTTTTTTCTCATACAATACATTTTTATTATCAGGTTATTGTTGAAAACCGTTGTGCTGTGTAACGTTTGTGGAAACATTTTTTACAAGATTCTTTCATGGAAAAAAATAAAATAAAAGAACAACATTTATTTGAAATGTAAATGTTTTGATACCTTCTAAAATGTCCAACATTTGAACAGTAGTGTAAATGAAATCCAATCATGTCAGGGTTTTGTAAGTAAAAGAAAGAAAAAAAAAAAGCATAAACCATATGAGATCATAATTTTGGCATTTATAGATATTGTAAAAGTGATGTCTTTTCCTTTCGTTGTTTGGTTGTACAGTTTGCACAGGCCAAATAGCTTACAAAACGAGGGCACAAATGACCTAGCAGCACTGTAGACAATAACAATAATAAACATTCAATTAAGAAAAAGACTATGTCAAATGTCAAGCTGTCACCACAGACTCATTTTGACAGGGTTTAATGGGGGGGGATGTTCGAAAAGCCTCTGTTCTTTTGCATACGTTTACACGTGGCACATCTGGAGAAAGGATGAACTGTGTGTGAGTGTACATGAGAGAACGAAAGGGAGAAAAAGAGGTTAATTCTGGACTAGCATGTCCCGACACCCGCTTTTGACTGCCACCTCATCTGTCCTCCTTCCATAGCTTGGCTTGGCCCACAGTCAGACTGACTCTGGATAGACAGAGGCGAACAATTGTGGGGACATTGTGAGACCACAAACAGACGTTCATTCTTGTTTAACACCCCTGTTTCTCCAACTCATCCTCATTCTTCAAACCTTCTCTTCACTAGATCTTTCTGAACTCAATGGCGCTGCCATTAAAACAACCTGTTATTTTCATTATTTTAAAGGAGTAATTAACAAAAAAAAAACCAATTCTACCAAAATGTACTCATTAAAATTCTTTGCTCTCATTCCATACATCTATGTAACCCAAAAAGGAGATTGCTCTTTATTTTTCACCACAGCTCTCATTCATGCTTGTCTTGTCTCTTTTATCTAAGAAACACACAAAAAGCGGTTTTCAAACAGGTTTTCCAAACACGCCCATGTCTTCCATTGTTTGTCAAACAGATCTCAAACTCGTACCATTTGTTGAGTCAGTGTTACTGGTCAAAGGATGCTTAAACAGAGAAATGTTATGAAAGTGCCACCGAACCACAGTTTTTACACAAAACAAATTATTACAATTTTTAGTCTTTTTCTCAGACAAAGCTATAATTTACCTTTAAAAGCCTTGGAATACCCTGCAAACCAAAATGCACACCTTACTTTTAAGTTGCATTTTTAGCAGTTTTGAGAGGTCTGGGTCACTATTAACCGTGCAGAGGTGTGGCATTTATTACTTTTTGTTTATTTAAATGTATTTAAAAGTGACAGTGAGGACAGTTATAATGTTTCAATTTCAAATACTTTTTTTTTTTTAAATATATATATGTATGTATTTATTTATATATGTGTGTGTGTTTGTGTATGTATATATATATATATATATATATATATTTATAATTATGAAATGTAACCTGTTCTTTATTAAACAGCAAATCGGTATTCAAAAGGGTTACACAGGCTTTAAACAACACGCGGGTGAGTAAAATATGGCATGATTTTATTCCAGCTCTGGTTTTGTAATTCCAGCTGTGTTTTTTCAAGCCTTTTGCAACCTTCACCATTAAGTGTGTTAGGGAATTGTAAGTGCTTTCTTCACAAAGCTTCAGTGTAGCACTAAAGCAGCAATAGTGAACAATGAGCCTGGAGGAAAGGACTGGCATTGTGTGGAGAAATGGGGTTGCGCTCTCTCTCTCTCACTCTCTCTGACTACTGGTTGGGCCTGCTGTAGCTGGATCAGGCTACAGTAATAACCCCATCTACCAGGACAAGCCCAGCAGTGTGGAGGAGGGGAGCTGGGGAGGCCTCCGCCCTGAGAAATAGATTTAATCTGAATTACTCCAGCAAAAAAAAAACAGCTGTGTGGTAGGAGGGGAAAAATGTAGGGTGGTATAAATTTCTGCATGGATTAGGACATCTGCTTTGCAATCCAGAAATATATTGTGTAGATTCACTCCCGTTGGTAGGTACCAGCCGCTTCTCTCTCTCTCTCTTAATTGTGAGAGCAGATGATGGAGACTGATGGTGGGATGGGATAATGGCCAAATATTTCTCATCTTAAAGAGCATTAACAAGGGCGCAGAGATCGCATCCTGTGAGAGGGGGGTTTACAACCGCTATACTTCCCCACGGCACTGCAGCTTTTGAGCCTGTTCAACCAGTTCTCTAGTCAAGAGTTGTCACCGTACACCTGCCCTTCACCTTATGTTTACACTGTAGACTAATGCTGATTGTCATTTTTGTTTGTCGTCACTCCACTAGGAGATGGAAAGGCCAGAGGACGCAGAGAGCCCGGAGGTGGAGGACTACAGAAACAAGCCCAACGAGAACTCCTACTGCTACCAGCTGCTTCAGGAGCTGGACAAGCAGCGCAAGAGCGGCATCCTCTGTGACGTCAACATCGTAGTGGGCGACCAGATGTTCAAGGCGCACAAGAACATCCTGGTGGCTGGGAGCCGCTACTTCAAGACCCTCTACTGCCTGACCAAGAGCGAGAACTGTGACCAAACTACCATCACGCACTTAGACGTGGCGGCCGTTCAAGGCTTCTCCGTTATCCTGGACTTCCTGTACTCCGGCAACCTCTTGCTCACCAGCCAGAATGCCATCGAGGTGATGTCCGTGGCGAGTTACCTCCAGATGACCGAGGTGGTCCAGTCCTGTCGCGCCTTCATCAAAGACGCCCTCAACATCAGCATCAAGCAGGAAGCCCCTGATTCGGTGGTGGTCGACTACAACAAGCGGCGGACGGTGGCGAAAGATTGCCAGAGTGCCGACAAGAAGCCCAGCAACTTCTGGGCCACCAGCATCCTCTCCAAGCTGTCCATCAAGGCCAGCGGGCAAGTGAAGGATGAACCCAGTGATATAGAGGTGTCCGGTGGAGAAGGCTGCGCTTTGGGAAGCTCCGGTTGGGGTGGAGAGAACTCGTCAGAGTCTACAGAGACGGAGCCACAGGGTCCGGGGCCGGTGTTCGTCTGGAACGAGCCGCATCCCGGCACTGGGGTCGTTGTGAAGAGAGAGGCCCATCCTGAGCCGGGCAGCGGAAGGCGGAAAAAGCAAACTGCCAAGCGCTTCGTCTACAACATCCCACCTGAGCCGGAAGAGGGTTTCGACGAGGGCATGTTCATCCAACCGTCTGCCTCCTACACCAGAGAGGACTTCTCTTACCTCTCTGAGAATGCCGGTATGTTACCCCTCATGCCTTTCTCTCTTATTTAGGCTCTTCAAACCGAGTCCAATTCAAACCATCCATCATAACCAATTTAGATGTCATTAAAAACACACCCAGCAAGTTTAAAAGAAAAATGTTTTCCATTTCCTTGTGTGCTGGAAGTGTCTGTTGAGCTCTTTCAGGTTGTTGGAGTTTGGTTATTTGAATAACGTCGCCGCCCTATTATGTAGACTCATCAGCATACTTCAGTGCTGTCATTAGGTTTGTCACGCATGACAATGGTGTTTTTGACACCTCTCTCTGACACCCACACAAAGGCTAGTATGCATTACTGTGAAGCCTTTGGTAGTAGTATAATCAGTGTTTGTCAGAGGCAGAATACACAGCCTTGAGGAAGAGGTCATGCCATGTTCCAAATGACAAGTTATCGTACTACTAGCTCTGTTTGTGAATTTGATACGCTGAGCACATGCTGTGCAAATTTTCAGTCTACATACGACTGTAAATTTCCATTCAAGTTGATTAGAAAAATGGCTCATATTTGGGAATGCGATTAGATCTTAGGTTGTTTACATTAATTTGAATGTGGTTATGCAATGGCAAAATGTTGTGGACTGTATTAAAAAACAGCATGCTTTTTTTTTTAATGGGCCTGATCAGAGCTTACATGTACTGAAACATATTACCTGAAATGTATTACATATAAAACATTATTTGAGCTTAAAAAAACAGTATTTAGGATCTAGATCAAGTCTGATTTTATTGTTGATTCGAAGTATATATTTTTTTGATATTGATAAACAAAGTTAACCTTTATGTCAGTTAATGGTCAGTTTCACTGTGCGAGATTAATTAATGCATGTTAAAAATATTATGTTTGTCTTTTTTTATTATGTTTGTCTATAACCTTTTAGCAAAATGCTGCTTGCGAGTGCTTGAATTGCGGCGCAGATGGCATATCAAGCGCACGCGAGGGTTTAAAATGAGCTTGTGGACCCTGTTTCTTCACATGTACATCTATCTGTTTTCCTCTCGCGGAAATGATTTACCGCGCTCGCCAGCATCAGTGGTGTGCTTCGCTTATTAATGGCATAGATTTGCCGCCATAGATTAAATGTGTTTTTCGCGAGCTGGTTGCTGATGTAGCGGGGCGGAGGATCACAATGCCGGCTCAGCATTGTGATGTCTGTTTCAACAAATGGGTGTTGACGCTGTTTAAAGAGTAAAGTAGTTATTTTGACTGCAATCTGATGTAAAATGCACACATTTAATGATACAAACTTGCTCTCTAAATTCCCATCCTATTCCTTTCTCTTTTTTTTATTCTACTTCTTTTTCTACATTACGTCATTTCCATACACACAAGATGAATCACATTGTCAGCCAAATTTACTATAGTTTTTGTAGCTGTTGTTCATCTTGTGTATTGTAATTCAAATTCTTTTTCCAGTAAGCTGATGCACAAAACATTAGCTGATATGTTGTAACATTTTTTTCAAGCTGGGATTGTGCTTAAAATTAACGAATAGTACGAAAGCACGTTCTCGCCCACGTGCATGTCTAAACTTTTAGCTGTGGCAGTCGGCCAACCAGGGTCTCGCATCATGCTTGTCCTCAGGCCCTGTGCAACTCAAGGCCACAAGACCATCTTCTCTTTTTAATTAGAATGGTCAGTCCGTTTTCTCCTACTCTTATTAAAGGAGTCTGCCCTCCCTTCGCCTCATACCACAAAAACCTGCGTAATCTCTAGCCTGCCGAGCTGTCATGCTTCAAACTCTCTGCCCCCATTAAGAAGAGCGGCGCGTGGTATAGTATCATGTCTTAAGTGACACGGTTCTGAGAAGAGGCTTTCTCTAACCATCGTGGACTCCTCTAATGCAGGATAATGAAGTAAAGCGAGGGAAACGTTCTACCCCCAGGCTTCCTAAACGCCCTCAAACGCACTTAGCTCATATTCCTGAGGGCACTTAAATGTGCCGAGCTGACGGCTCACACCTGCAAGGCATGTGTGTGTCGGTGTGTTTGCCTACACATGCCTACGTATGCTTACGTACACGCCTGTGTACTTGCGTCCATTTTCACTACCCACTTCCTTTTTCACACTTTGGGCTTTTTTGGTGAAAGGCAATGTTGCTTATTGCTTAAACTCTGGCAGTTTATTACGTAAATGTGTTATGATTGTTTTTTTGTTTTTTTTTAAATAATAATTGAATGCTTATAATGAAAAATTAGCTATTAATTTAAACTTTTTAAATAATTTGTAATATAATTTAATATATAATATAATTTGTAATTTTTTTTTTTAAATTAAAATAATTTGTACATTTAAAAAAACATTTCTGGTATTTTTTACACACTCATAGTGTATAAACATGTTACATTTTACAATAATTAGAAAAGTTATGGGTAGCTCCGTTCACTGAAAAATGTTATTGTTTTGTTGTGTTTATATGCAGATTTACAGTAGAGACTTTTAAATTGGCTTTTATTTTTGTACACTCCTATTTTTGTATATTTTTAAAATAAATGAACAAAAGTTGTACCTGGGGTGGTACCTTTTCAAATGGTACACCTTTGTACCCCAAAAGACCATATTGGTACCATGTACATATTCGTACCTTAAAATATACAAAAGTGTATCTTTTGAAAAGGTACAGCCCCAGTGAGTATTTTTTCATTTTAATTTAAGTTTTAGTTCATTTTATTATTATTTTTAAATATTTCAATTTAGATTTTGTTTTGTTTTGTTTTTTGTAATTTTAGTACTCATTTCAGTTATTTGTCACAACATCATCATTTCAAATTCACATAGGTTTTTTTTTAAATTAAAAACAAAATATAAATATTAGATGGACAAAATATTTTAGCTTTATTTCAATTAATATAAATACAACAACTACTACTAAAAGTTTGTTAATTATTCATTATTATTTGTTTTTCAATTTGAGTAATTTAACTACTTGTTTCTTTTAGTTGCCAAGGCAGCATTTGTAATGTTAGCTTTATTTATAATAATAATAATGAGTCTTTATCTTTTTTAGTACTTTTTAGTACTTTCAACTTTATTGTTTAGTACTTAAAATTGTGTTTTGTTATTTGCCAAAGAAGCATGTATAATTTTTAATTAGAAATATTAAATAATTAATTCATAAATAATTACATTTTACAAAAAAAAAGTTTTAATTTCTCTCCAGTATTTATCTTATTTCATTGGAAGATTAATTTTTTTTTTCAGTTTATAATAATAGTTTAAGTTAACAATAATAACACTAGTATCATGTGTAACTTTCACATGTGAACAGACAAATTACTTTTGGATAAAACATTGTGTTGTGCTTGGATGAGCCCTGTCTGTTCTCTCTCACAGCTCTCGCAGGAGGATCCGCCACCATAAATGTTCTTTCCAAACAGGACTGTTGAATTTTTGATTTTCAGCAGCGACACACACACACACATGCCCACACACACACACTACCCCCGATTCCCGAGGTGCAGTGCTGCCAGGGGCCGTCCCGCCCTAATCCTGCTAATGCAGCCCAACTATCTCTGCCATTCCAAATATTGACCCAGGCAGAGTAGACCCACTGCAGAGGTACTTACAATGGGATCTGACGGCTTTGGCCCGCCTGCCTGCTAATCCACAGTGTGTAAGACGATCCACTGTTAGGGCTTCACCCGTTTATTTACACATCATATCTCCTCCGCACACGCATACACACACATTTAGAGTTGCTGCCTTACGCAAAGTCTTGATCTTTACAAATTCATACATGCACAGTGGTGTGAAATTTTCAAGGATTTATGCCTGATGTATGAGAGTGAACAGTAAAGGTCTGTTCACACTACATTGGTCCACACCAATGTTCAGTAACCTTATTATAAGCGTGCTGAAGTATGGTCATCTACCATTATGAGCGCTCAAGCTCTTTAAAGCGGGATGCATTTTAATTGGCCGATGATGATTATAAAAAAAGGGATTCCAATGATATTCTGCTGTCATTGTAGTTAAAGTATGGACTGTGCTATACTTTTTAAACTTTTTGAACATGTCAGTTGCATTGCTGTCTATTCAGGGTTAGAAATCTCTCGGATTTCATCAAATATAGTTTGTGTTCTGAAGATGAACAAAAAAGGTCTTGCAGCTTTGGAACAACGTGAGGGTGAGTAATTAATTACAGAATAAACATTTTTGGTTGAACTATCCCTTTAAGGCTGGAAAGTACAGGAACCTTTACCTCACCAGTATGTTGCAAACATCAGGACTCCCTTCATACATTTGCATTTAGTCACTTCTTCGGACAACAACGATGTGTAGCTACTAGCTATAAGCGTTCCTGCATTCGCATAATTGAGTATATTTCAGGCCTAGGAGGCAGTGCAGTGTTTCCTCAGGGGGTTGAGGTCAGTCTTGGCACTTACAGGGTGGGGTCGGTTAAAACCTTGAGCCCATTTAGCACCACTCTCTCAGATCTGGCCAAGCAGGTCTCGTCCAGCCTACTGCGAGATCACAGTAGTCTTGCCGTTCGCACAGTCTTGAGCAGTCTTATGACCTGGCCATTGAGAATCCAAGTTAATCGTTAACCTTTTTAACTACCAGCAAGCTCGTAGTAACAGATTGAACTTTAATTTCAAGCCTGTCGACACGGACGAACGGCACAGCTGCTGTCGGGTCTCCTTTAGCCTGCAAGGTGGTGTTTAGAGCTTCGATTGAATTCCCAGGTGATCTGGCTCTCGTCACCCCCTTAGAAACCTGCTTGACGACCCTTTGTTTTGCCCATTTTGGCTCAAACAAAGCTGAATCCCACCCCCAAGCCCACATGCTGTAGCTCCGGTCTAATTGTCACAAGACACCACTCCCCAGAGAGCTTGAGTGTTGGGATGAATTTTTCAGGAGCAAAAAGCAGAGATTGCAATTTATGCACACGATACAGTAGTTTCTCCCAGACAAACAATTAGGCTGTTTCTGAATGTATCTTTGTGGAGAGGAATAGTGGTTAGAAGGAAAGAGTTCTTGCATTTTGTACAGCTTGTTTATCAGTAGAAAATTGCATTAGACTAATATAGTTATGGCTTCTGGCATGTGGTTTCCATAGCAACTAGCACACTTTCACAGCATTTTTTTTTTTTTATGTGAGGGTGACACTTAGGGTACATATAGGCGCTTTATACACAAAATTTTTTCTCTCCTTAGCCACACAAAGCCACTTTTTGCACGTTATGTGTCAGAAAAACTGACAATTAGAGCTGAAGAAAATTCTGCCTCTGATATTATGAGCTGCATCTGCTGGCTTGGCAGATCTGAATTGTTTATATCTCAGGAACCGGTGTGAAAAGTGCTGAGAATCTGTTTGTTTGTGTGGTTTCTCCTAGGCGAAGCGCCTGAAAATGCCCTCAATAAGCTGAAGTGTCCCCACTGTAACTACATTGCCAAGCACCGGCGAACACTAAAGAGACACCTCATCATCCACTCGGGCGTGCGTTCCTTCAGCTGCGACATCTGCGGGAAACTGTTCACTCGCCGGGAACATGTCAAGAGACATTCCCTGGTAAGACAGAAGCATGAGTGTTCATAGTGGGTGAATCTCAGAAAATATTTCAGCCTAACATTTGAAGAATATTTATTTATTTATTTATATATTTTTTTTT
>JAUMHP010000074.1:6688416-6714331 GCA_032361065.1 Enteromius trimaculatus | reverse complement strand
AACTAGAATTGCTTTTAAATTAAGATGAATTGAATTAGAAATTAATTGCAAATGTAATACTGATATATATATATATATATATTGCATTTGCAATACACTTTAAACAGCTATAGATATCATAAACAAATAGTGAAATAATGCTAATTTATTGTATTTTTTTTTGTTAGTATACTTGTTTATAAAGGAGAAGAAAATTAACTCAACATGAAAAAAATCACTATGCAGAATATGTTTATTGTGCATTGTTTTTTTTAATCAAGCTTTTTTCATAAAATGCTTATTTACCAAAAAAGTGCGAAAATTAATTATTGTGTATAATATAAGAGACATAAAACACTTGCTTATTAAAACAACAACAACAAAAAAAACTTACAAATGTCCACCACTATCATTTCCATGTGATGAAAACCCCTCCAGCCAATTCTTGATGGTTAAAAACATATTGTTGATGAATATCAAGTTTCACTCATAAATATGTCAGAGTACAGAAATGAAATGGGTTGCGACAGCCGTTTCATCTCGACTTTAAATCATTGTGAATCTGACCTTCATCTCCAGTGTTATGATACCTGAGCTGACATCACTTCTGGCAAGCCGATGCAAAGGTTATTTACACTAAACTACACTTCAGGAGAACGATACTGTTCAAAGTTTCAGCAGGCAACATTAGCCCTCTCTGTCACTCGTCTATTATTTCTCTCCCTTCCTTTTTTGAAAGGCTAGAGCCTGTCTTTAATTGTCATCTCTTCCCCTCAGGGCTTTAACACCTCTTGAGAGCTCTGGATCTAATCTAACTCTCACCTTCATAACCTTCATAACCTCACCTACACAGTTCATTCCTCATGCAGCAGGCCTGGTCATGCAGGGAGGGTTATTTTACCAGGTGCAGGAGAACAAATCTCCTCCGTGCCTGGGCTCACGTGGCCACTCATGCAGCTCCACTGTGGGGCCCTCAATCATAAATGCATCACTGTTGTGCTCTAGTAATAATATAAGTGGAATAATAGATTTATGTTGAAGTGTTGGTCAACTCTTTTAGGGAGCATCTAATATTGTAATATTTAAGGTAACTTTAATAATCAATAATATGCTGCAATAAACAGTGACATTTACCTTTGTTTTATTATGTCAAGAACTGAGAAACAAACTCTTTTTATTTAATATATATATACACAGTATAAAGGATTCCTCAACTGAGGGACGATATAAGTTTTGAAAAGCTTTTTCATTTGTACTTTTATAATTTCATTCATGATTTCATGCCTTGTTGCCTTTCAGTTTCTGAACAAAATCAGCTAATTGCACAATCGGCAGACAGATATTCCCCTGATGTGACAAGCATATAAAAGCCCATACAAAAGTGATTTCAAATGACATGTCAACCATGCTAAAATCAAACAATTAACGTTTAATAATGTTAGAGTTTTAGAACTGCTTAAGGTTTCCTCAAATTAATAAATAAAACAATTACTAAATAAATAATAAATGCATGTAGGATTAAAGTAAAATGTCTAATAACATTTCATGAAGAAATGTGCAAGTATGCAAATGCAGACAAACATTTGTAGCAATCACAATGCAAGTGGTGGGGTTAGTTGGGGCAATTTTTACAAATTTGCCATCTTGGAAAATATATTTCCCATAAATTCATATCAATTAGCTACATCAGAGAATATGTACAAGTTGTTGCTTCAGGCACATTTTTAACTGCAATAACAATAGAGCTTGCATAACGAAATAAATGGTAGCATTCATGTATACTGTAAAAAATGATTTTTTAAAGTTGTAAATAGATTATTAGAGTTCAAGAACAAGTATTTCTGCTTACAAATGCATTACTTGCCGATTCTTTGTGAAATTTTCTTATTTAAATAGTTTCTACACATTTTTTTTTTCATCGTACATGTCCTATATGTTTTAGGCTTTACCATGATTTTGCACAATACAAGGTAAATATTATTATAATCATAATTGCATTGGCTTGTTGCACAAATAGTGTTTCTGTTTACTGTTATATTCCACATAATGCCTAATTATTGAAAGTCTCACACACAAAGAGCTTACTTTGGCATTGCAAAATAAGGTGGACAGAAATAACTGGATTTTGGTGGTGAAAATTGCCAAATAACAGTAAATGTGACCCCAATTTAAGACTGAACTGTCATCTATACACTGCGAGAGCTGTGTGGTAAGAAGAGAGCGGTTAACTCCAGCAGTTAACATGAACTCTTTGAAGGAGATCAATGCTGAGAGCGCTGTATTTCATATGGGGCCCCGTCCTTTACTGTGGCCCCTCTGCGTGTGTGGTGTGGTTAAGGCCTGAGAATGACGGAAAACAACAAGAATCTCCATGCTCTTTCCAATCAACTTTCTGTCTTCCTTTCTTTCTGTCTGTAAGTCTGTTTCTTTTTACCCACATTCTTTGTCGCTGGTGGTTAGGGTGTGGTCAGGGGGATTCTCAGCGCCCCTCTTTTCTGTCGCCTGCCAGCCCGTCTGGCCCAGTGAGGAACAGCTTGGTTATTCTTGGCCTTCGCCGCTTTGTCGTTGGGCCACAATTGAAAACCACTTCTTTTTCTTCTTTATTTTTCATCCAAGTTTTCACAAGGATGTTTTCTGAAACCTCACCCACATCAAACAGCACTGTCCGAATTTCCACTTTGTGCTCAGCATGCCATTATTGCGGCTTTGACAGCGAAGGTTCTCGCAGTCAAAGTTTACATTCCTGTCTATAAGTAGAATGTTCCGTTTTAAATAGTGAGCTATCGAGAAGAACATCAGTTGCCGGGGAGATGAGGAGTTCTAGAAAAACACAGGTCGCCTTGACATAGATGTAGCACTCTTGGAGGAATTGTTGGTCATGTATTCTTCTCATTCAGAGCTGCTTTACTGCAAACAATGACTCAAAGGTTTATGTGTCAGGCATTACGAACCATTGTGTGGAGTGAATGAGTCTGTTCCTAGTCTGGCAATCACGCGGCCTGATGCAATGGGAGAGGCAGGTTCTGTCAGGCAGGTCCGGACCTCCCGGCGCCTGGCCCGTCACACTGCCCAAGGGAAAACGGACAACTTGGCTTTGACCAACAAACTGAGCTCTAAAAGAGAGGAGAAGCACAGGTTTGGATGCCTGTGATTCTCTCACCATCAATAACAGTTTATGAACCCTTTGGTAGTGGAGCTCACAAAGAACTTGTCAACATATATTTTTATAAGTATAAAACTTTGGCATACAACTGGACATGACTGATACGTGATGTGATGTTTCTTTTCTGCTTTTGGCTGTTGGACAATAATACGGGCAAAAGATCCCATAATACGCAGGAGGGAGAAAAGTCATATCTAAAGACTAATACAAACAACCCTAAGTCATAAGTTTTTTTCTTTTTATTAAATTAATAGTTCATCCAAAAATGAAATTTCCCCCATGGTTTACTCACGCTCAAGCCATTCCGTGTGATATATGTAGTGATGCATGATCATGATTTTTCATGGCCAATTCCGATAATTATTTTTAAGAGCAACTTGGCCCATTCGATACCAATTTCCAATTTTTTTTCATTAAGCAATAAACAAGAAATAAAGAAAGTATACATAAACAAGAATATTTGGTATTTAACAGAACAAACTGACTTTTGGCTATTGAAAACAATAACTGAAACCATCTGAAAGTAACGACAACAGCTGCACAGTAACTAAATGTAATACTGACATCTGCATTGTTTTTAAATTGGATTGAAACTATATAAAAGCGGTCTTAAATAAAAACATTAACTGTAACCTTGTAAAATTAAAGGCAACAACTGTTACTACTTCAACAGTCCAAACAAAGAATTTAATCAATCATCATTCAGCATTTGTTTTGGGTTTTACATTTCATCTAAAGAAAAAAGGTCTTCACCAGTGAAACTACATAAAACAAAAGTATGCTATGAATACATTTTTCCAAAATGTTAAATCATAGTGTAACGAGTTAAAGATGCTACAACAGGCGCTTTTTAAATCACAATCACAAAAGTGCAAGAAGAATCTCATCTTTGTCTCAAGTTAGTCTGTTTCGTTTCTCATCCAACATGTGACAAGTTAAGGTTAACAACTGCTTACTTTCTGCGTCAGTACACCAATGGCTGTTCACGTCTTGGTAAAATATTTGAATAGTTATATTAAAAAAAAAATACTCAACCCTCATACACCGCCATTATAAAGCTTGAAAGAGCCACATTTTTAATATAGCTCCAATAGTCTGAAAGAAGAAAGTCATATAGCCTAAAATGGCTTGAGGTTGAGTAAATCATGGGTCATTTTCATTTATGGCTGAACTACCCCTTTATGACATTAAAAATAACTAAATTTATTTATAAAGTTTTAATTGAAAAACAAACTTTGTTAAACTTTGAATGTAGGCTTGACAAAGCCTTGCATTTACAAAACTAAAATGAAAAACTTGATTTTTCTTCCATGTATTTTATGTCACGTTGTTTTAGGTGTGTTTCGTGTTAATTCTTTTTAATCCTGCTAACCAGTTTGTCTTGTGTGCAGTCCATCCTATAGAACTGATTTAAAAAGCAAATTGAAATTGTGTGCACTATAAGCAAATCCATAATTTTTGGAAATTGATCACCAGCACCACCTCACTGTCTAGTAACACCCTAGAAACCTTAGACTAGACCCTAGACTTCTTATTAGGAACCACATGAGCATTGACTTTGCAGTGTTGTCTAGTTTTTTTTTTTTCCATCCACATGTTCTTCTCTCTTCAACTTCTCTCTCACTGCTGTGGGCCACAGAGGAAGTTCTCACCAGTGTTTTGAGGCTCACTCGGTCAGGCTGAGGTGCCAAGAAGAACATCTGGGTGGATGTGCTGACTACCAAAAGCTGGATGGATTCATCTTCTCTCCAAATGCAAGAGGGTGGGACAGCTCTGCATCTGCCTTTCCCATACACATATAATAACTACTGAAATTAATCGTTTAATCTTTTTTTTTTTGTGCTGTTAAGAAGTCCATTACCATCATATCAGCATCACTGAAGCTCTCAAATCGAATTTTTGTTTCTGCATGTACAAATATAGCATGCCCTGAGTTTGATATCACTGGTTCAACCTATCAAGCATCAACAGAAATTGCACACTTTGACAGATGAATGGTTTTTATGTTAATCGATGTCAAATATCTCCAAAGTATCTGTACTGTGCCCCAGCTGAGCATATACTTTTATTCTTGACACTTAGAAAGCTTGCTATGATGTACAGTCCCCTTAACTATTGACACACAGAGTGCATGTGCTGAACTCCAATGATCTCTTCCTTGTTTTTCCTGTGTCTGCTGAGTATTACCGCACAGCTCAACCATGTGCTAGAACAGCTGGATCCTGCTGTGGCCAACGGCTGCTCTCCTTTATTATGGCAGGGGAAGTGACATCAGTAGCCCAAGACAACAATAAAAGAGACAAAATCACAACAGCCGACTTGTGGGACACATCAGCGCTGTGATTTTTTTTAACTGAACTCCAAACACACCCAGCAGTTGCAGCTTCAGAGGATGTCATTAATCCAAGAACATATGCATTTGGAAAATATGTTTCACGTCTAGGAATGATGTTAGCAGACGTGCTCAAGAGAGGTAATAAAACAAAAAAGTGTCAACAATAAACGCTAAAAGAAGCATATAGGCTTTCTCTATAAGTGAATGAGAAATTCCTTTATCATATTCTATGTTAACTTTTCTAAACTGATCGTCTGAAATCAGCTTGAGTCAGTAACAATCAACATTTTTCAACAGTTCAGCTGTTTTCATAATAGTGTAGCTTTGTCGAGAAGTAGCTAATTTATCTGTCTTATAATGGTTTGCGCAGTCTACTGCTTTTTAAATATTTAAACTGAGGGAAACTGTTTTTAACTTGTCTAGGCAACTTTAAATTACGATTTGCTTATAATTCTGTATTTTAAAAGTAACTTCCTTAACAAAAGCTATTTGGGACCAGTTAGTTTTAACGCATTTTATTTGTGGTCCAACTGTCTATGTTCCTTTCTACTCTGTATATAACATTATACCAGATCTAATGTTGAAGTATGAGTCTGAGCACATGTGTGAGAGGAAGGCAGGACCTGGCTGACTATCTCACTCGGGGATAGTGGCTCTTTTATGGGGCAGTCTGTGATTGTCCCAAGTTCCTGTTGTTCTATTTGTGACTCCGTGGTTGTCTCAAAGGTTTCCCACCAGATCGGATTGCTGCAGCGCACAGCCTAGACAAAACTCCATTCAGGTCCTTACCAGGCCAGCTTCTCCCTCTCTCACCACCCTCTTTCCTGTAACCCTTCCCCAGTCGGGACCCAGCTGGAGAACAATGCGTCGTTACCTACAGTGCAGTGTGGCTGGGTGAGACAGAAACCAATCCGCCCCAAAACTGCCTGGGAATTGGCTCCTCATGGGACAAAGGAAGCGTGTGTGTGTCTCTATATGTGTAGTTTGTGTGTGTGAGAGAGTGAGTGAGAGTTTGTACTGAAAGTGTTTATGCGTGTTTGTAAAGTAAACACAGTTCTTCATAATATCACATTTGTTGTAAAAGACAAGCATTAAGCATTAAGCAATTCAATTAATCCTTGTTTAGCTCTCAATAAAAAATATTTAAACATTTCAAAAACTAGATGCATTTACTTCAGAAGAAACTGCAAAATATACGTATTTTTTATCTATGTTTAAGTTTATGAAATAATATAAAACGAGAAACATGACAATAAGGTATAGGAGCAGTAAGCTTGGTTAAAAAAGAGCATGTTATTACCATTATTATTTATTACAGATATTTTTCCCCTCAAAGCGTGACATAGAAAAACTTTTTTAATTGACTATATCAATTTTACAATAGTTTTTTAAAATTATTATAATAACTTGCATCATTAATCCAGTCTTTTAAGTTATGTATTGATTTATTTATTTATTTTGTTCTTGTGGACAAGTTTTCCCCTTTTTAGAATTATTTGATGATAACTTCAAAAGAACAGGATTTATTTTAAATAGAATTCTTTTTGTAACATTTTAAAAGTCTTTACTGTCACTTTTGATAAATGTAATGCATCCCTACTGAAGTCTTTTAGAGAGGTAACTGTACTGACTGTTGTTCTTTTGGTTTACGTGAAGTACAACATATTAATACCATGGTATATGAATATGGTCATTATTTGGTACCTTGGTATATTATATATCATCTGATACCATCACTGCACTGTATGTCCAAAGTAAGTTTGTAATGGTTGACAGATTGAGAGGGCTCCTGGTGCAGATGAAAACACACAGCTTTGCTCCAGTGTCGACAGGTTTCTCTGTCACAGAAACTGTGCTTCCTTGTTCTTTCCTCAGCTCAAGAAAATAAACAGCACACTGCGCAGGTTAAACAAAGTTAGGGATTGTGCTGGAACTGTGTAAGCTGTTTTCACATGGCATTACGGAGCAGTCTGCTTCTATAAATAAGCCCACAATGGCATGAAAATAACGTCTCTGAAAGAAAAACGTTTGCTTTTTGCTTTTTACGTGAGCTTACATTTCTTGAGGAGAAAAAGTAAAGTATAATTACTTAAGCCCAGTCAGCTTATGCTTGGTTCTTTTTCCCAGCCTCGCTGAAGGGTCACCACAGAGGCAGCTGCCCACTTCCTGTTAGGGCAGCAGAGCACTTCTGCTTGTAGCTACAAACCGTGGGTGACAGATGCAGAAGAGGTTCGTAGTATGTGCTGACTTCAGTGTGTTAAAAAAACATTAGCTTGATTTAGATTTGTACATTTACAAGAAAATGAGAGCAGTGCCTGCCTCTCAAACATCCCAATGTTAGGGTACTGCTGTTCTGTTTTTAGCACGTAGCTAAAATCAAATATGTATTTATTAGGCGCTGAGTTTCATCAAACACTAAAAAATCCCCAAGACATGTCCATGTAAATTTGAATAGGAAAATGTGCAACTCCCAATATGGCCTCTTTATCAAATGAAGCCCCGCCTTCTGAATAAAAGAGCCAATCGCTAATCGATAAAGTCATTGCATCACTGCTTCTGGTTTCTTTAGAAACAGTCACCATTCTGAGATGCACACTATGCAAGAGCACTGGCTGATCTAGTCAGAAATTTTTTTTAGACTTTTTAAAGCTATTTAAATAAGAGAAACACAATTTCTGTGACAGTTGTTTTAGACTTCATTGGAGATTTCAAATATTAAACGTAATTTGTAAGAGGTGCATAGCGTTTACTTACACATTTTGGGGAAGACCATTGTAGTATTATATATATTTACGTAGTCTTCAGTGCTCACATGTGTGCACAGTTGCACAGACACACACACTCACAGTGATGACATACAGACCCCCATCCCAGCCTCCTCTGATCAGAGCTGCCCCAGGGCAGAGGTTGGGGGTGGGCTGTGTGTGTGTGTGTGTTTTGTACAGGATGGGAGTGTGGTGGCTACACGTCCTCGGATGTAATCCATGACCCCCTCCCGCTGTCCCTGTCCCGGCCTGAGAAGCAGCAGAGGGGGGGCCTCACACACAGCTCGTTGTGTGCAGACAGCTGCAGGGCTGGCGGTAAGCAGCAGTTACTGCAGCTCTGTCTACGGTCAATCTCAGCCTGAGCCACACAAGCTGTCTAACAGATACCAGGCTAGAGGGGTCACGGGGGGAGGGCCAGACAATGCATGCGTGTGTGAGTGTGTGCGCTTTAAAGTGTCTATTTATCAGTAGGGCAGGAACCATTTGGTAGAACCCATAATATTTGTGGACCTACCCACTTTTTGCCTAGTTCGCAGCACAGGAACTATAAATAATTTTAGTTCCAGGAACTCTGTTTGGAGGAACTAAATTAGCTGCAGAATAAGGTCTTGAAAGAATTTCTAGGAACTATCAGTGACATAAGTGTACAGTGATTGGCTGAACGTGTACGAAAACGGCATCACCCGCTATGATTCACAGTTTTTCTCATTCGATTTGGTGCATTTCTCGAATAATTCTCGAATAATCGAATATTTGCGAAGAAGTACTCCTACAAACAGCACAACACAATGGATTTTATGCTAAATCCTGTAACTTACTCAAAATCTTTAGTTAATCTCTCAGTAGCAAGTATTTATGTCAATAAACATATCAGTGCCATCAGAAAGTAAAGTCCTTGTGTCATGTGTATGTCCTTTCAATAGAATGACGTAGATTGAAAGAGAATGGTTGAATTAAGATATGGTCAATCTCCCAATATTTAGCTGCACCTTTATGGCCATGAATGACAACATGATCCACAATAGTGGCTATTATTTCATCTTTTATGTACCTCTGTCCTTGACCTCTCCTGCTTCTTCCTCTCTTTTGGCTCTGTAGCCTTGCATCAAGCACCCTTACTCCTCTTCTTCCTCTCAGCTGTTGACCCTGATTGTTTTCTGGATGTTCATCGATTGTCAGAATAACTTTTTTTGTTGCTGTTGTTGTTTTGCCCTGTTTATGTTTTCCAACTGATGATTCATGAGATACACCTTTGAGCGGTTTCAGAAATAATTTGTTAATCTGTATTTCTTCATTAGTGAAAGTCAAGATTTACTTGGGCCATGCAATTTTACAAAAAGTCTAATAGAACAGTGTAGAAAATATGTTTGACAGTTTATGACAACTAGATCAACCATTTTGCATTAATGACTTATACAATGAACCCTTGAGCAAGGCACCATTCCCCCAACTACTCCCCTGGTGCCGCAGCAATGGCTGACAACTGTTCTGGGTGTGTGTGTGTGGGTGTGTGTGTGTGTGTGGTTGTTCACTTCTTACTGCTGTGTGTGTTCACTTGAATGGGTTAAACGCAGAGCACAAATTCCTAGTATGGGAAACCATATCTGGCCACATATCATGTCCTTTCCTAATGACTAGATGTTTTGAGGGGTAAGGCTGTGCACAGAGAACTATACAGTATAATAATTTTTAAGCAACATGATTTGCAACTAAAAATGTACTCAGCTGCATGAATGTACTAAAACGATCACAATTTGTTCAAACGATTGATAAACTGCTAGAGAAATGTTGTGTACAAATGACTAGATGATGTGGAGGTTGAACAAGAAGTTTTGAAAATGTAATTTCTGATCTGAGAAATGCACCAAAGAGACTGAAAAAAACAGTAATGTCTTCTTTATGATCTGTAAAAAGATATTGTCAGTTCTGCATAGTTCAGAAATCTGATTCCACAAACTAGGTGTGTCACAATTGATTATAAGACAACTATTAACCAAAGGCATTTGCTATCACGAACATCAAACATTTGACTTCAAGCACAATCTGCAATGAATTTTGTTCTGTTTCTTGAACACTTGTATTATTGGGCTTCACGACATTTGAATAAGTCATAAGGACTTCCTTCATTATACATTTATTGTGTGTTTTTATTTTGTTGTTTGTGATTCAGAGCTTAATATTCATTGTGTCTATTGAACATAACAGCATGATATGCAACATACTATTAAAATTCTTCTCTTTTTTCCAAAAAAACGAAAGTAGGGGTATCATGTTGGTCAAATGCTACATTTTGAAATATGGATGAATGAACCCATTAAACTCAGACATTTCAGCCAGTGACATACACATGCATCCAGACTCATTTGAAAACTCAACTTGATGTAAAAATAGCACATGTCCAGAGTTCCCACAACTCCACTTTCAGTCATAACAAGGGCAGACAGTGGCCAATGTTTCATCTTACACGCTCAGTATTACAGGAACTTCTGAGTCAAGGTTTCAGGGGCTGGTGGGAGTGGTGAGAGTGAAACCCCAGTGTTTGTGTTACTGAAGCAGTGGGACCTTTAGAAAACAAGCTGTCAGAGCTGAGCAGTGGCAGTGGAGCGGCCTGTCACGTTAATGACTGCATAAACACTAATCAGACTATCTAAATCTTACCTTCACGACCTCTATAGGCTCACTCAATCACTCAAAACTCCTCACACACTCCTCGTTAACCTAACAAAGGAGTGTGAGCTTTCAGCAAAAGAAAAAGTTAGGTCAAGTTTTCTCACCTTCACAAACTATATCGTACACTGAAACAACACTCTTAGATAAGAAAGTTACCTGGTTTGGAAGTAAAATGTATAATTTTGCAAACTGACAGATAAAACTTCTATATCCGTAAATGGTAATAAAACTACAATCAGGAGAGTGTTATCCTATTACTTGTGACCTCTTGCCTGGAAATAATAAGTTATAGTGTAAATCTCAGAGCTTTAATATGTCAAGCACTTATGGTCTGTGACCACTGACAGTCCCGTGACGTTAATGAGGCAAGTGTGACCCTGCAGCTGCTGTCAGTGATCAAACTCACAGCTCAGCATGACTGAAACACATCAGGTTAAACACTTGCACTGTTAAATAAGCAGACTGTGTGTGTGTGTGTGTGTGTGTGTGTGTTAAAGGAATCTGGAGAAAGCATACTGCATTGACAGCACCTGTCCAATTATATTAAAGAGGTGAGAGCCTGAGGTGAATCTAACAAAAAAAAAATCAAATCAAAATCTAATAGGGTGTATAATAATATTTGGTCATTTGAAACAATACTTGTGTACATACATGTTTTGCACTTTCAAAAAACCTAATGTGGTTATGTGTGTAATTAATTTCTGTACCTACATTTATGATTACACAGTTGACCCATCCCTTACGCATAAACACGCTCAGAAACCTACCCATACCTCCAAACCTGTTCATAACCTTATATCCTCAATAGCAGCAAAAGTGTTTTGCAATACAATTCGACCACAATAAGAATTGTGCCTATTTTTTGATGTAAGTGCATAGCAGTTAAGGTCACCTAATATAAAGTGTGACCTAACATTTTTATAATTTTTTTTTATATATTATCTACATATCAGTGCCATCAGAAAGTAAAGTCCTTGTGTCATGTGTATGTCCTTTCAATAGAATGACGTAGATTGAAAGAGAATGGTTGAATTAAGATATGGTCAATCTCCCAATATTTAGCTGCACCTTTATGGCCATGAATGACAACATGATCCACAATAGTGGCTATTATTTCATCTTTTATGTACCTCTGTCCTTGACCTCTCCTGCTTCTTCCTCTCTTTTGGCTCTGTAGCCTTGCATCAAGCACCCTTACTCCTCTTCTTCCTCTCAGCTGTTGACCCTGATTGTTTTCTGGATGTTCATCGATTGTCAGAATAACTTTTTTTGTTGCTGTTGTTGTTTTGCCCTGTTTATGTTTTCCAACTGATGATTCATGAGATACACCTTTGAGCGGTTTCAGAAATAATTTGTTAATCTGTATTCTGACCTAACATTTTTATAATTTTTTTTTATATATTATCTATTTCTTCATTCATACTACATACGACAGTTTTACTTGTGTTTGTTCAGTCTGTGATTACTCCTCCCATCATAATTTCTCCTGTCAGGTTTCACTCCTTCTGTACTTCCAGACAGACAGAGACGGGTGGCGGGCTGGTCCACTGCATGGGGCTTTTTCCGGTTGCGTCTGCTGCCCTGCTGCTGGCCCTGAGAGATTGATTTCACGGCCCTAGAGATCCCAGCTCATACTGCTGTCAACCAGCCTGCCCTCTGACCCCCTGCTTTACGCAGGTCACGGGGCGGCACTCTCCCAGGCTGCCCGCACAAAGGCCAATGTGCTGCCATTTTGTCAGGCCAAAGGTCAACTACTCACATGTTTTGATCACTGCTAACTTTATCAAATTAGAAACTACATAAGTGAGAAGTACTGTGGCAGTGTGTGTGGGGGTCTGTTTGTGAGTGTGTGTGTGTCTGCCAGCCAGCTTAGACACATGTGTTTGAATATGTCTGGTGGGACCTGACATCTAAACTTGTGTTTACCAAGCTGTTCTGTCTCATGTACCCACACAGACTAATCAGTAATGCAGTAAAGATCCACAGCATGAGTGTAAAATTATAAAATAAATATGAACAGCACAGAACTCATAATTTTAAGTTCAAACTAAATCTTTTTGCACAGTTTGAGATATTGTTGAGATCACTTGAGAATCTCAAAGAGAATTTAGCAATATATTCTTCTTAGAAAAATCAGAGGTGAATCTAGAAGCATTTTTTAAAAATTAATTACAATATATTTTTTATTTTATTTATTGTTTTATTAACATGAAACTTTAGTGTTATATATAGTACATTTGTATTTTTGTTGACATAATGTGTTATGTACATTTCTATTCAGATTCCATTTTTAGCATCATTACTCCAGTTTTCAGTGTCACATGACAATTCAGAAATAATCTAATAAACTGATTTGGTGCATAATAAACATTTCATATTAATATTAATGTTACTGTAAAAATCAATGTCAGGATTCTTCAATGAATAAAAAGTTTCATTTAAAACAGAAACCTTTTTATGCCTTTATATCACTTGCTAAATAAATGTTTTTAAAAAGTTACAGACCCCAGAACTGTATTTTAAACTCTGCTGCTTGTTACAATCTGTCTGTCAAAGCTTTGCTAATTCTCTCTCTCTCTCTCTCTCTCTCTCTCTCTCTCACACACACACACACACACACCAGAGTTCAGAGACCCTTTTCCTCCCTGACCACAGTCCTGTGGCTGATTTGTTCATGAGGATGACCACCCACCTCGAGTCACTCCTCAACTTCAAACACCTAATTACGAGCAACTGCGTCTTATGTGTGCGAGCCAATATCAACCTCATATTAACGACCAAAGAATCCATCAAACATCTTTCACTGCACACCTAAAAATGACGTTTAATAACCCACCACGTTAGAATTTAACACCTGTTAATAACTCCAAATCTCTGCCTTGAAAAATAACTAAAGGCAGGAATACACTAAAAGAGTCTCTTTTAAGTTGTTTCAAATACAACAAACTCACACACAAAAACATGTGCCTTGTTGCAAGGAGGTGCATGACAAATAAAATCAACAAGTGTGATATCCTCCAACTAAAAGGATTCTGTCTTTGAGCCTGGCTCCATTATACACTTCCAGATTGTGAAATCTGTTGACTTCGACCGACTGACTTGAAATCTGAGCAAAAGTCAAGTATTCTATCCTTAAGCTGGCAATAGCCATCAAAGCATCCTTGTTCCAATTCTTAAGCAAAACAATAAGGGAGAAACAGCTTGAAAGCTTTGAATACACAGACGTCGGCTGTCACAGGGTGTAGCTGAGATAAAGCAAGGCCATTGGAGAAAAGGACACAAATATGGGAGGCGACATCCAACAAATCATCATTACAACATTTCCTCCTCCATAAAAACACTCTTTAGCAGCAAACAGTTGTGTCATTTTACTGGAAATGGAAGAGGAAAACTCTCGCAGCGCTCGTGGGTCAAAGTTAGCTTACTTCAAACGAATCCGTGCCACTCGGATGAGAGTATAATCCGTCTCTATGTGTGTACAAACACACAGACACACTCCCACAAACATGCCCGAATGGCACAATGCAAGGTGTCACATGTATCTCAGAGAATTAAGCTCCACTTCCTCTCTCAGTGAGAGAAACAAAGCCGCTCTTCCTCTTCTGCGTGGATTCAATGCATAGCTATTTATAAACAATAACATGTCCCCCTGCTGCTCCTCCTGAGGAGGACAGGATTGTTTAACACATTGTTTCAGGGACCTGAACATCTGTCTGCTCGAAATGCACGACGCCACGGCGCAGCGTGAGTGGCCAGACGGTCTGCAGGGATGAATCAGAAACCTGTTGCCCTTGCAGTTTAGATCCTCGTGATGCAACAGAAACAGTGCTGATATATGAGATCCAAACAGGCCGAGACATAACTCCTAAGAAGCAGCGTGTCCATTTTAAACCATCGTCTGCCGTCCTTGTGGGTAGACTAGGCTTCTTGGCATGGACATAAAGAGTCTGAAATGAAAACATGGCGACATGGAGACCCACTCGGAGGAGCAAAAACCTCAAGCTTGGAATGAGAAGAGGCTCTGGCATGCTTTGTGGGGGGAAATACTGTTGTGTTGTGGGCCCACACCTTCAAAAGGGAGCACTAATCACAACATGTGATGAGACGCAAGAACAAAGACGGACGTCAGTAGAAAATAACAGCGTGGGAAACCTCTGTGAACTGGAGTTACAGCGACAAAAAGAGCCACCCCCATCCCAGAGCACATAGAAAAACACACATACGAGTACAAACACAACGACCCGCCATCCACCTCACTGCCAGCCCTGTCGGAGGCAAACACGAGGAAGTGCATCCATGCCGTCGAGCCGAAGCTGGTAGCAATAACAACATGAAATCAGCCAAAGAGCTTCCTCTCATTCATGTATGCACAACCGATGACAATTAAGCATGATGTGCACGGGCTGATAAGGATCCAGCTGTGGCATATCGGCAGCTGCACACATCAACGTCTACTCTGTTCTATTGATCAGGAGCTCTTCCTGATGCACTTGCAGTCTCTGTCAGTGGGAATCAATATATGATGGTTTTCATGTTTGTTTCAATATGTGAAACATGCTATTTAGTCATTTGTAATTTAGTAGCTACAGGTGTGCACTAGTTCTTGACTGATACTGATACTGATATTATTAATGCTACCGATATTTATTCGCAAGAATACTGAAGACTTGAACAGAATTTGAAATTTATTAGGACTTAAAAGGTTAAATGTTTTATAATATATATTTTTATGTTTCTAAATTTATATAAATATATTAGGTTCAAATGCATATAAATGAAAATTAGGTCAGTGTACAATAATTACACAAGAATTAGAAAATAAATATTTTAGATGGAATATTTACAGTTTTATTAATTTACTTTATGAATTTATATTGTTTATTTATATTAATTCATGCAGTACTTCTGTGTAATATATAGGAATATATATATAAATTATACAAGCATTATAAAAAAAATCTGTTTTAAAAATGTTATATAACATATTCACTATTAGATTTGATTAGATTATATTAATTGTCAATACTCATATTTTTATGAATGTATATTGTACATGTATCTTTAGGTTTTAGTTAAAATATAGTATGAAAAGTAAACTAACTATAACTTTAACTATAGGACTAAATATAATTATTTCATTCAAATATAATCGAAAATGTTTTTCCTTGCTTATTGCAAGAGGAAAACCCTCTTATGTTTACAGCTGTGTACTTATTAGTGCATTTAAAGTGACTGGTCGGTTTTAATTGCAATGTACCTTAGGGAATGCCGTCAAAGAAGGTACATGTTTAAACTTTGTGGACTACATTTAGACTTTGTGGCTTCCTCGTACACGCTGCACTACTTCGGATGAGTTAGTATTAGATTACAGGTTCACACGCTCACTCGCAGACCGCCCGTCGCCCCAACCAATTGCCCCATTCATTCCAGCGCCGGAGACGGCCGTCGCCCCTGATTGGTTATCAGCACTCTGCTAAGAAACTTTCCCACGGCCAGCGCGTGCTGACAGCCGGCCAGCCACTCCTTTAGCTGGGCTAGACAACACAAGCGCCGGCGGAACCCGGGGGCGGAGCTCCGCACTCACGGACGAACGTTCTATTGGCCCTTTGTTAAGCATATTCAAAAAGGGGGCGGGGCTTAACTTGGACGTTGGCAACCGAAATGCCACTCACTCTCACAGTCGTTCTTTGATTGGCTCTTTACGTGATTAGCCACGCCTCTTCTGGCGAGCAGTGGCGTTGAAATGATACCGTGGGAAAGCTTGTCGGTTCATACGGATGAACCTCTGTCTCACCTGACACACTCTACGGATACGCTGTGTAAGATTCCCGAAAATGAAGAGAAATCACGATTTTAGCTCCTCAGACAGCGAGCTCGATGAGAATATCGAGGTGGAGAAGGAGAGTGCCGACGAAAATGCGTAAGTTAGCTGTCATTTATTTGTTTTAGGTTGTTTACTTATTTCGGAGTAGCCTAGTGAAACGTTGAAGTTGCCATAAAATGAGCTCACATTTGAATTGAATCGCTCACAAAATTAAGATTATAATTTAAAATCTCATGTCTGACAACGAAATTATGGAATATGATCTAATAAACCGTTTGGGTTTAGATGTTCGTCAATATCATGTTTCTTAATGCATAGAATATTTACTGTGTTCAACTTGCATATTTAGATTTTTTTTTTTCTTTTGTTTTTTTAAAAAGCGGCGTGAATTCTCCTCTTGGTTCAATGTCTCCATCCACAACCTCTCAAGTGCAAGCGAGAAAACGTCGCAGAGGGGTAAGAGCGCTTTTTCATCGTTGCAGAACTTCATCTGTAATGCTTAACAAATGACCTTGCCGCTCTTGAATGATTGTTATTAATGATTTCACAATCGGTTTGAACAGATCATTGAGAAGCGCCGCAGGGACCGGATTAATAACAGTCTGTCTGAGCTGCGCAGACTGGTGCCCAGCGCCTTTGAGAAACAGGTAAATCACTGCACCTGACTCACATCTCACGATCAGATGTCTAGCTACTGTTAATGTCTAGATTATTTTGTACGTCTCATTATATAACTTCCTGGAAAAGGAAATGCTGTCATTACTTTTTCAGCAATTTGAAATAGTATTACTAATAGTGAATAACATTTAATATTTAAATATTAAAATAAAACGTAAGTGTGGCATGCAAAAAGACATTTTGTTTTCATGTGACAAGAAACCCATTTAACAAAGATGACTCCTTGCAACCCTGAAGATATACAAGTCTTGGGTTTTGCAAGAACAACTTCTAGAATTTAATGATCTGTAAATTTTGTACATGTATATTCAAGGTGCAAGGAATGTATTTGAGTAGCCTAATTTATACTTGATTGGTGCGACATTATGAAAGTTTTGGCATAAACGTTTTCCAAAAAAATACTGCATGAAACCAAAATAAGAACATGGCACGTGGGTTTTTGACATGGATTAATAAAAAAAAATAATCACAAACATTCTTTTTTGTGATTGAGCCATATATGACAGTCTTAACTCATCAAAATATTTGTTCTTGTTCTCAGGGCTCTGCCAAACTAGAAAAAGCAGAAATTTTACAGATGACTGTGGATCATTTAAAGATGCTTCATGCAGCCGGGGGAAAAGGTACGATTTTTATAACTAACATTTATTTTATTGAAAGTACACTTTGAGTATAATGTATATGCAGCTTTGTATTTATATTGCACTACTTAAATGTACATTAAATTATGCTTTTTTATGCATTATAATATTTTGTAATGATTTCTGTACAGTAAAAGTTATTATAAAGTCTTACCAAACAAATCTTAGCTTGCATTTTGAGATCAACCAATGTTTGGAAATCTGCTCAAGGAAATTCCCACAGTAAAAAACAATTAGCAACCCCTGTGCGACTGAAACAGGACGAACTAGATGTGTAAAGTGCCTTTTAATCTCAGTTGTTTATCTAGCATCATTTCAGTTTCACTCTCGGCCACTCCCAGTGAGAGCTGCAGTGTTTCCTGTCATAAGCTGTAATCATTATCAGATCAGTACGCTCAACAGCTCTGCTTTTCTCTCACACAGGTTACTTTGACGCTCACGCGCTGGCCATGGATTACCGCGGTCTGGGTTTCCGTGAATGTCTTGCGGAGACGGCGCGTTACCTCAGTATCATCGAGGGCTTGGACAACACCGACCCCCTCCGCATCCGCCTGGTTTCGCACCTGAACAGTTACGCCTCCCAGAGAGAAGCTCACTCAGGTTTGGGCCACTTGGCGTGGGGCTCTGCGTTCGGGACGCCGCCCGGACACCTGGCTCACCACCTCCTCCTGCAGCAGCCTCGCAGCACAAGCAGCCCTCCGTCCTCCAGTTCTTCATCGCCCTCCTCCTCGTCTCCATCCGCCCCCTCCACAGAGCCGCATGCCCCCAGCAGGCTGACTGGCACGGTCATTACTGAGGCAGGGCAGACAGGACCGCTGCGGGTGACGCCCAGTTCCTCCCTGCCCCCTGGGCTCACACCACCTACTACATCCAAGCTTTCTCCACCCCTCCTGACGTCACTTTCGAGCCTGTCGGCATTTCCCTTTCCGCTGAGCGCATTTCCTCTGCTGTCTCCGAGCTCGCTGGGCCCCGCAACTCCCTCCAGCAGCCTGGGGAAGCCCTACAGGCCCTGGAGCATGGAAATAGGGGCCTTCTGAACTCAAAAACAGTCTGACAGTCAGTAAGAAATTACTTTTTCTGTAACATCTGACTCTTTCGAAGACATGGACAGAACTGCAGACTTGTACAAAGGGAAAAAGCAAATACAGATCCGATGTACTCCAGTTACCCTGTCTTTTAAAGCCGTCCTGTCTCAGGTTGAGCAGAGATGACTTCTGGAGATGGTCGGGTTCTGGCACAAATCTAGTTGTTCTGTCCCTCAGCGGAAAAAGGTGTACTAATAAAGAGAGAGAGAGATTGGAGCATCAATGAATGGGTGTTAAAGGAGTTAAACTCAAACCAGATTTCCATTTAAAGGGACAGTTTTCCCAAAAATTCTGTCATCATTTACTCACCCATCATCTGTCAAAGATAAAAGAAGATATTTTGATGAATGTTGGTAATCAAACAGTTTTGGGTGCCGCTGGCTTCCACTTGTTTGTTTAACTATTCGGTTACCAGCAATCTTTAAAATATCTTCCAGGGAAGAATTACAGGAATATAGGAATGACATGATGGTAAGTAAATGATGACAGACGTTTCTTTTTTGGCGTGCACTGTTTCTTTAATTATGCGAAAGAAGTGCTTTGATCACATGAAACATATATTTGCATCCTAAATTATCTCCTTTAGAATGACAGGCAGGATTTGCCTTATTTTTCTTAGAAATCTGTTCAGCGTTTCCATGAAATTAAAATACTATGCAATGAAGTTGACGGTGGTGTTTTGCAATTGTCCCTCCGCAAATGTATATGAAACCTATGCAACTGAATCTGTATTCTTCAGCTGAACTTGATGAGTACATTATTTTTATAAAGATTTTAAGTCATTTTGGTCATTGACCTGCGGTGTGTGTTTATTCGTTGTAAAATGCTATGAATTTGTTGTTTGCCGGGACGGACCACTGTTAAACCTTTACAGAGACAATCTAGATGTAGACAATCTCTCCGAACTGCACTAATTTAATTGTAGCAAAGGCACTCTTGTGTTCGTACGTAGCAGAGTTGTTTTCTCACGTGCATAAGTTCCTTCTTCATGCACCAGATCATCTCTCTCTCTCTTGTTTGGCTCTACTTGAGGAGTGTTTTGGAAAACCAGATTGTTTTGTGGTAATAGGGAATTTGCGCTGGCAAATCAGATAAGACTAGGGAATAGATAGTACTGGAAGAGACGGTGTGGTACTATGCCTGTCCCTCACTAACCTGTGTGACCTTCCTGTAATAAAATGATATGTGTAGCTAATAACCCTGGACTTGTGTATTCATGTCCTGTTTTCATTTTTTCACCTTGTCATTAATAGATTTAAAATTATCAATGCGAATATATTTGTACCATAACACTTATCAGTTAATATTTAACAATTATTTAAAATGTTAATTCAATTTTTGTAATGTAATTTTTAACCAATCTAATGACACTTAGTGTAAAACCTTTTTTTTGCATAAATACTCTACATTTTATATACATTTAAAATTAATTAATTAACCATTTTCTTTTTTTTTGCATTTCAAAAAGTGGTTTAATTTTATTATTTATAATTATGATATCTTCATATTGGACATTACAATTAAATAAATCATACATTTTAAACTGGTGCAGTTTTGACAAATCTTAAAATTAATATATATTTTCATACTGTGCATCCATGCAAATTCAGTTGTAGCATTATAAATGACTGGATTTATTATAATTCGTTTTTTTCTAAATTTATTTGACATTCATTTATTTATATTGTACAATTAATTATAATATTTTATCATTAACTAACTGTAATTGTACTTTTTTTTTTTGTATCGGCAATTACATGGAAATTATCAACCAAAAAAGTTAAAACCGGTACAATTCCAAAATTATTATATATATATTTTTGTTGCAACATGACCACAGACAGCTGAGTCTGAGAACTTAACATGTAAACATTCAAAAAAACAAAACAAAAGCTACATTCATGTTTATATCGTCCAGAATTGCCGGCATGTTTGAAATGTTCCAGTCAGCCTCGCTCTTCACAGGTGGATATACATAAATAAGCCTAACTTGTGATTTAAGGCTTTGGGGATGAATAGCTCCTTTCATGCCATCGAGATGAGGCGCTGCTCATTTCTAAAGGGCTTGAACCAGTGCCTGTATGCGTGCGTTTTGAACTGATATCAAACACGGCCCAGGGGCCTCTCTGTGGCCTCTCTATGTATCCAGGAAGCCATTAACAGCCAAGGGATATCCTGGACAATGGCAGCCAGGCTGGCCTGGACTGCACCGGGAGGAAAGAGAGAGGTACGAAGAGAAAAGAGAAGGAACGAGAGAGATGGAAAAGTGGGAGGAGAGGGCTGCACAGTGCAGCTTTGTCCCAAAGCAATCACAGCATCTCACTGAGCTCCTGGTGTGGTGCACTCCCACGCCACCACAAGTACTGTGACTACCAGCCAAAGCTGTAAAACAGATTCCCACCTACACACAGCACTCTGCCAACACACTTCTTTATTTCTCTAGCTGCCGTTAAATCTATTTTAGAGGCTTTTATCGCATGTTTTCCCCCTTATTCCCCCCAAGAGGTGATGGTTGGATTTCCTAAATCTGGAATATTAAGTAGATAATTTAGGAATAATGGCTAGGTTTGGAATAGCATGCTTATACTATTTATGCAGTATGCAAATCAGCTGCATGCATAAAATAGTGGATGACCTATGCATTTGTCAAAACATACAGTATGCAGAAGAGCACTGTGATAGGTATCCCAACATACAACACGCTTAATCTACAAATAATTAACACATTTCCTCATGACTCATTATCTGATTAAGATTTTTATTCAAAACTGGTTGCAAAATGTGTTATGTCCAAGATGATGATGCCACTTGCTGAATCAAACATGTATTGTCACATAATTAGGTCAAGCAATGACAATGCTTATATTGCATAAACACATTTATGCATAAACACTGTAAACCCTAATAAGTTGAGAGTACTCAAATGATTTGAGGAAAGTGATTCCTTCAGTTGGTTTGAGTAATGGAAAATTGACAACTTGATTTATTGAGTTGACCAAATGTGGTCTCTTCATTCAATTAACCACAATGTTTAAGTACAGATAATTTAAAAGGGCTAATAGACTAAACTACCCAATTTTTCAGCTTATACTCACTGACTCCCAGAGTGCATTGCCGCAGAATAAATTATGCAATTGCTTTGTTTTACAGTTGTTGTTGTTTTAATTAGCAAATTTAATTTGCTGTCTTGTATCAGTAGTAGCACAACAAAAAAAAGCAAATATGGTTATACAATTAATCAAATAAATGTAATTTGTTACCATTGCTGTGATTCACAGCAAGTCAATATGTGACTTCAGCATATTTCTACAATTATTTAAATATCATATCATCCAAATTAAAAGCTTAAGTTGTTTATAAAAAATATTTAAAGTGTAAAAAAATATTAATAAACACAAAAAGTACACTACTAGATAAAATAACCAAGTGCCCAACCAAAGGGAATAAGTAAAAAAAAAAAAAAGAAAGAATACATTTTAGGAAAATCTTATGTGGCATATGTGATGTTCAGTTGTATTGAAAATTCAACATTGAAGATGACTTTGTTAAATGAGTTAATTAAGCTAGTGAAATGTAACAGACATGGAGGAATCTCTTCTTTGTGAAAATGGCCTGTTTTGTTAAGGTTTAAATCATGCTTTTGAGCTCACAACAATTGAAATCTCAAGTTCATGCAATTTGATGGTAATTCAGTTAAATTAACTCATATATTATGTGACCAAAATGCAAAATTTTGAGTATTGTTTAGTCAACATTACTTGATTGTTTAAGTAAAAACAACATTAGGGTTTACAGTGTATTTGCATATAGCCTATGCTGTCTATGTTTTTCAAAAATAAAAGGCAGTAAGCCTGCATATATACAGTAATTTTGAATAAAGTACTAAAGTACTGTCTTATCAATAATATATTGTTCAAAATTTAATATTAGTTTAGTACTAACTGCCTTATAGGCCAATTAATATATAATTAAGTACTCTGCTGAAGAAAAACAGCACATGCTGGTTAGGTATGTTTTGATGCTGGGATGCTGGTCCAGCATAAACCAGCAAAGGACCAACATAAACCAGCTTAAACCAGCATCAAACATACCTAAGCATACCAAACATACCTACATATTGCCATCTGTTGGTAAACTAGGGCATTACACTTCAGGTTCTATCAGGTTCGCTTCTGAGGCCTACAGTAGCAGCTAAATTTGTGGAATTACGTGTTTGTGTTAATGTATGTTATATGAAATAAAACAGAGCCAAAGACAGATCTTCTCATTCCAAGAACCCCAAGCCTTTATTCACCACAGCTTATGCTCCGAAAGTTACATGTGTGAAGGGAATGAAACGCACAGCTGGAAGAGAAAGATGAGGGTGGGCAGGTTTGTGACATTAAAGCTACTTACACAAGAGCAATGGCACAGGGTAACACAGTCCACCCACACTGCTCTTAACACACACACACACACACCATCCATTTTTATCACCTAAAATCCCCTTGAAATTCCCTAAATCTTTGAAGAAACAGAATTGAGAACTTCAAGCGATTCGCAAGAATTTAACTTCATGTTACGCCGTCAGCAAAAATGCAACCCAGGCTATGGTCAAACATGGGTCGAGAGACGTCACATGACTTTGGTGTGGCTCAAACCACAGCTACTTGTGTCATTTATCACTAAATCAAGCTGACTGGATGCATTTGTGTGTGTGTGTGTTGTGATGAATGTATGAAGAAAGAGCTGGAGAATGTTGTAAATGCTATCATAGTGACCGGTTAAGGCTGTGTTTACTGTACTGTGGCGGCTTTTACTCTCTCCACATGAACATAGAGACACTAAAATGATCGGCGAGTTTAGAGAAGACATTGCTAGCCAGCAAACTCACAAACACCAAAGCCTGGTACAAGAGAAACTGTAGCAGATCTGATAGAGAGAGAGAGAGGAAACAAGTACATCCACTAAAAGAGAAAGATACAGAGAGAAACTTATAAAATGGCACACCGCAATACTTTTCATTGTCTCATATAAAACAAATAGGAAGTATTTACAAAAAAAACACACCCACTTGGACTGGTTTCGATTTAATCAAAAACATTTCTTTTTTTCTGGAGTAATGTTGTTCCTTTTGTCTTCTGGACTGTATCAGGGAGGATGCTTTTGGTGAGGGGGGCAGGGTCGATCCCTTTCGTCTGAGCGGGGCGGGGCAGGGCAGGGGGTGGGGTGCCAGAGGCTCTTTTCTACACGGGGCAGCGGTGGCGGGGTGAGAGGGGGTCTCTCTGGGGACGGTAGGTCGCAGGTAAGGGGAGGGGGTGGTGTGGGGTGATGGGACAGTGAGTGTAGAGAGATGTGCTCATGCTGTCAACTCTTCCATCAGCTCTTTGTTTCTGCGCACCACCTGAGCGTGCTTCTCCTGAAAGGACAGAGAAGTAATACGGTAAACTGATTAACAAAAACATTAAAGTGTAAAGCTTAAAGGTGACATGCCGTTGATTAAAATGAACAAGGGTCTTGTTTTAAAAAGGTTTTGCAGCCTACATCAAGGTAAAATATTGCGCTGTAGCGCCCTCTTGTGACAGAAAGGTAATGATGTAAAAGTAATAAGTACCTTCTCATGCAGTCGATCCAGCATGGCTGCAATGTGGGCGTCACGGTTGTCCTTGATCTGCTCCATCTTCATGATGAGTTTCTCCTCCGCCATCCTGCTGAAGTTGCTGTTCTCCTCCATGGCTTTTAGCAGGACGTCCCGCTCGTGCTCACGTTTCTCAGCCAGGGCCCTCAGGACTTGAGCCTCCTGGGACTGGAGAGGAAGAGTGGGGCAGATTCACATTAAATAAAACAAAAAACAGCAAACATCGAAGTTATATTTACACTGATATATAATACAAATGAATGGATAACTCACTCTCCTCCTGTCCTCGGCTGCCTCCAGCTTCTTCTGGATGTCCTCCAGGGACATGTCCCTCTTTTTTGGAGGTGTAGTGATGCTGTAGGAGCCGTCAGCCGTGGGAGAGGGTGGCTTGAGGATGACCTCAAAGGCCTGGCCAGAAGCCCGCTTGTTAATGGGTTTAACCTCCATGTCTAAACACACAAGACATAAAATATATGCCGTCAGGCAGCGAAGGTGAGGGATGAGCATCCGGATCCATGCAATAAAACGCACCAACTGCCTTCTGCTCATGAAATGAGCTCGTATAACTTTGCTAAACAGCCATCCCGACCATTTATCAGACATTTATTGATCTATATCAGCTGTTATGATAATAATAGTGTAGTATTGCTGGTACACATAAAGGCCAATAAAAAGTTATGTTATGAATATCAGACAGAATGAGCATTATAAAGCACAGAACATTATTGTAAATTCCTTCTACACTGCTTCTCATGACCGGTATTAGGTTTTCATTTCCTACCTTCAAATTCGCCCATGATGTTCTTGCGTGCCTCTGGGTAGAGACAGGAACAGATGAGGGAGACGAGGGAGAGCTCCTTCATCTTCTCTTTGTATGCTGCGGGGAGACACATCAAACAAAATATTGACCCAGATTCTCTCTTGCTGTTTTATGAATGATTATTCGAAACTGCTTCGTTAATGTTGCAGAAAATAACCCAAATCATCTAGAGGTTTCAACCAGAGGTACAATGACTAATATAAAATATTTAGGTAAAACAAAACTAAAGAATCATTTTGTAATATAAATAGATAGATGTAATGTATGCAAATATTATGTGTGTTTGTGATTCATTTTTAACGTGCATATATTATTTATTATATTATTTATTTTTTATT
>JAUMHP010000074.1:6650384-6669493 GCA_032361065.1 Enteromius trimaculatus | reverse complement strand
TATATATAAAAAAATTATTTTAAACTGTCAACTGGTTGAGTGACAGCAACATATGATGCAATAGAGCTCAACTTTAATATCATATGAGCACCAGGACAATATAGCAACTTTAACAGACGTCAGTGTGATGGTGGTTTAAAGCAAAATATAATTTCTTGTCTGATTTTGTGGTGGCAGATGACCAACACATGTTCTTGACAGGTTTTTTAAGATTCATTCACATCTGTTTGTGTGTTTTCAGGTGTAACTCCTTCATGGGGAACTCGGCAGTGCAGAAGAAGCCCGTCTCAAAGCCCAGGAAGCCCCATCTGTCCGGGCACAAGTCCAGCAGCAGCTCACGAGAGCCGCAGCCCAAAAGAGTGGAAGAAGTCTACGGAGCCCTCAAACAAGGCCTGGAGTGAGTGCTTCTCGGATGTTTCTCCTGTCACACAGACAGCGCTCGCTACGTACTGAACTAAACACACATTCATACCGAACACACATTGACTGCATGAATCACTGCTGCTCAGAAAGGCTGTGATGAAATCTTTGTGTGCTTCCATTGTTCCTACATCATTCTGAAATCTTTGTCATTTTCCCTTTCTTTCAGTGAATATCTAGAGGTGCACCAAACAGAGCTGGATAAACTCACTTCCCTCATGAAAGACATGAAGAGGAACTCCAGACTGGTGAGACTGCATATGACATCATCATCGGGGGGCCTACACACTACAGTTTACGCTGCGCCAGAGGGCTGCAAATCCTATTTATTTCAATGAGGAGATCTCATGAGTTGTTAAGTCAAAGGCTGCAGAGAGGGATATATAGTCTCCAAAAACAAATGAGCAACTATTGAAGCATAATGAAGCCAGTGAGGCAGTACTTATCAGCTCTGATGTAGATATCTATTTTGGATTTAGTTTCTGAGGTTTCAGAAGTACAGTTCAGTGTATTCCTGGACCCGTCTCTTTAAATAGCCTCAAAATTGAGTTTATGATTTAATGATTTAATCAATCTTGTGCATTCCTGTTCATCAAACCCGGTTCTGTAGTGTGCAAGCACTCAAAATTACTGTTATATCCTGCTGAAAAACAGAAAAGGAATTCAAAATTAAAATCAGGATGACTGCTGAAGGATCATGTGACACTAAATACTGAAATAATAAAGCTTTTCATCACTGGAATAAATTACATTTTAGAGTATATTCACACAGAAAACATTTTATATTGCAATAATATTTAACATTAGTACATTTTTACAAAACATATTATGCACTTTCAAAAACATAAAAGTAATGTATTATAATTAAATATCTAGAAAAGTTTAAAAAAAGACATTTTACCTTGAGATGCGATACTAAGATATTAAGACTTATCTTCTGAGAATGTATTTTAATAGGATACATTCTGGTGTGCTGCAATGGCAGATTTTTTCTTTTTATTATAAACGGAAAAAAAAACAAGTTAAAAATTAAAGGAGAAATTAAAAGCTCATTAAAAAGTCATTAATTGCAGTGCAGCATATGTTTTAGTTGGATGCTGGTGTGCTGTCAGACTTCTTTACTAGCTAAAAGAAAGCAATAAATTCCTGGTAAATTATTTTTAGTTCTTCATCAGTTTAGTTTTATTGACATTTAACAGCATAAACCAGCCTGGACCAATCTAAGACGGTCTTTTCAGCAGGGATTTTCTCAGAACATCGCTTGTTAACAATAAAGTGTTGATTTCTGTAGCATTTCCACTCATTTCACATATCTCTTTCTTTTCTTCCTCAGGGTGTGCTGTATGATCTGGACAAGGTAGGGTCCCTAAACATGCTAATGCTTCTTAACCTGTCTAAGATGACCTGTGTTAACCTTTCTAAGAAGTTTGAAGTTGGTAAAATGCAGCAGGGAAAATAAGCAGCTTTGCATAAATGATCTTCTGCATTCCTGCAGCAGTGATCCGTTATTGTGACACTATACTCGCCGCAGGTGTCAAGCCGTGTTGAAAATGAGGGACTCTGAACTTAGATTCATCCCTATTTAAAAAATGTTCGTCTTTGGCCTTTTCTTTTTCAGTGAATAACTTAGATTTTTGACATTTTCTCTTCTTTCTTTCTAGCAAATCAAGACCATAGAGCGATACATGCGACGACTGGAGTTCCACATGAGCAAGGTCATTCTTATATATGTGTGTGTGTGTGTGTGTGTGTGCATTTGTTGTCTGTTTTTATAGATTGGAAAAAGTGAAGGCAGTACAACAAGTGAAAACAGTATTTATAAAAAAAAAAATTCTGAGACCGCTTTGGGTTTCCAATGAATGTCCTGACTCATTTCGAGTCTCCTGGTTTGACATTCTCCAGTGTCTGGAGTCCTGCTGTGTCCCCTTCGTCTTTCAGTGTGTTTTAGTGACATTACAGGTGGGTGTACGCTGTAAACTACAGTGCTGATTGGCAACTCAGCAGCACGTCTAGTCCCGAAGTAGCCATGGCAACCCAGCGACAGGAGCTTTGAGGCTGTTGAAGTGCAATTCATGGCTCAAATTAGCACTACGCACTCGAAATTAGCCCCGCATTCAGCTAGATCACTGGAACACTCTGAACTGTGCGGTAGTGTACGGATCTCGAAAAAACAGTTCAATCGTAATTTTTTTTTGTTTTTGCCCTTATAAAGAACATTTTGTGTGTGTGACTTGCAGAAGTGTTTTGTTTTTCCCCTGTGTGTTATGCTGTTTATGGTTGCCACTGGATCTAGGTCAAAGCAATTCCCTTGAGTGATGAACAAACCTCTGATGGCTCAATCCAGGGTGTTAATGAGCGTGTGCATGTCTAAATAAGGGGAGATGCGTTTCTGTATGATTTTGGTGAAATGAGAAGGAAGCGTTTATGTTCAAAGCTGATCGGATCTGTGCTGCCCTATTTACTTTGCATGGATCATCAGTCTTGACATCCCACAGGAAAGAAAGTCACGAATGAGATCTCTTTAATATCTCAACTATTTCTCCCAGGCAGAATAAAAATGAGTAAACGAGCAAGTCTCCTACATCATTTTCTCCTGAGAAAAAGTCCCTAGTAATTTTATAAGTGTCTTCTCGGGAGCTTCAGAGGAGATCTCAGCGCTTGCTTCCTTTGGAAAAGTCACACCGGGACATTCAAATCTGTGTTTGCGTTGTCGCTGGCACAGAGAGCAGACTGTGATCATGTTTAGGTAAGAAACCACTTTATAGTGTGTCTTACAGTCATTCATATTATTACAGAAGTACTAGGATAAACATTTTAATTAAATTTTGAAAGTAATTGCTACGGTTGGGTATCGATTCAGATATTCATCAGATTTATGCTAGAAATTGGACAAGTCCGAACAGTCACATAATTATAATTTGTAGTATTACTACAGCATTTCACCTCGGGAGTTACAAATCAGACATATAGCTGTGTTCTTGTCCACTGTAACTTTATCTTTCGTGCGCAATGTGAAATGCTTCCATACCTCTGACTTTCTATTTGAAGGTGTGGTTGGTATCGGGAACGCACCTGAATCCTCCATTTTATGATTGAAATTAATGAACAACGGACTCTCCATTGTAAAATAGCGCAAGGTAAATAAGGGGATCACACCTAGTGGATTAGACTACTAATAAGATTAGCGTAAATCTTACGATGAATGATTGTGTAAATAAATACCAAAAAACGATACATGTCCATTGAAAATCGATTTTGAATCGACTACATTTAAAAAAAGATATATTAAAAAATCAATTTTTTTTGCCCAGCCCTTTAATTGGCACTTCAAATAATGTGACAAATTACAAAATATATTTGTCATTAAATCATTAATTCAAAAGATTTGTTCAAAATCACCCAGTAATGATACAAGTGAAATAGGCTTTTCATGAGTTAGTTTATGAGTTGGAGTTACCACTTTTTCATCATTTTAATATTACAAAAAGATAATTACACACACACACACATACAGTACACAGATATACTGTCAGGTCCATATATATTTGGACATAGGCACAATTTTTTACTTACAGCAGTAATTTTTGTAGCAATTACAAAGTTATTTTAGCTGCTGACCAAAACTTTTTCAAGTTACAGTTATAATGAATGTGGGCTTAAAGTGCACACTCTTATCTTTTAATTTGAGGCTATTCTCCTCAAAATTATAGAAAAGGTTAAGGAATTTCAGCTTTTAATTATGTACTTCCTCCTCTTTTTTCAAGGCACCTTAAGTAATTGGACAATTGACTCAAAAGCCTTTTCATGGACAGACATGGGCTTATTCTTTTGTTATTTCTACATCTATTTGAGACTGATTTATGACAACAAAAAAAAAAATGTGATTCTCAATTTAGCCAGAATCGTGCAGCTGTACTGGAAATATGCATTGAATATCTAGTTATATTAAAAATGCGTGTTAAATAATTCAGTTTTTACTACCTTAGTATTGTTTTTGCTTTTTTTATTACTGAGCATTGTGTATGGAGATCATAGAAGTGAGTTTTTAGAAACTGTATCTTGTCGATTATAGTAATAGTAGTATTTCACTGAAAATATGATGTGATGTCATGCCATCATTAATACAAAATAATATGATGACACATCACGACCCGGTTAAAGCAGAAGAATTTGTTTCAGGAGCAGGGCTTTGCTGCTTGTAGAAGCGGCTCATTAAAGGAAATGAATTCAGATGCCCAACTTTAAATGTGTTTAAACGTGTTGACAGTCAACAATTACTGTTTGTCTGTCAGCTTGCTAGAGCACAGCACCTTCTCTAAGAAGTTAATTCCTAATAGGTTGAGTCCTTTATTCCTTCCCCTTTAAAGCAGCCAATGGCGCTGACAATTTTATTTTAGTTCCATAGCCTATGTTGAAAGACATCAGCAGAATAATATCTAGCTCATTGATCTGTGAGAGCTGTGGATAAAGAGGCCATGGATGGCTGTAGGAAAAATAATGTCTATAATTATATCATTATTTTATGTGTATCGCACAGAAAGGCCATTGATAACAGCCTCAGACTGTCAGCAGGGGTTTCTGCTTTTAAAAATCATCTTTATCAAAACCATAGTTGTCCTGCTTCCCTGTAGGAAGTTAGGCAACACCAAGAGGAGGTTCCAAAAGGCCGTTTATGATCTGGCTTTGGACCACAAAGATGTTTGATGTGGGTGAATTATTGTAGGTTTAATCTCTGTTTAATCATTCTGGAATCCCCCCTTGAGTAGGGGTCTAAATCCTCTGATCACAGCTGATACATCCCTGCAACTTAAGAGGATTTTTTCCACTTCGTCCGTTTAAAATATCCTCATTGTACAGTGATACACATTAATATGCCATGTGCACTCTTCCTTCTGTTGTTTTTGAGGTGTGTGAGGACCAGCTGTGTATTCTTGGCTTGTTATTTGACTCAGTAGGCCTAATCCGAAGCTGCACACTTGCGATGGACAGAGGGCTGACAAACAGCTGCTCACAAGCACGCATGGCTGGGTCCAGTCACGCCTTTGACCTCTGCTCTCAACCAAAAACAAGTCGTGCCCAAAAGATCAAAAGTGTTCCCAGCGGGAACGACTGTTTGCAGAAATGCATATTTGGGTGTGTGTCACACAGTTTGCCCCCAGATGCATCATTTTCATCACCAACACACTCCCACACACCACACCAATAATTCACTAACACGTTATTATATTATATTACATTTTCAAAAATGCTTTTCCTATGTACCCTTGTGAAAAAGAAGCACACTTCAGCAGAATTTTAAAGAGTTTTTATAGAAATAATGCACTTGAAAAGAATAATCTGAATGTGAACTAAGTGTAATATATATATATTATATATATATATATATATATATATATAATTGGTTAGAAATCATACAAAACCAGCATGGATACCATACAACAGTTTATTTAAGAAATTAGAATCTTATCAAAATCACTTAAACCTGTGTTTTCTTTGTTGTGGACACTCTTTGTCACAGACTTATCTATATCATGAAATTCATACATTTTTACATTCATACATCTGTTTGTGTCACCGCCGGCATTGCCTGTGAGAACAAATGCTGTGGGCACAGCAAATGAGATAGAAAGCAGTCACTGAGTGGACATGAATATTTAACTGAGACAATATCAGTCTGGCAGAGTATCAGCCGATTGCAATAGCTCAGTGCTTTCTTTCTGCTGTGTCTGTATCAAACAAACACAAAGCTCTGCCAAACCCTCTGCTGACAGCCACAGCTAACCTGAGCAGCTCACCATCCTGTTAGTCACGAGTCACTCCTGTTGAGACTCATTGCGTGGATACCTTTGGTCAATTTGAGAATTCGTTGATGACATTTTGTGTCCTGTGGAATAACACAAGCTCTCAAATTTAATTTCAATCAAATATTCGCACAATGCCTTTAAAAAATAACCATTGACATTTAGGATAGATTCTGGCTTATTTGTTGTCACATGATCAACTGCGTTGAGGCATGATTGAATATGCAAATGGGGTCAGAAAAGATTTGCCGAAGAAAATGTTTTTTTGAGTAATGACTTAAGGGATAGTAGACGTTTTATGGAGGGATATAAATCTGGGCTGCGTTCTCCGATAACGTTGTCTCTTAGCACGCTACGAAGACTCAAAAGCTACACCTTAACTACAGTTATATCTTTCCTACGTGTGTTCGCCGAACTATACCTTAGGATGTTACTTAAGGTTAACCTTCTTAAGAGCGACCTTAGCAGGTGCTGTCCATTGATCGATTGTGTGCTCTTTCCTTCACAGCGGTATAGGAAAAGTATTGAGAAAATAATGTTCTTTGTAAAGAAGCGTATTAGAAATAGTACGAACTGCATTTATCACGGCTAGTTTAGATATGAACATGCAGAAATAAATACGTTTATGTGTTTATAATTATAAAAGGGAGAAAAGGGGATTGAGCGCTAAGAGGGGGTTTTCGTCCAGGGGGTAATTCAATGTAGAACCGCTGCTGCAAGTGTCCGCATAACGGTCTCCAAAAAATTGCATAGCTATAAAGTTTGTGTAAACTCATCTTTCTTCATATAGACTCTTAAGCTTTTTCTGTCAAGTGGTTCGCCAGCTGTGCTTTAGGATAGTAATTAAAAAAGCTAACAACCATTAATGTATGGAAACTATTAATGAAAACACTTCCATTCACTGGGTGTAGGCTATAACAACTTAAGTATTTTATGTGTAAAATTTTAAAGTAAAGTAAAAATGTAAATTTAATACTAAATCAGATTTTAAATTAAATGTTTATTTAAACTGTTATGTCAAACTGCGATGTAAAAAAGCTTTTTGCATATTTGTGGTCACGTCAGCAGCGATAAGGTATAGCTAAGAGGGCTCCAGACCAACCTTACGAACGAATGACTTACAGAAGGTATACTTAACTAAGAAGGTTTCGGAAAACAGGCGCTAAAGATAAGGTACAACTTAAGAACGACGTAGCATTAAGGTGGTTTCGGAGAACGCAGCCCTGTTGGGATTCATTAAAAATGTCTTAATCTGTGTTTTGGAGAGGATGGGAAGTCGTATGGGTTTGGAATGATATTATAAGTAAATACTGACTTAGATGAATTATGGATTTACATTCTTGGTGAACTTTCCATTTTTCTCATAGAAAGCTGTCAAATGGTCCCAGAAGATATTAAACTTAGTGAACTAGAAGGGGGATACAAATGCTAAGAATGGGGGTCTGATTCTTCCAAAATGTGTAACTGTGAAATTGAGTTGTATAGACTATTTCAAGGTACCTTTATGGTGCTGTTTTCTTCTTGTTGGAGTTTTATAGTCTGTGGTTGCTGAGTGTTTTCATTTTATGGAAAATTTCCTTGGATCCTAGTCTGATAGCTAGAATTAAGAAAAATCTGTATTTTTTTTCAAAGGTTTATTTGCCGTCAAAATGCAGCTCATAAAAATGCACCCATCAGACCCCACCCGGCAGCCAGAATGGACCGGGCTGGGGGTGGTTATGGTGAATTCATTTGCCATGCTGCTTAGCTGCTTTGGCAGATGAGAGGACTCAGACAAGGGGTTTTATGAAGCCAAATAAACAGGCAGCTGTGTACCACATTAGAGCTGTGATTGGTGACAGTTCTCCAGACTTGGGTGGGGTCTTTTCTCTTAACGTAATTAAACCCACAGGACCACCGTCCAGACACTCTATCCCCACATGGGCACAGCTAACAGTTTGTCTAATGTATGTCGTTCATCATGACTAACCCCCACACAATCATAGCACACACATGGACATCCATCATACGCACAGTTAACATACCCCATCCACACACACTAATTGGGTTAGATTGTCCCGTTTCTCACCCTTTCCCGTTAATGAGAGACTTCAGCATCAAAAGCCCCGCATCAATATTTCACATCTCTCTGCGTGTGTTTGAATATTTCCTTTTGATTTAGTATCTTGACATGTTTTGTTTTCTCCTATAAGAGAAGAATCTTTACGTTATGGATTAAATCTTCATACAGACTTCCTCGCAGAGCGGCGCTCAGTAGGACACATCCTTGGCATCACAGCAGGGTTTCCTACAAGACTTTGTGTTTCCAGTAGGGGGGCAACCCCCTCAAACCCTGAAAAACATCTTACTAGACATTAACAATTCTATTTTCTCCAACATAATCACTGCTGATTAAAATACCATTACACAACTCTGAAACACTATTAAGTTGGTCTACTTGATATGAATTGATGTAAGTTTCAATAACTTTACTTACTTAAATATACCTATTTTCAGTACTGCTCTTCGTAACTGTTCTCGGCTTGTGTTGAGTCAGACGTTAATAATAATGTGTCATTTAGAGAGCGAGCGAGTCATCCGAGCCGATTCAGTGAAATGTCAGATTGATACAGTCCATGATTCAGACCAATGACTAAAACTGATTGTCATGTGAGCAATTTCTGAGCAGATTGCAATGGGGTTTTTTTTCAGTAAAAATTGTGTCAACAGGATTACTTCTAATAAAGTACTTATTTCTATAAAGTATTTGTATAGAATACAACTGAGAGTACAACTTTTTTATACACCTGCTCTTAATTTTTATTGATTTAAATAATTATGCATTAGAATTATGCTAATTAGATGCTAATTAGAATGATTTTTTTTTTTAAGGCTCATGTAACACGAAAGACTGGAGTAATGATGCTGAAAATTCAGCTTTGCGTCACAGGAATAAATTCCATTTGAAAATATATTCAAATATAAAGCACATATTTGAATGTGTAATAATATTTCACAATATTATTGAACTTAATGTACATTTAATCAAATAAATGTAGCATTGCTAAGCAGAAGAGTTCTTTCAAGAAGCCCTCTTTCTGTTTTATTTTATACATAAAGTGCAGTTAAAGAGTTTCCCACTTACTCCTTAACAAACGCTCCACTATTAACAAAGGGTTCAAATTAGGTCGAAAGGAAACCGTATTCATTTCAAGTCCTTAAAATATCAGCCTAAAAAAATGTGTGGTGTATCGACACATTAGCATTCCTAAAATAAGTATAATTTTGCTGTGGCATTGCAGATTCAGCAGCGGTGCAGGACACACTGCATCACAGGAAATCTCTGCCGGATCTCGTTTAGCCAGTGTCCATCCCTCCTCTTGCAGACTCTATTTTCACTCCCCCATCGTTTTCTGTTCTCGCGGGCCCTTTCGGCTCACTTGTTTCTGTCACTCGCGGTCCGTCTCCACATCCTCGTTTTGCCCCTCTTGCTATCTCTCCATCCCCCTCAATCACTCTCTCTCTTCGGCGCTGGTAGGATTAACATAGCTAATTTGAGCCGGCCAGTGTTCACTGAGTTGTGAATGTGCTAAATGTGCATTTCCATGATAAAGGCCGTGGCTCAGAGCTGCTCATCTGTCACAGAAGTATGGCATTACTATTGTCCCCAGGCCTGTTGAGCCGCATCATTTTGTGTTTGCTTTTGAAGTGTTCAAATTCATTTGCAGTGCTTGGTACAGTACGCCGCTCCATTGTGCTGCCAGAACGTTACAGTAGATTGTAAAAAAAAAAGCCACGATTCTCTGCTGAATGGGGACCCCCAGGGCTCTGTAATGATGTATGCTAGCATTTTAGACATCAAAGCTAGCGTTTATGCAATCTTTAGTGAGTGCTAGCATGCGTGAGCGTGTGCAGTGCTGCTTTTGTGTAATATAAGTCTGTGTGTGTGTGTTTTTACAGGTTGACGAGCTGTATGAGGGCTTTTGTATTCAGAGGAGGTTGCGTGATGGCGCCAGTAAGATGAAACAGGCCTTCACTGCTTCACCCTCCACTAAAGGCACACGTGAGAGCCTGGCGGAGGTCAACCGCAGATACAAAGAATATACAGAGGTACATTATTAATGCTTGTTCGTCTCACCAGTTAGTTATTTTTATTGCTTGGTTTACGCCACAGAAGAGTACATATTTTAAATCAGCTTGAGTTCGGATTGTCTGAATGAATAATTGACTAACTGGTCTGTGTAATTAGGCTGATTTGAGTTAATCTGTATCTGAGAGTGCATTTACATAAGACACGTAGGTCTCAAGATGAGAATTTAATACTTTTGTTCAGCAAGTATGCATTAAATTGATTAAAATTTACAGGAAAGACATGTATAGTGTTACAAATTATTTCTATTTCAGATAAATGCTGGTTTTTTTTTTTTAGAACCTTTTAGAATCTTTTAGAATTTAGAAAGTCTTTGGGAAAATTTGGGAATACAAACTTTCCACACAAATATAAAACAGTACTCTCTTTCAGCATTAATAATAAAAAGTGAAATTCAGCTTTGCCATGGTAGAAATAAATTACATTTTAAAATGCATTCATATAATTAAATTGTAATAATATTTTACAATTTCGTAGTTTTATTATTTGATCAAATAAATGCAGCCTTTAAAAACGGTAAATGGTAAAAACAGTAGGCGAAATATTATAAAATCACAATTCAAACTTTTGCCACAGTTATATTTAATATAACTACAATTATACATAACAAATGCAAACAAACTGCCTACAATAATTACATTATATATAATAACAAATATGTAATATATACTTTTTGATTTATTTGATAACAATAACGCGGTTTCTGTTTGGTAAGAATAGGTAGGCCACACCATATTTTATAGTCTAGTTCTCGCTTTTAATAAATTATGATTTTGCTTTAATAATTTGATGCTTATTAATAGTTAGTAAGGTAGCTGTTAAGTTTAGATATTGGGTAGGATCCAAGTTGTGTGTCACTCGGCGGCCATCTTTGAAATGCTTCTCGGGCATCCAAGTGCAGCTCCTATCTCTTTGTATTGGGAAACATCAAATTCTCCCAAACCGTTTACTAAGATTAGAATTAAATTTCATATTTGAAGTCATCAATGAAATCTGAAAACAGCTGTGCAATAATTGTTGCTCAAATAGCATTATAAAAAGCTTATTTCTCAAGCGGGATCCGTCAGTGCGCATGCACAGTTCTAGGCGCACATCTCGGAATGCTGACTGTTTCTATAGCAACCGGAACTGACAGATGCAGTGATGCACTGATTTCACAGTTCACCGATTGGATATTTTATTTAAAAAGGCGGGGCTTCTTGTGATTGATCAGCCATATTAAGCATTGCATTTCCCTCATTCAAAACTATACGAGTGACACGTCTTGGGTATACTATAGTCTTGGGTATGATTAAGGATGTAGAATAAGGTCATGCAGAATGTAAGCTTTATAAGTACTCATAACAGCTAATATGTTATTAATAGGCATGCTAATAAGCAACTAGTTTTTAGTGAGTCCTGATACCATTAGTTCTGCAAAGAAATGTTATGGCCAATTAAATATCTCATTTATACTACCATGTGTTTCCGTCTCCTCAGAACATGAGCACTTTTGAGGCCGAGCTGGAGAACCTGTTGGGGGAGTTTCATATCAAAATGAAAGGTACAGAATTTTTGCGCAAAAAAAAATTATAAAACATTTGTTGTATTTCAATAACAAACATTTCATCTCCTTTGCTCCGGTCTCAGGATTGGCTGGTTTTGCCAGGCTTTGTCCCGGCGATCAGTACGAGGTGAGTTGAAGAACTTACTGAGGTTGCCTTCTTTTTTTCTGCAATAAAGCCATTTGCGTCTGCCTTCTATCAAATTACTAAACGCTTATAGTAATTGCATGCTGTTCTGCCAAGTACATCCAGTTCATTTGTAATCACAGCTCTCCTAGCAACGTTTTCTCTTCTGATCCTCAAGTACAGACACCCACCAAACCCAATTAGATTTTGCAAGACTGTATAAAACTAAACACTGAAAACTCCCATTGCTTTACTGCTCTATTAACAATCATGCAAACTTGACAGTTTGGCAGTGGTTTCCTAATTCTGGCATTTTTTTTTTTTTTTTTTCTTGCCTCTCTCTTTTTTTACTTCTGCCAGATTTTCATGAGATACGGCCGACAGCGTTGGAAACTGAAGGGGAAGATCGAAACTAACTCCAAGCAGAGTTGGGATGGAGAGGAGATGGTCTTCATGCCCCTCATTACAGACCTCATCAACATCAAGGTGTGCTTCAGCCCAGAGGGTCATCCATTATGAGACTAATTCTGACAGTCACAGACAACCACCAAAGAAATTCAGAAAGACACGTCCCCTCATTATTACTCAACATTGGTTTCTTTCAATGTTGATGTTACATCCTGTCCCCTCAATCTTGAATATTGGGTTAGATCATTGATGAATGCGAAAAAACATACTCCTGTAAGGAAAGCCATGCATTTATTTTAAATGAAACATTTTAGAAATGACATTTTCTCAATTCATTATCTTTTATTCTACTAGGTGACAGAGTTAAAGGGGTTGGCCACTCACATCTTAGTGGGTAGTGTGATCTGTGAAACAAAGGACCTGTTCACCGCTATGCCTCAGGTGGTAGCTGTAGACGTCAATGACCTGGGAACCATTAAACTTAACCTGGAGGTTGCCTGGTTGTAAGTGAAGTTATCTAATAAAACAAGATAAGTGTGAAATGATAGTGCTGATATACACTGCCCTCTTCAGGACAGTGATGGAAGTCACACTGGATTACATTTGCCTAACAGTTTATGCATGTGTTTTTATGCTATATGGTATAAGTTTTCTTTTATTAAATACTTTCGTATAATATTAGTTTGCTGTACATGAATGCATGTCTGTCTTTATCTCTTTTTTTTAACAGTCCGTTTGACGTGGAGGATCTGACACTGTCCTCAGGAAATGTGAGTAAAGCCACCGCCCTTCAGAGACGAGTTTCAGTATACAGCCAAGGCACACCCGAGACGCCCACTTTCCAGGACACATCTTTCTTTGTGAGTGTACTTCTGAAAAAGTAAAATTCCTGGTTCTGTCACCAGCTGCATCATTACATGTTTAAATTCTGCCCTTGTGAAAAAGAAGTACACTTAAGCGTACTTTAAAATGAGTACAGAAATAAAATAATATAGTTTAGTGTGCACTAAATGTTAAAAGACACTGCTTGTTGTTTAAAATTAAGTGAAAATATATTATAGTTTTTAAATTGATATTAAATGCAACTTTATATGAAATTTCATAATTGCCTATTGTCTTTGAACATATCATTTTTGGTGGTGTACTGACAAACTATTTATTTGGTAAATTATAATATACATGTCATTTTTATTGTATATTGTATGTATTTAAATATATTTGTAGAGCAATTAAAATCTACTAACTTTATATGTAATATCAAAACACTATTCATTCAAAAGGTTAAAATGATTTAAAATGCACTTTTTAAGCTTTTTACTTAACATTGCACTTTTTAAAAAGTATATTCAAGTGTGTTAAGAAACATATTAACGAAAGTGTAAATTCTTAACTTGCCTTTATTTAATTAATATTTTATTATATGCAATTACAGTTAATTATACTATTTGAAGTGCACATTTAATGCAGTTGAGCACACTTCTTTTTCACAAGGGTGTACATACAGTATTGAGGTTTTGAAATCAGGCGTTACATCACACTGTCACATTTCCCACCTTAACAGCTAAGTACTAAACTAAATATAACACCTCTGAGTCTGGCTAGCCATTCTGGGTTCAGTGTTTATTATTTTGTGTGTATTCTTGAATATGAAAGCACTTGCATCCTGTGTGTGAATGTTCATGTTTAGTCTGTGCTGCCGTGTCTGATGAATTGTATTCACCCTGGCATTGCGGTTGTTTGTATTTACGTGTGTGTCGATGGCAAAGAAGTGGCATCCTCGGCGGTGGGAGGGCCAGCGTCTCTCATTCTTGCACACGCTCCGAGAGACGCTCTTAGAGAAACTCAGACGCAGTCGCTCTTTTGGCGATCTGGCCGCGCTGAGACCTCGCTCAAGGTCCAGTCTGGAGGTCTACGTGAGTCAGGTCACAGTGTGTGTCCTGCCCTTCTGAGTGAACGTCTGCGTGTGGCTCTTTTCTTTGCTTGTGTTCTGCTTTTTTCACGCAAAAATAATAATCACATTCACACATATACCATTATTAGATGTTTGAAGACTATGAAATAAAACTAGTGGAAAACATTAAAACATCAACGTTAAATAACTTGTTCTGGTTTTTATCAGGGATCTCTGATGAATAGAAAATTAAGGCATTTGAATAGTGGTATATTTAACAGAGAAATTCGATCATGCAATTGTGTTCAAATATAGGCATATTAACTTTAAAAGGTTACATCAGGTCAGTGTTTTAGGTCAGATTTGGCTGACAAAACATTTGGGAGTCCCTGTGTTAAAAACCATTTCATAGAAGTCTTTAATTTTTCTGCTGCTCTTTAGTGTGCGTGACTTTTGGACAGTAAATATTGTTTGCATCTTTATATCACTAAAACTACTATAGATACTAGTGCTGAAAAGAATAAAGGGCATCAGAGAGCCATATTTACCATATTTTCTTTCTCTTTCCATCAAAACAGTCCACTTTACCAGATGATGTGTTTGAAAACGGAGGCTGTGGTGTGGCCGAATGCAAACGCCTGTCCTTCACCTTCTCTGACACACCCACCTCAAGCCCCGCCCCCATCCAGTCAAACCCTGAGATCACCGTCACGCCCCCTGAGATGGACCCTCCTTTTGAACCGGCTCCACCCTCTGAGGACCAGGCGGTTGAGGAGGAGTGTGTGGAGGAAGACTCCGGCAGCGTCAGCGTCAGCGATCCAGACCTGGAGTGGGACCAGGCTGAGGCCCAGGGGCACGGCACAGGCTCGCTGTGCTCCGAGAGTCAGCTGTCTGCGGTGGGACCCGAGGATGTGGTGTTCTTGGAGCCCAACATGCCCGATGAAGCTCTGGAGCTGAAGCCAGTGGAGCTGGATGGCGAGGAAGGCAGTCTGACCAGACAGCTGGTGAGGAGGCTCACCTCCTCTGACATGCTGCCCGAGGCTGGCGCTGTAAGCTGGTCCGGAGAGAGCAGCAGGACCTTCCAGGAGAGCAGCCTGGAGGAGGCCATTCAGTCCCTGCTCCTGCGGCTGGAAAGCTTAGGCCAGCGCTGCGGGGAGCTGCAGGACTTGGAGCAGGAGGTCATGAGACTTGAGGACCTGCTTAAGGTAAATTTGATTTTTGTGGTCTTAAATTAGAAGAGTTACACTTTTTAAAAATTCTGTAGTATTTACAAAAAAAATGGCAGTGGAGGTTGCCAGAATAATTTTGTAAAAAAAAATACAGAAAAACTAAATACATTTATGGCCAAAACCTGTTCATTTTACAGTATAAAAATAGCTGGTTCATTAAACAACGCACACTGTGATGAAAATTTGTTATGTACCTTTAACATACTGACAAATATCATCATAATGAAAACGTAAAAGAGAAAGCCATTTGAAATATCAAATCTTATCACAAGTAGCTTCGCCACAAGCAAAAGTATACACTAATATATCAAAGGTCATTCGTGCAAACACAAAACACCATCATAGTAACACATGACACATGACTTAAATAGTGCAATAAACTTTCATTAAACAACTGAAATTCTGGCAATATCAGTTTACAGTTTTTGACTTTATTTTTTAAATATTTGTTCTATTTACTTCTATAAACTGTACAATTAGCATTTTACTGTAAAATCATATGAAATATCTGGTTAGGTGTTTATTATGGAAACTTACTGTTAACCTATTAACAGCTTGTTTACATAGCGTTTTTGCAAGATTTTACAATTAAAATTACACTTATTTTTGCAGTGTACTGTTGAAATGTTAAGTTAGTTTGATCCTGATGCTTGGTTCATTTGATTAGCATAAACTTATCAAAACCATGGTAAGCAAGAAAAAAGGCGATCTAGGGTTCTGATAATCCAATGGTTTGTAAGACTTGAGGGTGGATTTGAGCTTGAGTCCACCTTGAGTCCAAATTCAAGACAATATTTTCATGATATCATTTGGACTCTTTGTCTTGAGACCAAGGCTGCATCCAAAATTGAATACTTCCTTACTATATAGCATGTGGGAAGAGTAGTATGTCCAAATTCACAGTATTGATAAAACAGTATGCCAAAAGTCCCCAATGACCTACTATTTCTGGTTCTGAAGAGTGCATCTGACAATTTACTATGCAGTGAGGTCACAGGAGAGTAGTTGTGAATGGTAGCAACATAACGGATGCTGGTAGGTCACATAACAATAGCAAAATGACGACTGTAGTAGGGATGTCATGATACAAAAAAGTAGTCTGTACCAGTACCACTAAAACTACACAATACGTAATGCCAAGCTGATACCACGGGAAAAACGTTAACAATAATACTTTAACTGCTTTTTAACATTATAAAAACACAACGTTAGTGGCACTTGATCTTTAGATAATACACATGCACACACACACACACACACACCCCTTTACTCTGAATGCAAGAATTAGTTTAAATTTACTGACATACTGGCAGGCTGACATTTTTTTTTTTTTTACCATTAACATAACAATTATTTAAACCAGTAATATTAGCCAATAAAGTTAATAAGGATAATCTCTGGATGGATACACAATGATTGAACAAGCTGTAAGCTGTCAGAGAGTCAGTAACTGTATGTGTGTGTGAGATCATGTGTAGCACTCGTGCTTTCGGAGCTGCCTGCTCTCATTTACATTTCATACCATCCATTATATATCGTCACCGCCTTCCATGTTTAGTTCTTCTGTGTGCCTGTAGGTATTTCCTTGTTTTTTTCCTGCATCCATCAATTCCAGAAGAACAGCAGCCTCTGTACTGTCGGTATTTATGCTACTGTAGAAAAACAAAAAGTACTGGCAAGATTTTAAGATGTTTACACTAACTTGGTATGATAGTATCAGTTCTCGTGAAATCCGTAGAATGTATTATGTCTTGATTACATTCAAACTATATAGAACACACCTTTTAACCATTACTTAAAGTTGTAGTTCACCCAAAAATGAAAATTACTCTGATTTACTCACCCTCATGCCATCATAGGTGTATATCTCTTAAAAAATGTCCTGGCTCTTCCAAGCTTTATAATGGCAGTGGATGGGGGTGGAGATTTTGAAGTCCAAAAAAAGTGCACCCATCCATCACAAAATGTTCTCCATACAGCTTCGGGTGGTTAATAAAGGCCTCCTGAAGTTAAGACGAGTGATGCTTTTGTGTATAAATGCCCATATTTGCGAAGCAGATGACGTAGACGTTGCAAAAGCTGTGGTGATAAAATACTAGTCTTGTGAGAACGAAGTTTCATTTACAACAGGGAAACCAGTCTCCTTTTGGCTTATTGAAAGTGTTTTTTAACTTTGAGCATCATGTTTTAAGAGCGTTTTGTCATGCACAAGACCGCAAACTGGAATGTGTGTGAAGAAGCCCCTTACACCGTTTGAATCGTTTAGACCCTCTTCAGGTCTCTTTCTTGTCTTTGACTCGACTTTTATAATCTCCGTCTTGAATGAAGGTTGTTGTTTCTCCTCAGTGTCGGGTACCTGCTCATAGGAGCCGTTCTTCCAGCCTCAGTTTGACAGTGGAGAGCGCTCTGGAAAGTTTCGACTTTCTCAACACCTCGGACTTTGATGACGATGACACAGGAGATGACGCTGCCACCCTTTCACGTGCTGTCTTCTTTGACATGGAGTCAGAGAGAATCGGGTGAGTTAGACATTAGACCCTTCGGCGATCAGGTTTCTTTGAGGATGAGCATGGCCTTTGGTTGTTGTGATTATGTAGCGCCCTCTGGTGGTCACTGTATGTCCTACGTGTTCAACAGGTCAGGCCAACATCCAGAAGCAAGAGGCCACCTGAGTGAAGCCCTCACAGAGGACACTGGTGTGGGGAACAGTGTGGCCGGCAGCCCGTTGCCTCTCACCACAGGAAACGAGAACCTAGACGCAGCCATTGTTGTTCATCTACAGTACTGCAGTCATCTCGTTCAGGTGATTCGGTTTTTCCACCTTTTCTCCTTCTCAGATTCTAAAATAGTGTAATTTTACAGTGAACATGGTCAGTTGACGGCACATTTACGGCAAAACCAGATTGAACTGTGTCATTGTGCTGTTTTTTAATATAAAATGCTGTTTCTCTGTGTATTGTATGCAGTTGTTGACCTCAGGAGGAAGCCAGGCGCAGCACAAGACATACCTGCACAAACTAACAACTCAAACACTTCTGTTGGAGGAGCTCAGTGAGAAAAACTTCGACAGACCGGGCAGCTGCATTTTAGTGTCTGATGGTAAGTGTATCTTAAATATTATATTGTGGAGTATTTATGTTTTTTAGTCTTTCTGAAAGAATTTTGATGTTGCGGTGACATCTCAAATGTACTTCAAAACTTGCTTTTTAAAGAGTTTTGGCAGTTTGAGTATGATGTTTATTTTATGGGTTTATGTGTTTTACTTACAAGTGCAATATATGTTCTTGCTAGAATATCATTATAGCACTCTGGTAATGGAGATTAAAATGAATACTTAGTGAAAATAATAATCACTTTGGAAAGCCACAACAACATTACATAGGTTAAATGTAATAGCAAAAATGATCAAACTGACAAGACAAACATTTACAAACATATGTGTACCTTAACAGTGGATCATTTCAGAGATGTAAACGCTGTGTTTACTGTGTGTGTGTATTTATGTAAATATATATATATATATATACATACAAAGACATGCATTTAAGAAAGCATGCTATG
>JAUMHP010000074.1:6614172-6642636 GCA_032361065.1 Enteromius trimaculatus | reverse complement strand
GTCATGTGTAGCCTTTAAGTTGCTACACTAGGCTAACTGATAAAATCGTCAGGGCAGCGCTGACAACACGTTTTTGTCTGAGTGTGTAACCGTAGTGTGCGTATTTAACTATGCGATTTAACTAAGTGATATGGAACTGTAATGCGGTCACGAGAGCTGCCCTGAACTATGTTCGCCGTGGTTTCCCTGAAAACAACTGCACACCTCAGAACGTCCGTCAGCCAATCAGATTCAAGCATTTAACGGCCCCGTAGTATAACTGCCTATAGTAGAGTACTACTTACCTAATACTTATGCATCGTTATTACATTTGTAATGCTGGACTTCAACACCAGTTGTAAGTAGCAGGGGTATATTTATAGCAATGGCCAATACATTGTACTGAAAGAAATAAGCCTACTTTTTACTGGTCATCCTTCACAGCGTCATTTTAATTCCTGCCAGAAATAAAATAAGACAATGCTGTAAAAGATAAAGTAACAATGAAATTTTGCAAACTATAGACCCAGTCAGTCTCAGCATTTTAGTTTTCCCACAATGAGCTTAAGGTTGCACACATTTAGGAATAACAGTGCTCATCTTCCTTGTCGACATCCACTGCAAACATTACAATGCTCAGGGCTATTTTTGTTACCTCTGCAACCTCTTTTTGTATTAAAACATCACGTCTACACTTGAAACTCTTTTAGGAGGTTATGAACATGCAGCTAAAGCAGCAGACGAGTACATGGCAAGCATGGTGGAGCTCCTAAGAACACCAGACCTTACAGATCAGCACATTATTGGAATTCTTGAAGGCCTCAGTGCCATATGCTACTGCCACGTCGCCAACCAAAACAAGGCACAAGCACATGGCCTCCCTGATACCCTGCTAGAGTTCTTGTCTCCAAACAGTAAACTCTCCTTTACGTCACAGCGCTGGAGCTGCTACCTGCTCAGCATCCTCTGTTGCAACAACATCCCCATTATATGCCACCTCAAGAACTACAATGCCCTGCAGTTGAGTCTGGAGAAACTGGCAAGTCTGGACTGGGAGACATGGCCATTAAACCACGCTCAGGAGCTTCTCAAGGTTTTAGGATTCCAGCAGAGCGCAAAGAAAGATGACCTGCATGAGACGAACTGAATGGCTGCCCTCACACTAAGAGTAGTCAAATGTTTGGTAAACCATTAAAAATCAGGTGTACAAAATAGGAGTTTATTTCCATTGCATGCATTCAATTTTACTTATTTACACTGGCAGTGAATATGCACATTAACACAGGTATTGAAAATAAATGCTCATTTACAGCAAGGGTAAAAGTATTAAAACAAGGTGCATCTCTGTTCTCAAAAAGGCAAACAAATGTTCAAATAAAACCAAACAGGTCCATAATGGTTTCTTTTCGGATCAATATTTTTCCAGGTGGCATCATCATTTTAGCTTTCTTCTGTTGTGGAGTCATTGTTTTGTGGCACATTATGGTCACGTGACTCTCCTGTGCTCAGATCTACACTGTTCTGACTCTCATCAGCTTCACTCTCATCTTCATGTCGTTTCTCATCTTCCTCCTCCTCTTCAGCATCAAAGGCTATTTCACACAGCTCCTCTAGACTGTCTGGACTCTTACCAGTTAGTCTCTGAAAAGTAAAAGAAACTTTAGACAGAGCTTGGGACACTGAAGTGGGCAAATGTTGAAAATGACTAGGTCACACACACACACGAACACTATAAACGTTAATTAATAGCAGAAATACATGACACCTCTGCAGACAACGGTTTAGCATACAGTTTCACAGATGTTAGCAAGTCTCTACTGTTTAAGGTTTATCAGCATTTGAACAACTCTAAACTGCGGTCTTCCATGCAGAAGGTCATGACTGGCACAGAGGAAGCCATAGTGATGTTCTGTAGTCATCAAGACAATGGAAGAAAGTGCCAGGGAGTCTTCTGTACACAGGTCGATCATTTAGGGCAGGGGTCTTCAACCATGCTCCTGGGGACCCACAGTCTCTGCAGGACAATGGGTCCCCAGGAACAGGGTTAAAGACCTATGATTTAGGGCAGGGGTAGGCAACTTCGGTCCAGTGTCCTGCAGAGTTCAGCGCCAACCCTAATGTCTTCAAGATCACTAGAAAGTTACAGGCAGGTGCATTTGATTAACCATCCAAGATACCAGCCCAAAAGGGTCAAAGTTGCCTACCCCCGAGTTAGGGGGGATTCACTTCCACGTTTAAATGCGACCATCACTCCCGAAAATTTTCAATGTGTACTTGGCCGGTGTAGATCTGGAGTCAGTTTTCTTTAGGCATCTCAAGCATTTGGAAACAATGTCAAGTTTCAACTGGATTGAAAACTATACAGAAAACTTACTTCAATCATGTCAGCCATGTGTTGTACATGCTGTGCCAGCTCCTGTAACTCCTCATTTTCACTTTTCAGTTGTGCAATCTGTTCATCTTTGGCTTCAATGTCTTTGTGCAACTAATTTTAAAACAAAAAAAGTAAAACGAGCAGCAAGTGAAAACAGGCACCCTATTTCTAAGAAGCAAAATTAAAGAGCAGTGTTACACCCGTTAAGAACCCATTATAGAGAGCAGGAATAAAATCTATTATACAACCCATTCATCAGCCCTACAGAGAGAAGTGGGGTAGAATGGCTAATCATTAGCAAATCTTCTATTAATTAACCTACCTTTTCATTCTCTTGGAGAACACTAAACAAGGCTTTTCGTCTTTCTTCTGCTACCTCCTTCCAGTAGGAGGACCCAGGAGTTTCTGAATGGAGAAAAATAAAAAATTAGGTGGGTCCAATTATATTGCAAACATTAAATCAGTTTTAATTTGTACAGCTTTGGCATTAACGAAGAAAAAAAAAAAAAAAAAAACCCACACACACCCAACTTCTGCAAACTAGACCAGGGATCATTTACCTTTGATCATGAGCTCATAGGCCTCTTGCGTGACACCCTCAGGCTGGTTTTCATTCTCAGGACTTGTGGGTTTTACAGCCACTTCTGCTTTGACCCTCTTTGAGCCCTTCGCCTGCTCAGCGCTCCACATCTTTCTTTTAGGAACCGCTTTGCCATTCTAAATGAGTTGAGAACCTTAACACTATGCCTCCAACTAAATGAATTTACGCTTTAAGATGTCCAAAGTGGCAGCCACCAACAGGTACCTCAATGATGCGTCCAAGGTTCTTATTGACCGCAGACGGCTGAAGAACCTGCAGAGTCCTTCTCCCCGATCCTGCTCCAGATGTTGGCGCCACAAGGAACTTCTGAGAACAGAAAAGTTAAAAAGCAAAGCTCAGGGTCCTCAAGTGTCAGAGAGGGATACAGATATATAAAAACCCAACACGAGGAGAATAAAAGGTTAATTTCGGTGAGAACGAAAGTTAAGGAACTATCCAAGCCCACTGTAACAGGCTTCATTCACCTGCCTCAACAGTCATTCTTCTCCTCTTACACCAGTTAAGCCGTCAATACAAGATGGCAACAAGCAAGGTATCGGAGCAACTCGGCATAGACAGTTCTAAAAAGCGTGGGAAAGGGGCAGGCCACAAATCAGCTGCATGCTGTAAACACCTCCAATTCCCACAGGCAGCGATTGGACCGCTGCATTATTATCTTACTGCAACATTCTTTAACCTGTAATTACCGTGGGAACTCACCACAGAAGTCTCCTTATGACCAACTACAAGTTTGGAGTTGGTTAATGTTTTCACTTAATACAGTGGCAAATGGGCACAGGGTTACTGGATTTCAACACATGGGCAATGATTAATTTAAAAACAGACAAGGCCCGAGTTCAGTTTGACACAAATGTCAAATCTGATCAAGTGTTGGTTTTCCCCTTTGACAAACTCAAGCAGACCATTAACCCAAAGATGGGAATAAAATCTAAGGGTCATTACATGGCTACTATAAAAATCACTTATGACTAGCTTTTAATGGGACATTATAATGGCAGTGCTGCCAGATTCTTTTTTAAAAAACCCATTAATTTAATCACCTAAGTGCACACTGGCTCAGCAATCAAGCCTTGTACGGAGTAGTAGTTTAATTGCTTCTACGTAACTTAAGGCAATGCATCATCACATACCTTAATGTTTTCAGAGGGATTCTCTGCATGCTTGGGTCTTCTCATGGAGCTCATGTTTTCACCTAGGGAAAAAAAAAAAAATTATGTAGTTGAAGTTGCACATTCTGTTCCACTCGCTTTTGGCAAATATTTTTAAGTTAAAAATAGATTAGCAAGACAAGGAATAGCACGTTACACAGCAGTTGAAAACACACAGTAGCGTTAGATAACAAATTACAGTTAAAGGGATAATTGAGCTCCAAAACGTTAAGGACAAAAACTGGATTAATATAACCCACTCATTTGCCATCCATATAACTCGAAACATAAGTTTTTATACAACTACTTGAATAAAATATAGCGAAGTCACAAGCATGGATAAAAAGCAGTAACGTATAGGCCACGGTTTCTCCCAGACTACGAACCAAGACACTGTACAGACTGTATTTTTAAAGAAAAACACACGGCCAACTCTTTAAAACCCAACCAAAAAGTGTCTCAAACAACTCAGTTAAACACAAAAAAAACAAGAAAAACCCAGCAAGTCAAAGATGATACTTACGAAAACTGCCCGATAAACACACTGCTCTCGACAACACAACAGCTTGTGCATGAAGAGCGCGCCACTGGCTTAAGTACTGTCTTTGTACTGTCACGTGACTCCGCATTTCGCGCGGATGACGAAACTGACATAAACAAACAGCCAACCAAGTGTTTTATTTATTTCTTCATTTATTTTTATTCAATGGGTATTTAAATTCACTAAAAGAATATCAGATATATAATTTCTAACCACTTCACGAAATATTATCTAATATGAGGAGTACGCACAATTAATTTATGTTACGTATGCATATTTATTATTTTATTGAGGTGTTTTATAAATTCATTATGTCCGTATCTACCCCGCCTACTGTTTATACTCGGGTAGTGGCGAAGCTTGTAACAAATGCACAATTTTCAAGACATGAATGCACAGTTTAAGGGTAATAGTTGATTTGTAACAGACAAAAAACAATAACTATATATATATATAAAAACTAGTAACAGACGTTTAAATAGAGCGTGTCAGAACACTGCTCTATAAACCCGGCCGACAGCAGCGCGCACTCCTCCTCTGTCACATGTGCACAGCTGCGTGACGCGCATCGGCCATTTTGAGTTGTTTGTTCAGCGAGGAGCGCTTGTTATTTTCCAGACAAACGCAGATCAGAGGGCCGAAACAGTCGAAAGAATAGCTCGAAAGACATTTCACTCTTTCCTTCCATCATTATGGGTCCACCGCGATGCAGATGCCGCCGTCTGTTACCTGAGAGAACGGAGGACTTCGGTCGGTTTGTCAGTTTATCTTGACATGGCATACACGGGTGTGTGACGACTGTGGAAAAGCTCGAAAACAAACGGGAGACCATCAAGCTAAACCTCCGCCGACGATCGATCCATCTGGGGCGGGTTTTTGCACTGGGCTCGGTGTATTAAGACGTGTTAGGATTGTTTTGCAGTACTTGCTCGGATCGCAACGGGCTTGGAAGTCGACTCGATAAAAAAATGACGAGAAACAATAGTTAGCCAGTTACGTTAGCCAGCCACGCATCGAAGCCAGTCTCTGCTAGCATCGACAACAAACAGAAAACAGGCAAAAAACAAAATGTAACAGTCGGTTTATTGATGAATACTAGCTTTGGATGCTCTCCTAGATCTCATACTGGATATAAAGAGATGTAGCTCCCTTTAACTAGGTTATCGGTCGGTGGCGTGTGTTTGTGTGTTCAGCTTAGCTAGCATTAGTTTGCTAGCCAGCCACAAAATAAAAGCCTCACAATGAAACTCAACCGTGGCAAGAGAGCTCGTGGGCCCATTTTATACCCTTAAATCCCAAGATGTCCAGCAAACTCTGTGTTCTTACTCAGTGCCAAGATCTCATGGCATCTGCATTTCTCTGCCATGGTTGTCTTTCTCACCTGTCATTCAGATGTGCTTTTATGAGACCGTTTATTCAAAGACATGGATATAAGCAAGAGTCAATCCTGGAAGAGACTTTCCAAAGTCAAATCTCTTGGTCAGCTTTTTAGATAATTTCAAACAAGATTTATTTATCTAAAGACAGGGATCTTTCCCCTCACACGGACGCAAACACAAAACTGTCGGTATGGGCTTTCAGTGTAGCAGGCATTTGTGTTTTCTGTCCTTTATTCAGTGATACAACAGTTTCTCATATATTAAAAAAATCCTAATTGATGAGGTCGTGTTATATGAGTGGTTTCTTTTAGCTTACACTTAGCCTTGGCTTGATTGTTTGTTTTAAAAATGGTGTAACACATCAAAACTTAGACGAGTGTAAATTTATTTGGCCCAAGTGCGCTACCCATATTGATTTAAAAATGGCTTGATTTGGTTTTGCTAACTTTGTTCGTTAATTCAAATTAGTATGTACTGCAGGTAGTGCTTGGTTCTAGCTTATTTAGTTTTTAAAAGGGTTTGTAAACCACATAGTCTACTGTCAAGGAAATAAAAAGTCTGCTTGAGAAAAATAGTGTAATACTGTCCGTAACAATGGGAGACCCAAATTCTCGCCGGAATCAAACCAGAAACCGACTCCGTGCCCAGCTACGGAAAAAACGAGAATCTTTGGCCGATCAGTTTGACTTCAAGATCTACATTGCCTTTGTGTTTAAGGAAAAGGTACATCGCATGATTCTGTATGCATCTGAGAAACTGACCGACCGTCTGTGATTGTTCTCATGTGCCTTTTCCCAATTTTACAGAAAAAGAAGTCTGCACTCTTCGAAGTAGCTGAGGTGTTACCTGTGATGACCAACAACTATGAGGAAAATATCCTTAAAGGCGTGAAGGATTCGAGCTACTCCTTAGAGAGTTCTTTAGAGCTTCTCCAGAAAGATGTGGTGCAGTTACACGCGCCTCGTTACCAGTCGATGCGTAGAGTAAGTGTTGGCACACAACACAGGCCACTTCTGACATTGTCAGTTGAAGATTAAGCTGCTGTCAGCTGTATTGCAACCATAATGGTCTGTCTTGTTAAAAAACCCATGTATCATCATGTTGTTTGAGGTCATTGCTGTTTTGTGTCTTACTGATGTTTCTGAATCCGTACAGGATGTGATAGGTTGTACCCAGGAGATGGACTTTATCCTTTGGCCCCGCAATGATATTGAGAAGATTGTCTGTCTCCTGTTCTCCAGATGGAAAGGGGCTGAACATGAACCATTCAGGCCTGTTCAGGTATGTATATGTAGTTTAAAAAAAGGATGTGAGGTTATAGGCTTGTTCAAACCCTTAAAACCAAATGTTCAACATGCACAATGGACATAAATGATGCATACAAATCCATTCACAAATGTAATATAGTAACATTGGCTTTTGAACGTTTACAGGCCAAGTTCGAGTTTCATCATGGAGACTATGAAAAGCAGTTTTTGCATGCTGTGGGTCGGAAGGACAAGGCTGGGATGGTTATGAACAACCCCAATCAGTCTGTCTTTCTCTTTGTGGACAGACAGCACTTACAGGTCAGTTTGGTAAAATATGAAGGTCTGGGGATATTAATAATTGCATGAGGATTTTTTTTTATCAGTATTGTTCATGTAGCTTTTACACTAAAATGTATATATATATATATAAACATTTTAGTGTAAAAGCTACATGAACAATACTGATAAAAAAATATATATATAAAACATGTAATCTTCAACAAATCTCAATATGAAGATTTAAATTTCATGCTTTTAAATTAGTATTGTGATGCATTACGTTAACTTGTAGTACTAAAATTGTAGTTAGTTGTTGTTATTGTTTACAGGTTTCACCAGGAGTATTCTGTAAAAAAAAAAATCAAAATATGATATTGAAGTGAAAATCTTATATAATGTTTTATATATTGACATGAGTTGGTTGTCAGTTGTTCATTACTGCTAAAAGTAGCCATATAAAAATAAACTTAATAGACAAAGCATTTTAGCACAGAATTTTAGCAAACACAATTGACACAATTTATTTATTGGGTTATTGATATTAACCAGAATTATTAGTGAATCCCAAATAATTATGCACCCTATTGTAACTAATTAATTTAATTAATAATTATTTTATAACACAATATATATTAACCTTTTTATTTTAATATCTAATTTTATTGATGACAGAAATATTTTGTTATCTTAGTTTTAAAATGAATGCATCCGTATTAATACACAACTTTATAAAAACTTCATGTTTACTGTGTACTATTTAAATTAACTTTTAGCTAATTAGCTTTGCCCAGAATTTTAATACTTAATTCCCAATAACTATATACATTGCACTACTCTAATATTTGTATTTATATACATTTTATTTATATTTATATTTAAGAATAGCCTAATATTTTTGTCTTTTTCTTCCACAGACTCCAAAAACCAAGCTCACAGTTTTCAAGTTGTGCAGCCTCTGTCTCTACCTGCCACAGGACCAGCTCACCTGTTGGGGGGTTGGAGACATCGAGGACCACCTCCGTCCATACATGCCTGACTAGGACAAACGCACGGAAGACACCCCTCGAGGCCTCGAAGCAAGTTGACCTTATCTACACATCCCTCAGTTGAATAGATATGAACTTGTGCTTGGAACTCTCCTTTTTGTTAACCACTCATTTTCATCGTGAGATTTAATTTAGCTCCTTTTGTTTTCTTTTTCTTTTTAAATCCCTCCCTCAACCAATCTTGCTTTGGTTCATCCCATCTCCCCTCTCTTTGATCAGTTTTTATTTGAACCTGCATGAACATTGATTTTGAGTGGTTGTTCTCTTGGAGCTGCACCGTCAACAATACCAGTCACCGAAGGAACTCTTTACGTTACGAAAACAAAACAAAAAACTAAAAAAAAAAAAAGGAAACCAATGACAGAGGTCTCTCACATGTGGTCCTCGTGTGTTGGACTGGCTTTAACATCACTGTCATGAGGGATAGTTAACATGTCTGTTATATTGAGTAGGGATTTCATGAGTAATGACAATCAGTGACAGAGGACAAAAGAGCCTGGGTAGTCTTCCTCAAAAGGTTTCTATTACAAGGTGAACAATACTTGTTAACTCATTTGGTGTAGGCATTGCTTCTCACTTAGTTACTGCCTTAGTTTTTGCTGGACATTTTAATTTGAGTGTCATTCCTTGCCTGTAATATGACAAACCTTGCTTGTTTTATCATTTCTGGAGGAGTTTTGCCTGATGGGGACGGAGGTGAGGTGTGTGATGTATATCTAAAATGGTTGACAAACTGTCTGTTGGAGGAATTCTGATGCTTTTTTTTTTTCTTGGGATAGTTGGGATCGTAGTTTGTCACCAGTTGAACAACTCATGCACTATATATACATACGAGCTACTGATACCAGATGTAATCATTGGTGGTGGGTATGTGATGGGAGACTGATGTTCAAGCTTATGTACCTAATGAAACATTTCGTAGTGAAACTTGAAATGGATCATTACGGATTTGTTTTTCTTTTAAAGACCACCCTGTTCTGAAAGTACTAAATATTGCAGTGCTTGGGACTTGGTATCTGTAAGCCATCTTTGTCTGTTAAGGCATACATTTTTTTTTTTTTCCCTTTTGAAATTGAGTTCACGTCGAAGGGGAAGGAGGGTCTTTGTCTTTAATTTGATGTACCCATTGTTTGAATAATTCTGTTGAAATAAAACACTGCTGAACATATCCATAACACAGTGCAAAGATTTTTCTGCTGAGGTTTATGTAATATAAGGAACAAGTTTTGTGTCAGTTACACAGCATATACATAACCACATACATCAACTACCAAGGTGTTTGGTGTGTCTTCCCTGAGCAATGAGTTTTCCGTTCGCCTTGTTGGTGAGATCTACTGTTGCAAATGCCAGAGTCCGTCCTTGTTTTAAAACCTGAGCTGTGATCAGGACATCTTCTCCAGTTTTAGCTGCATTCATGTATCTGTGAAACATAAAGTGTTAGGAATCAGTCCTAGATGCATCTTATTTTATTTTTGCAATTGAAACACAGGCTGTTTCTGACAGTTTGTCCATTACTCTATTTTATTCCAAGTTTGGAAATCAGTTTCTATATAGAAGAGTACTTAATTTTAAAGTCTTGGCTACCAAAAAAAAAGAAGAAAAAAATTGATTGTCAGCTGAATTTACAGTGTATATTTACAAGATATTTAATACATAGCAGAAATATTAAAACAAAAAAGACAAAAGTTATATAAATAAATGTCCCAAGTTCAGTTTATCAACAGTACATGCACTGCATAATTGAAAATTGTTTAAAAGTAAGCCTCTGTGTTTTTAAGTCTTCACTTGTTTATCCAACAGTTTTACAACATTACAATAAAAAAAAAAAAAAATAGTTTGGGAAATGTAATTAGCAAATACAAAAAAAAAAAAAAAAAAATACAATTTAAAGACTCTCAAATGATTAATCTCAGTTTATCTTAAAAAAAAGTTTGTTTACATAATATGTGTGTGGTGTTTATATTTATATGCATTTTACAAATGCATATTTACGATAAATGTTATACTAATATATTGATTATATAAATTATATGCATATAAATACTTTAAAAACCTACTGTATATTTGTGTATATATACACGTACTGTAAACAAAACTTATAGATGAGATTGATGCAATTAATTATTTGACGGCAAAACATTTATGCTATTGAACTTTTGTAAAAAAAAATATATTATTGTCCTATTATCTATGTACTATAAAATATTTTCATATTTAGAAATGCAATTTTTTTTTCTTTAAATTGATGAAAATTCATTCATTCATAATTTTGCTGTGCGCTCATTTTCATTTCCTTAATATTTTAATGTAGTTTTATAATATCGTATTGTATTCTAGCTTTTACTTTCATTTCAATTACCAAAAATAGATTACAACAAAGCTCACGTTATGTTCATGTCCACGCTGACCCCGGGAGCTCCTCTCTCGCTGTACATGATGGCAGTGGTGGAGATCACATCCACTAGTGTAGCTGTCAGTCCTCCGTGAAGAGTGCCTAATCTGTTAGTGTGCTCCTCCTCCACCTTCAGCTCACACACCACTTTCCCAGGGGCTGCAGACAGTACCTCCACCTGGTCACAAAAGGACCGGCTCAATAGGTTTACTGTAGAGTGAACTGGTCTGGCTGGTTTACATATCAATGTGTGGCTCTCCAAGGAGAATCACTGAATTAACCAAAGATTTCGCTCTACACATACCTTACTTAAAACCCGGTCAAATCCAGGACTGTCCACCATCACTCTCATGATCTGTTTTATTGTATTTAGCGACATTGACTTCATCGCTGATCTTGTCAATACCAAAAACGGTGAAGGACAGGATCAATCTTAAAGAATTTTTGAAAGACGAACCAAATGTTGTACAAAATAAAAGTATTATTATTTGCTGGACAAAGTCTCTCAATTAAAATGTCACTCACCACAAGTGAGGAGACCAGCAGATAACTAATGAAAAACTGTGTTCTTCTAATTAGGATTACTAAATCTAATAAGTCAATCTATGAATACTAACGGAAGCTAAGACTGACCATTCGGAAATGATGACTTTTATTATGAAATACTGAATCATTTATGATTCATTTGAATCATAAACATACCTGAATGAATCGTTCAAGTAAAATTTTACCATGTTCATGCTAACCATTTGCAAGTTTCTAAATGCATTTTATTCGCTGTCGCATGGGTGCAACAAACAACATGAACTGACAGGCACGTGTATAGAAATTATTTAATTTATTCATTATTCTTGATTATTTAATATTTGATTAATATATTATTCGTATGATTTGATTAATACGTTATTCACTGGCTTCAGAATTATAAATGCTATAAAGAATCACTGAACCGTTTTGAAACGAACTGATTGAAAGAACCGACTCTTTCAGCACTGCAGTTAAATACTTCCGAAGAAAACATGATTTAAACAATGTTCTTCGGTTCAAGACTCTCTGGTTGCAACGTTTAATGGGAAAGTTATGGTAATAATACTTTTATTAAGTGTGATATATATATAGTGTAGTGTAAATAAATTTAATGCAGCGAACAGTTAATAGTAATAATTTCTCAGTGTTTTCGCGGGTTCCGCCCGGAATGTTTTTGTAGCTGTACGCGTTCATGTCCCGCCGTTATATTGAACTGTGAACATGTCCAACAGTGTGTCAGGTAATCACACCGATCAACAAATGTCTCTAGAGGAAACTAGGACGAGTCTTTGTGATCAGTTTGCCACCGTCTCTGGGTCGGATAGCGCTGTGGCGCAGTGTTATCTAGCAGAAAATGAATGGGATATGGAGGTATGGTTACTGCACCAACTCTCTCTCTCTCTGTCTCTTTCTATATATATATATATATATATATATATACATATGTGTGTGTGTGTATTTCCAACATTTTAATACAACATATTTACATTTTATTTCTGTGTTCCTGCCAGAGAGCTCTGAACTCTTTCTTCGAGGCACATATGGATTCAGTCTTTGATGTTGAGGATGCAGAGGAAACTAAAGATGTGTCTGGGAAAAAGAGAAAGGAGGTGAATTCCTCAGACACTGCTGATGATACTTCAGGAACAAAGAAGAAATTTAAGGCGGACAAGATGGATTGGTAAGGTTTTCTCTTGTATTTATTAGATTGAAAACATTATTTGCATATATATGGGTTAAAAAAGAAAACGGGTTTAACCAAAAGAAATAATAATTCGAATAGTGCTTTAACAGTGCTTTTTGTTTGCTTTCAGTTTAAATTAAATGCAAAAAAATTAACACATTAACAGATGAATAACTTTCAAACCAAGTACTAATTAGTTGTAATTTACATGTATTAAAATTGCCACTATCCTAGGTTGTACCTATTTGTCAGTAAGATTTTTTAAAACAAATTTAAAACACAACACAATTTAATGTTTCTTTATTCTTTTATGTATTTTAAAATGTACAATGACAATGTAACATTATTACAACCAAATTTGTGACATTCTCTAAAAACTTATTTGAAACCTTAAAAGTAGACACTTTGCTTACATTTGTTTATAAATCTATTTAAAGTGCTTTCTATGGACGTAAAGTCACTTTTGTGAGTTTCTTCTGATGTGGACATCTTAACGTTTTGGCCATGTACTATCGCAAAAAAAAGTATATATATATATTGAAAATTGTTTGTTGTGCAGCATTGACCTGACAGCGGAGGAACCTACCTGCTCCAGCAGTGTAAACCCCCAAAAAAGCCAGGCTGAAAGTGTTGAATCTGAATCTGATGCGGGAGACGGCAAGCTCTCTGTCATCAGCTGGAACGTGGATGGTTTGGACACTTTAAGTCTTGCAGAGCGTGCCAGAGGCTTGTGTTCGTATCTAGCTCTGTGAGTTATTTAGAGACCCGTGATGATCCTCTATTTCAGGTTTATTTAACAGTAAAGTTGTTTTGTTTTACAACTGTTCTTATTATCTGTTCTTTTGTAGATACACACCAGATGTGGTTTTTCTTCAAGAACTCATTCCATCTTATATTCAGTATCTTAAGAAACGTGCCGTCAGCTACTCTTTTGTTGAAGGTAAGAGAATGACGTCTGTGCTCAGTGAAGCTATTAATGAGTTATTCAGTGATTCATAAAGTTCATCTTTTAAAGGAAGCGACGATGGATATTTCACGGGAATAATGTTGAGGAAATCAAGAGTAAAATTTCTGGAAAGTGAGATCATCTGTTATCCTACAACACAAATGTTAAGAAACCTATTAGTTGCTCAGGTGAGTTTGTATGCGTTAAACTGAATTTTTAGCATCTTTCATACAGTCTTCAGAGTCACATGATCCTTCAGAAATCAATCAGATGTGCTGATTTGCTTGCCCTAGTGCTGAACATATTTATGGATGAATTTTTTATGAAAGTTTTTTGCCTAATTAGAAGGTATCTTTTTCTAAAAAGATACATTTTCAGACAGCAAACATTTAAACAGTGTTCATGCGTACAGTAAAATGTACTTTTCAAGGTTATTATGCATCTCTCATAATTCATTTGCTTCTCATTATTTATGCACACATTGACTTTTTGACTCTATTGTATCTTTATTAAGGTGACTTTCTCAGGTCAGAAGCTGCATGTGATGACATCACATTTAGAAAGCTGCAAAAACCAATCGGAGGAGAGAATGAAACAACTACGAATCGTGTTTCAAAAGATGAAGGACGCACCAGAAGACGCTACTGTAATTTTTGCCGGGGACACCAATCTCAGAGACTCAGAGGTAAATAAGAGAAGGTTTTGGTCGAGTTTGACAGATGGGTCTGTGAATAATAGAAAAAGGATAGGAAATACTGTCTAACAATCAGAATAGCTCCAGATACGCTGGAGGAAAGAGAGCGCAGGGAAAGTCATCAGGGCGATGCAGCATTTCTGAAGACTGTTTCTGTCCGTGTAGGTGGTAAAGGTGGGAGGTTTGCCTCCAGGTGTGTGTGATGTTTGGGAACAGCTGGGCAAACAGGAACACTGCCGATACACCTGGGACACCAAAGCAAACAGCAATAAGACTGTGCCTTACATCAGCAGATGCCGCTTCGACCGCATCTTCCTTAGGTCTGCTAAAACCGGCCCACGGGTCGCTCCTGACCACATGGCCCTGGTCGGAATGGAGAAACTGGACTGTGGCCGGTACACCAGTGATCACTGGGGAATTTACTGCACTTTCAAAACATGACTAATACATCCCACAAAACTAAACCTCTGTCTTATAGAAGCTGGTTTTAAAGAGTGTACTAAAATTAAGAATTTGAAGAGTGCCTACAAATCCAGGCTACAGATCAGTGTAAGAAAGAAATATATATGGATAATAATAAAATAAATAGCTGGATGAAAAATGCTACAGAAAGAGATCTTATCGAAGCGTTTGATTAGAATGGCTTACTTACTGCTCTTTCAGTTTATTTATATATATGTCATTCAAAACAATCTTCAGTCAATCTCTGCTCTTTTATATAATATCATATATATATAATTTTTTTTTAATAGGAAAGCATTGACTGAATTTAAGTGATTTTATTTAAATAAATGTGACCTTGATTTATTGTGGGAATTGTGGTAAGGGTTGTGTTCTTTATTATACCACAAGTGGTCAGTATTTCTCAAACATTATGGCCCTTTTTTATAAATAAGCTTTTACATGTCATTGGAACAGAATCACAGTTTATTATTACTTTTCTGAAACTACACAAAAGTGTAGTTTAGTGTGTGTGTGTGTGTGTGTGTGTGTGTATATACTGTAAAAAATCTGAAATTAAAATTTTGTGTAAAGTATTCATTATGACATCGCAATTGTGCAAATAGACCCCCAAAAAGCTACTGTAAAATACACAACCAAACATATTAAATTTTGAAGAAAGAATATATTAAAAGAATTTGTTTAAAAATAATTTCTTTACAGACTTAAACACATAAAACTGTATAAACTAAACACAAAAAGCAAAGCAATTATTTACCCTATTTCACTTTTACAGCTTGCCTCTTTAAATGTATTTTCAATTTACATTTATTTTATTATAATCCCAAATTATATTGTGTAAAATTATTTATAGATTTTTTTCCAAAATTATGACTGACTCTAGTGGTGCTAGCATTTCCTTCACACCGAAGAACCTCAGTTATGAATTTTTGTTAGATTACTTACCCACAATGTCAAAAAGTTGAGATGAAATATGACATAAATATAAACATGAATATGTAATAAAACATATCATTAATAAAAACGTTATTATATTAAAAATATAAACAAACATTATAATATTCTCTATTATAGATCAGTGAATATTATGCATGATGTGCAAAACAAATATTAGTTTCAAATAGAATATGATTACTGTGCACCATTACCAATCAATATGATATATGATTTAATTCAGCATTTTTAATACATAAAATTATAGCTTTAGCAAGACGAAGGAGTCTGCCACTTTACTCCAAAAGCTTATCATTTCTATTACAACATGATATATAAACAATACATTGAGAGTGCACTAAAAACATTGGCTGGAAACTTTCAAAAAAGAAAGTGGACATATTTCTCCTCTGATGATTAAACTATCACAGCCTGCGCTCTGGATCTACCTCTGAAATAATCAGATAAATGTGCTAAATGTGTTTTAGTTGGTGAGATCTGGTGAGATAAATTAGCTGAAAGCATATGAGAGTCAAGGCAGCAGCTGTCTTAAGCAGGGTGGACACGTGACTCCAGACAACCTTGAAAGACACTCCACTGCCAAGGCTAATAAACCTTTTGCTTGGTCAGATGAGTAAATATTACTTCTAAACCAGGTCAGACTGCCACAGATCTACCCTCGGTGTCTGGATGACTGGCTCATAGAGGTCTGCTCCAAGCACAAACACGCTCTCCTTGCCCCTTTCTCCGGGATAACGTCCACTGTCACTTAAAGGGCCAGTCCTGTGATGACGGGTTTGTTTGAATATTCTTATACTTGTAGCTGACATAAGACTGTTGGAGGATGTTAGAGGCTCTGGTTGTCCTCAACAAGACATGGTAGTAAATCGAAATGTTCTTCCCCTCGATAGGCATCACTGTAGCACATTGCATTGTTTTGACACATGGCCAGGAGCACATGCTATTTCAGGGAAGGGGGGAATAGCGGGACTTTCAGATCAGTCCTGCTCCAAACGTTAAAGACAGCAATGTCAATATAACAGAGCGAATATACAATCCAAGAGTGTGATGTGTTTGTTTGGTCAGCACTTTCCAGGAGCTTTTCCCTTATCAGAGACGCACAAGGTTACAGTCATGGAACTCCAGCAGTGATCTTCCAACACAATTCTCAAGGCAGTTCATGTATGCTTTGGTGAATAATTCATGCGAATTTACTGTTTTATGATTAGCATGGAACTGCATGTCTAAATTTTTTTGTAAATATCGTAAGTTTTACACTATTGATATAATGCAAAGGCATGAAACTGCTTTATGCTTTTCTATGATACCAGGGTTTTTTATGTTTAGGGGTGGACTTGTTTGTTTAAAGGGATAGTTCACCCAACAATTTAAATTTGTATTAATAACTCAGCCTCATGTCATTCCAAACCTGTAAGAGAGCTTTCATACCCAAAAAGACCATAAGGATAGCCTATTGGTAAAATAGTGCATATGACGTAATTGGTTCGAATGTAGTTTTATGAAGCTACGAGTATATTTTTTTGTGCACAAAGAAAACAAAAGCCATTTTGTTCAACAATTTCTCTTCTGTCACCTTTTTCATAATATAACATAAAATATCAAATGAAATTGCCACCTTATCGGGTTGGTTATATTTAAGGTTGGACCTTCTTGCTTTTTTTGTTTTAGGAAAAAATGGCACCTCTTTCAACAGTTCAGATCGTACAAATTCATACAAAATGTCGGTGTCGTAAAACAGTTGCACTTTCCAGTCAGTTTACAGATGTTCTCATAATATTGTATTGATTTTTTAAAATTGTATGTTTTTGTTTTGATACACATACAAAAAAAATTACAATTAAAAAAAATCTTTATACAAATTAATGGGTAAAATCATTAAAAATAAATACATAATAAACATTAATACAAAATTTAGTTTTATACATTTTATAATGTAAATCAAACACTAAATAATTCACACTGCACTATTTCATATGAAACTGCTCCCTTGTAGAAAGTTATACATACAACAAGTGAGACTGGTTTGGATCTTCCCCTTCATTTCACAATTCAGATTGCACGCTGTAGGTTAGATAATGGTGCAGTTTGTACCATGTCACTGCAACTCCAAGATAACAGAAGCAGGAGGCATGAGTGAAATCTTAAGTAATTACGTAAGCAGACAATATAGCACTGTCAATCTGTAACTGAATTATCAGCAAACAAACCATCTTCTGTTAACAGCCCGTTCTAAGACGTGTCTTTTCACACTCAGTAAATGCAGAAACACTGGGCTATTTATGTATGCTGCATAAAGAACAGCACAAGATGCTCGTTTAATTTTTAATTTATTTCATAAATAACACTGAACAAGCATGGTACAGCGATAAATATTCATTTACATTGCAAAATTCTCTGTATTACAAAATACAGTGTATGTAAAATGCACTTGTCAAAGGGGTCAAGAGGTTTCAGTATAGTACCTGATGTGCCCTAATCTGAAATTATATTTGTACATTTTTATTTTATTTTTTAAATGTGCTTAATCTCAGATTAAGGTTTGCCAAGAACCTCACAAGACCCCTTTGCTATTATAGGCCCTGTTGCATATCCCACCGTCATTTGAACTGGAAAAATAAGACAAAAGCACTGATACATATTCTCAAATTTGTTGTTCGTTCAATTTTGATTCTTTTTGCATTTTATATCCCAACAAACTTCACCTTTTCAATCGCAACCCCATGCCTGCTCGAATTAGAGTCTGAACACACCGCAGGCAAGTGTCCCGTTTCAATGTCTTAGGCAGCAAGAGGTACAAGGCAGGTTGACATCGTAACACAAGACCAGGATTGTTGGATCTCTACAACGTAGAGATAGTGAGTCAGCATGTTCAGTTTTTATTTATTGCTAAATTCAGAAAACAGAGGGGCTATTCCATTTCCTTGGGAGAAACAATAATTAAATAAAAATCACTCGTCCCATTTTTAAGTTAAGGAATGTGTCCATTAGTGTACAGATAGACCTGCACTTTTCAAAATAATTGTAACAACTTGTTAGAAAATCTCCATGTAAGAAGAAAAACGAGATGGTGTAGATCACTTTGTAGTAAAATTGCAATATTAATTCGAGCCCTTGTCAGCATTTCACTCAGACCCTACAGTCCAAGTAGCAGCAAAACTAACAGAAAATGTAAATAGAGTAAGATGAGATGGTTGTTCAGAATGAGCAGCGAGCCAGTGATTGTCAGATTATGGTGACACTCTAGTGTTAACGCTGTAAACCAAATGGCGAGTCTCAAATGACACTGAAAATGAAGTCACTACCGACCGAGTGTACATTTCATTACTGGGAAATCCATCACTGAGAGCGTGCGTTTCTTATATTTAAAAAAAAAAAAAGACATGGAAAAATGTGGATAAACAGCTCACCATAACCAAATTGTCACCCTTGCAATGATTTACAGCAAGAATGGCTGGATTTAATAATTTCATGTCAACCGTCACAACAGTGCCGTAGTGTATCGGGGTGAACGTAACAAGACGACAAAACAAACAAACTAAGCACCAGGATTGCGTGAAATCCCTTGCGTAGAGGGATTTCACGTTCCCGGTGAGGAAGCTGTGAGTTCACTGCGGCTCTGAGCTCGTTAACACAAGCCTGTGCTAAATTATCTAGCCGGGACCCAAATACGTCAGTCAATGCTCAGGAGTCTTTTGTTTCTAATTAGGTGAACCTCTAAGGAGGGAACGACAGACATTACCATGACCGGAGTCGTGTAATAACATTTTAGTTGTATTTTGCAGTTTCGTCAGCTATTTGTAGCTGTTCTTGCCGCGCTCAAGTGAAGAGCTGAATTTTCACTGCTGTGCATTTTTGAGAACAACTCAAAAGATGCATTGTAGGCAATTGTGAGCCACTTCAGCACAGTGCCAACAACCCATTAGACCGATGTGAATGAAGTTGAACTTCAGCATTCGTTACGTATTAGAAACTACTAACATATGAAAATGCTTCCCTTTTTGAAATATATTTTCCCCTAATTTAGGGAAAACATTTATATAAATACGTCTTTATATAACTATGCAAATATATTCAATTGCTAGAATATGTTTGTAATAATTACGTGTCAACTGCATTTCATCTACATACTCCGTTTGTTATAAATTCCATGTGCAAACGTTCTGAATTGATGAATAAATTAACACAAATGTTGTCAAAAATGCTAACAGCCCTATAATAAAGCATTTGGTTAAATAATACAAGAAAGAAGGCAAAGAATTTCAGTCCTCTCAATATGAGAATGAGTAATCGAACACGTACGATCATACCGCTGAGCTAATCAGGCTGTACTAAAGGTTCTTGGCAGGACATCCTTAAATATCCAGCTAAGAAAATTTCCTTCCCTCCCATCTGTTCCTTACAAAACTGCAGAGTAGCAAAAGTGTTCCCAGTTTGGCGAAAGCCAGAATTTTTACACAGGTGGTACTAACTGATAATAGTTTCTTACTCTAGACATAACACGGAAAGAAACAATCCATCAAGCAATACCTTTAGAGGAATTTTAAAAAGTATTTAAAAAAATAATAAACATATTATGAACAAAAAAGGAAACATCTTAAGCTTATTAACCTGATATATTAGTTGGGCCCTCTTTAGTAACTAACTACAATTCTATAACATTTGCTTTAATTAATTTACCCATTTCATGCTTTAGACCGCCTATAAAGTTACATAATTTTATATTAGTATTGTAAAAAAAAGACTTTAAAAAGAAAACCGAAAGAAATGTTTCCATCAAAGTCTGATGATGGGCTCTTGGACTGTCCAGTGGCGCTCCACATCAAGCTCCATCAGAAACAGAACATCTGGCTGGGACTGTAGCAGCTCCCGAGACTCCCTGACACAGCCGAGACAGATCTCCGTCCGTCCAACTGGATGAAGGATTGAAATATGCTCAGACCACATTGATCCCGCCTCCCGCAGTAGCCCGTTTGCTGCAGTAGGTCGAGCCGCTGTGGTTGGCCGCGCCGCCGTTCATGTAGGACGTCTTCAGCTCTAACTGGCAGGCTGCAATGGCGGCGTTCAGTTCCACTTGTGCTCGATGTACCACATAAAACATCAGGCCTATGCTGATGAAGATCTGATGAGAGGAACAGAGAGAGTGAGTCAACGGGAGGATCTGCTGACTGAGCTGGAAGACGCTTGAAACAAACATCCACATGATGGGACTTATTCAGCGTGGCTGTAAATTTAAGCAATAATCCCTTGGCTGATATCTCGAAACATCCTGTTTCAGTCAAGAATTCATCGCTGGCATCTAACTTTACTGCACACAAGAGCAAATGCAAAATAAGAACACATTTTTTGGTCAAAGTTCTGCCAATGACCATCTATAATTATGGTTTACTCAAGAATCTAGACATAAATATTTCACTTCCTCATATGGTAACATATCCATTGCAGAATCTGCAAAACACAATTTAAAAAAAATAATTAAATAAATAAAAATACACAAGCATATTATATTTCAATAATGTTAATTAAATTCTAGATACATATTATTTTTAGTGCAGGAGAAGACATAACACAAAAAATATTCTAGAAAAAAATCAATTAAAATGATTAGTGCTGTCAAACGATTAATCGCCACTAATTACATACATAAAAAAATATTTTTGTTGACGTTTACTATTTGTATTTATTATGTATATATAAAACACACACATAGTATATATTTTGAAAATATTTATGTACATACATTTATATATATTTATATTATTATATATAAATATTAGTGCGGTCAAATTACTTGCATCCAAAATAAAAGTTTTTGAGGTAACGCTTTACAGTAGGGTGCAATTTGCAAATCGATTCATCTAAAATACAAGTATTTATTTACAATATACACCGCACACATACATTATGTACACAAAAACCTTTATTTGGGATGCGATTAATTGCTTGACATCACTAGAAATTACACATATTATCTAGTTTAATTTTTACATTTGGGTATACTCTTTAGCATTAATCACTGTTTATACCCAGTTTATGATTATTGCCTATTAGTCTCTCAAATGTACAAGTAACAGAGCTACACCTAAACACCACTGAACATTCCAGTCAATTCTGAGAATTCAAATATGCAAAGCATACTAGGAAACCAAAGAAATAGCTTCTAGGAAACATTATACTGTGCTCCATTACAAAGCGTAAAAAAACCCTTGAACAAACAACCAAAAAAACCTCCCCCCCCAAAAAAAACATATACAGGTAAGGGAGTAACCAACAGGAAGAGAGTCAGCATTGTGTTCTGTGTATTAAATGCTATAAATAAACATGACTCAAAAAAAAAAAAAAATCCTAGTGATGCTTCTCATTTGCAAGCTGCTTTGAATAAAAGCGCCTGCTAAAATGCAAAGTCTTGGATCTGAATGTGAATGTCAACTTCTTTAAATTAATAGAATTCCCTAAAGATTCTGCGAGGAGTTTGTTCATTAACAAGCCAAACTGGACATGCGGGGTTCTTTCTGATTTTCTTTCATATCCTTTCCGGTTTTGTTTTTTGGAGGCTTACCTGTAGACTGAACACAAAGTATCCACTGACGCTCTGTTCTGCGATCACGTCCTCCATTGTGCGCAGGGTGGTGCCCAGATATGAGTTAAGGAGTTGTGTTGGGAGAAGTCCCACTGAGGAAGCCACTAAATAATTTGGCAAGGACACATCTGTGATCTGTCAAAGAGAGCGACAACTATATTTGGTCATACAGTTGGTCAAAATTAATCACAGAGCGTTTTCACCGCCTGCAACAATGTGTCATCAGCCTTATTTAGCCCCATCACTGTCCTTCACAAGCTAACTGGACTTTTCCAGCCTCTCTAATGCAATACAATTAAAACATTTTGATACCAGTCTATATTATCATATGTAGACATGCAAGCAATTTTAAAATCTTTTTTAAACTCTTAATTCACTTCACACATTAATTTCAATTTCCTCTATTCAAATAAAATCCAAAACAGATTTGTTCTGCAACACACGTAGGATGTTTTACTGGTTGTGTTGCATTACTGAAACGCTTTGAAAATTGAATCTTCAAGCAGCACTCCTGTCTCTAAACAAACACACCCTACAAAAATGCATTTTTTAGCTTTATAATTAAATTGTATCACTTTTGGGTGGGAGACTGCGAGTTGTAAAACTGCTAAACTGTGAACAATGATGGAAATTTTGGCTCATTAATAGACTGGCAAAGATGCAGGCATTGTTAGGTTTGGGTTCCTGTTAATATTCATGAACGAGATCAAATGATGCATTCATTTTCTAAGAATCGACTTCATTGTAAGTTGCAGTGAAGCAATATTTCAAGTATGCGCTATGCAGACGCATGCATTGTGTTATGTTACCTCAACAGCCTAACGCATCACATTCTGCTTCAGCAGAAAACGCAGGGCACATTGAAATACGGCCCTTTCTATAGGACTGAGGATGCGAAACATAATTCCAGTGTGCCCCGTTTAGGGTCGACATACATCACACCCTTAGGCTTTGATGCCTCTTATGAAAAATAAGAGGGAAAAAAAATAAAATGGCGAAATAAAACCATTTAGGGTTAACACAATTAGAGTCACTGACACTTGCTTTGTTGACTCACTTTGTAAATTTAGACCGAAACAAACTGAATAACATCCTCATTGATACTAAGTCAATAAGTAGAAGGTGGCAGGCTAATGGAGCGAGAGAACCGACTCACGTATCAGGTTCAATTCCATGAAAAGCAAACCCAAAGCTGAAGAGTTACTGAGATGACCCAAGCCCTCGATCACTAAAGCGTCCTTCAGAAGGAACGGAGACTTGCATTGCTTCAAGGGCAATGACACTGTAGTGTAAAGTAGGTTATTTCTGGCTAAAAAGGGGTGCACGATTATGACAAATCATAAGTCTTTTTTGTTCTATTTTGTGCAGGGCAACTGCAAGATTTTTTGCATCAATGAGATAAAAAAATTTTTAATTGAATTTTAATTTTTAAATCATCAGAATCTGATTCATCAGTGAGAAATGTTGCTTTGGTAAAGTTGATGTATTTGATTACATTTATTTCAGTTAAAATGCTTTTACAGTTTTAGTTAATGATAACTCATTTCAAATTCAGTGTTTCTAAAGCGGGACGAGAAGCTCAGCGCCGCGCCATGTCTTTAAAATTCGAACACATTGTTTTCTATGGGTGTACGCACCCCGGCGGCGCAATTCGGCGTCTGTCCGCGGCGCCCGGCTATGACTCAAGATGCTGTTCAAATTCCTTCCGCGCCACAGAGCGCCGCCTGCATTGTTATATATTAAATAACATCATATTTGTTTCAAATCTTTGTTAATTATACCAAGATACCACTGCTGCAAATACTGTACAACTTGCATTAGTTTACAGTTTGAATAAAATGTAAACATAGAAAAAATATGTAGCATGTTTTAGTAGAGCAAACAAATCATATTATAGAATGTGCGCGTCTGGTGTGCGATACTTCGAGCTGTCCTAGACGCGGCGCTGCGCTTCTCGTCCGGTGTGCGACCCCCTTGAGTTTATACGTCTGCAAATAAATAGCCAATCTTTTTTTACAGGTCCACTTAACTGCATGAAAACAAAACTGTTATTCAAACATGTAATTAACTATACACAGAAAGTAAGCACCATGCCAATACCGAACACTCCCATTCTGTCCGTTGTTAGTTTACACAATCACACACAACAGTTTGAGTCCAGACTGCTCACACACACACAGAGTTTGGACTTCGTAGCTATGCAACAAAATCAATATTTTATTACAGAATGTTTTTACGGCTTGTCGATTATAATGGGAGTATTATAGTTTTGCTTACAGTGTATTTTTAGCTGCTGTACAAAATGCAAATTTACTAAACTACCACTTTGGTTTAAAGGTTTTTTTTTTGCGTGTGTAAGCCAGGCGATGTGTCTTCAGCATCCAATATTTAACAGTTGCCTTACTACTGTTAAACATTCTGATTCATCTCTGCACAATGTTACAAAAGTTTAACCACTACAAAAAAATATTGAAATCGATAATATAATAATTGCAGCAGCGTAATTGCAATTTAAAATATTTTCAATTAACTGTGTGGTTTAACAGCTGTTTATCATTAAAGCGGTCTGTTAACCTAAAAAAAATGACAAATTTCTGCTGTAAGCAGGTGTTCACCGATCATTTCCAGCACTACTGAAACCCAGACCTAATCAGTCACTGTCAGCAAAACTAACATGATCTGTCAAGTGGAAGTGGGGCTAAATATTCAAATTGTATTTTAAAAACATCTGCTGGTAATCACTGCCATCATAAAAAAAAAAAAAAAAACTTCAAAGGAGAAATACATTAACATATGAATCATTCAGTGAATAAATTATTCAAAAAGCGGCAAACAGTAGTCAAATACGTTCCAAAAAGACAGACTACACGTCCACAAGTTCACATTAAAAAGCAAACCAACCTTAAAGGCACGTCTAACTATCCAAATTCTAATTCAATATAAGCAGATGTAATCTTTCTTTGTTTTAAGAAGCAACTTCTGAACCAAGAGAATAAAACACAGCTCAGTGAATAATGACTGTGCCAAATCATTTACATAAAATTCAAATCTCATTAAAATCACATTTAGGAGCCCAGAACACTGTGTAACTTTTTTTTGGTAAACTATTTAAATGTTGCAGTATATTTACATCCGTGACCATGTATTTATCAAAAAGGCTAAAGAATCTGGGTTAGAAGTAATTCTGAGTAAGGCTGCTGTAAGACACTGCAGTATGTATCTGTTCTTTGCTGTCCTTTGTCATCGGTAAAGGCTGCGGTTTCTTTCTCATGTGTGTCAGCTAATTAAAAATGTATTATGTTGGTTGTGCAAAGTGTCTGAAGGTAACATTTCAATGTACTGAGAGACCGGTCTTTATACCCTTGATCCTGTGTGAAGAGCAGTTATGTTTGATTTCAATCTGGCTCTGAGCTGGAGGTCTTAATTGTTTAGTTCCTGCAAAGCTGGATAAAGCCACCTGGACGTCCCTTAAAGATTAACAGCCACTTCAGTACTATTAATTAGACACCTTTGTGCGCTGGGTGTCTTTTTCTCAATTAAAATAAAATAAATTAATCATTCAATTAAAAATACAGAGAATTATATGTTTGTCTCAAGCGAATGTTTTTGCTTTAGGGTCGCTCAGTTCAGGGTTCGTCTCACTACTGAGTATGTGTGTAACTAAATGGTTTTACAATAGAATGCTTGAAGACTTTGAGTGGGATGAGAAATCTATCATAATCCACTCATGATGATCAAGATCTGCTTTTTGATTTAAAAGGACTTGATTTTCGATTTCTCGATAACACCAAAGCTAGATCATTTTTTTTCCCCATTTGGAGCGATTTTCAAAATATATTAACTAACTGGTACATTTTTGTTGTGTGAAGAAAAAAAAAAAAAAAAGATCTGTTATTACTGGTCTATTGTTTCTGTTTTAGTGAACTGCTGTGTAAAAGCAGCATCAAACTTGCAATTAATTGTGGGTTACTGGGTTAACCAAAACCATTACAAACAATCTTACTTAATACAAAATAAACTAGCCAAAATAAAACATTAACTTGTTTTATTGTAGCTAGTTGCCAGAACAACAAGGCAAACCCAAATATTAAGTAAATCAATGCCCAGTTTCAAAGACAGGTCTTAGATTAAGTTTTTTTTAATAAAAAGTGCCGTAGAAAAAAACATCACTGATTTCCATCTTGAGATAAAACAAAGGCATTGATATATTTTAAGATCAATCAGTGCAAGTTTCTTTCAGCAGAAACAGCTCAGACTCACATTTAGTCTGGGGCTAGGCTTAAACCTATGAAACCGGGAAAAGTTAAATAAACGAATGAAATAAAACTGTAAATAAACAAGTAATAAGAATTAAAATAGTTAATGAGTTAAATCAAAGGCGAGGCAAAAATAACAAAAGTGACTTACCGAGAAGACCGCGTTCTGGAGGCCGAAGGGAATCGGCGTGAGTCTCGCTAAGGCCACAATTTTGAGTCCACTTCCACCCTCCACCACCCGAATAACAGCACTCAACTGTTCACTGCTGCCGATCTTACCCAGAACCCAGTTCGTCAGCAGCCTCTTACACACCACATGAGCGATGAAAGTCCCAATCAAAACCCCAACCATCACCAGCCCCATGCCCAACACAAACCCATACAAATATCCCGCGGCCACGTTCAGCACGATATAGCCCCAGCCGCAGGGGAACGACACCGTGATCAAGCCCACTATAAACAGCATAGCTCCCACAAAACTGTCCAAACTCTCCACCCACAGCAACACATCCTTCAGGTACTGGCGCACCAGAGCCACCGAGGAGAAGCACACGGCTGTCAGGACGCACGCCAGCAGGGCACTTTTAAAGCAACAGGTGGTGATGCAGCACGGATGCCTGAACTCGGGAGTGAAGGACGCGCCGGGCTCGGTGTGACCCGCGGGGTCGGCCTCTGGTTTCCCGCCGCTACCTCGCTCGTCAAAGACGTTACAGATCAAGATGTCGATCTTGTCGCAGTCCAGCGGGTCCGGGGTGCGCTGCAGCCAGCGGTTCAGCTGGAGGTGTCCTCTCCCCGCGGCGTGCTTCAGGGCTTTCAGCACACCCTGCACTGGCCCCGAGCTCCACATGTTCATCCCGACTTCATATGACTCCGCTGGATTGATCGATTGGACCAGTCCAAAATGTTGACCCTTGAATGTAGGCTTCGCGTTGCCCAACCTGGGCTCCTCCAGCGAAGCGATCAGCAACGGAAAGCGAAAACTAGCAGTGATTTATAATCTAGTGACTTATCTCGGAAAGACCGATGTGGATTCGTGCCACTTCAAGGACTTGAGATGCCAGCGCGTCAGCTGTCGTTCGCTTATGAACGCCATAGTCTCGAGCCCAACATCGGAGGAATAACACCCCTCTCAGACCAATCCTGTATGACGGAGAAATCACACACACACGCTCAACTTTCCCAAACCCCGGGCACAGCTCGCTGCAGCGCTCCGCTCCAGAGTCCCGCCGCTATCGCAGCTCCAACTGTCACATGTCTTCAGTCAGCCGCGCGCGGCTATAAGAGCTGTGATAGACGGCCGCTTCGTTTGCCGGACTGCTTGTTTACTGGCTCTCCGCGAGGTCCTGCACACATCGGTGAGGGTTGTTTACGCCAAGCGTTATTCATACCACTGTTTGTTTCCCAGCATTCCGTGCGACGTCATCACGTGATGTCATGAGCATATGTCACTGTGAGTATCGCGATAACAAACATGAAGATTCTGTTCACTGTAGTGTAAAGTACATTCATTAGTGAATGTAAAATATTTCACTCGTGGCATGGTCGGATGATAGTTTTGGATAATCCAGTAACGTTATACATAGGCCTAAATTAACAAGAAACAAAACTTTTTTGTTACTGAGTAAAACACAAGTTGGACACAAGGCTATTAGAGACTCTGGATAAAAGGTTGTGTTGTTCAAAGTGTGTTCAGCCTATATTTTAAAAATATGTGCATTTAAAATATTTTATATAAATAAATATACACATTTTAAATATATACATACATATGTTTGTATTTTTTTTACACATAATAAATATACACATACACTCATACAGCCTATTATGTAAACTAAATACATACATAATTGAATAAAAATAGATACAGTACAAATA
>JAUMHP010000074.1:6582051-6595955 GCA_032361065.1 Enteromius trimaculatus | reverse complement strand
TATAAATTCAAAAGAACACCCATTAACACATAAAATGTAAAATTGTAAAATGTAAATTAAATTGTCACAAGTCAAAGTTAATGAAATAGTTTTTTGACCACATTTAAAATTGTGGTTGTTGAGAAAATGGACCACAATTTTGCTAACACACATTGACTATTTATAATTTATTTGCTTATTTATTATACAAACAAAAGGGCAAGGTCTTTTACTGTATACCTGAACCAATTTCTTGGAAATATGTTCACAGTGGAAATAAAACAATGCATGTCCATATTTAAAGGGATAGTTCCCCCCAAAATATAAATTCTGTCATTAATTAATCATTCTCATATCGTCCCAAACACATAAGAACATTTATGTTCAGAACACAAATAAATATAGTTTTCTGACCCTCTATAGAAAGCAGTGCAACCATGTTCAAGGCCTAGAAAGGTAGAGAGGACATGGTTAAAATACGCCATGTGACATCGATGGTTGAACATGATTTTCATATAGAAATACTTTTTGTGCACATATGGAAAATAAAAATAATGTAATGAGTGGCCAAATCATGCTAATCACACTCTGACAAGGTGTTAACAAAGATATTTTCTTTGATATTTCTCTTCACACCACAGAATAATGTGTACATCTCTATTCGCATGAGCTCCATTAATCATAAGCAGCAACAGATATTAATGCTGTATGGCGACAAATAGTGTTGTGTTTGTTGCATAAGGCCACGAGTGGGTGGGCAAACCAGCTGCTGTGATGCATGTGGTCTCTGCCCTCAGGACAGGACTCTATAAACAGCAACCACACTTATTGTGAGCACTCATATCACCCAGGCAATATATCCAGCCTTTAGGTGGAGCCATGACAGATATATAGCTCAAATATTAACAATATTAGTGATTTTACCTTCAAATGATGTTTTTATAAGAATGACAGACATCTTTGTAACATGACTCACTTATATCTCAGTTCACAGTATTACGCATCTGCTTTAACAATAAAACATTATTTATTCATGTGTTTATTGGCTGATTCACTTTCAGTCTTAAAAAGGACATTAATAATGTATATGCAGAGCAAAATTAATGTGCATGCGTTGTTATCACTTCGATATAATTATTCTAAAGAATTAAATTGTGATTTATGAGGTATCATTTGGATGCTGCAGACGCTTTGTGTTGATAGATTCATGTGATCGGCGGTTGTGTGAAATGTTAGCCTCAGGCACTGACGCTGGAAGGAAAGATTAGTGATGTTTGCTGCTTGTTAAACAGCTTCGGGTTATGTAGCTCTTAGCTGCAGTGATTCATGCTGAGGTTATTGTAAAGGTCTGTGTGTTTAAGCCACTTTGTAAATGCACATGTGTTGGTGGATCGGTTGGATTTGTGACTGTCAACATCTTGAGAAAGTTCATAATAGACGTGTCATGCAGCACCTGTTTCATAACTGGATGATCAGAATTATGTGTTCTGTTAGCTGAGGGATGTTCTCGGTTTTAATAATGGCTTTTCTTTCTGACAGAACACGGTTGCTTTGGTGGTAATTATAGAGGCGGCTGTTGATTGCTTACATTGAATAAGTGACGTACCATGTGCAAATAACATAGCCATGCGCCACTGCCTTTGAGACTGAGGACTGGAAACAAAATCTCATCCAAAAGATGAGAATGAAAGACTTAATGAATGCCATGATGTAATGAATAACTATTTCAGTCACGTACCTGGATTGAAAGTATATGGGGAAAACACTTAGTGTAGACTGAAATGTTTACATTTGGGTAGTTCATTCAGTCTTATAATTTCTTTGGGACTGTCGCTTTACATCCTGTCATTGTGAATGAATGTTACATTTTTATTAATAATAAGATGTAAATAAAAATATATAGTGCTGTATATTCATTCAAATGTTGACTTTATAATAACTACACACTATGAATCATTAGTTAAGCATTAGTAAGCATCTATTTCATCCTTTATAAACCATTGTTCCAACATTATCATGCGTTAGTAGACAGTTTACAAGTGCATCTAAATGCCTTGTTCTTGAGAATACATATAACGTTTAATAATCGTAAATCAGTTTATCATTTTTTAAATTATTATGTTATTTACAAACCAGTTATTTAGGAGTTGTCTGTTTAATAAGACCATTGAGAAAGTCTAAGTAAATGATTAACAAATTATTTAAATGTAAATTAATATGTCATATTATTTAGACACATGATAATAGTTGTTCAGTGTGTTAATAAATGCTTTATTAACACATGTTCCTGCTGCAATTCATGATTAAGTCAGGTAGTTATAAAGCATTTAGTAGTAGCCAGACGTCTGTTTTTGTGAGCTCATCTAAAGCGAGGACTATTTATAACTTGTAAAGCATTTATAAAGCAGATGTAAAGGCTAATTAATGTTCTAAACAGCAAAGGTTTACATATGCTTATAAACATAAAAAATATAAACATTTAGATATGCTTATAAATCAAGAACAAGGCATTTGTAGCTGTATTTATGAACTGCTTAATGATTATTAATGCTTTATAAAGGATGAACTGACTATTTACTAATGCTTAGAGTGTGAGTGTGATTTCACACGTACAAGATGTTCCTGGATCAACATCCTTTTTGATCCTGGAACAAAATTCCCATCAACCAATCAGAATTGAGGAGTAATTTTAATGTTTATCAGCTATCATTTCTCACTGATTTTAGGCATAATTTTGGGTTTGGGTAGGTTTAAGGGTAAGGATTGGGATAAGTTTATATTTTTGGACATTAATGTTGATACAGGATCAACAAAAGATGTTGGTCCAGGATCATGTCTTACTTGGCAAAATCACGGCGACCAATAATTCATAGTGTGTAGTTATTATAAAGTGTTACCAAGATCTTTTATTCCTCAAGGATACATTAAATTTTTCAAATGTGAAAGTAAAGACATGAATAATATTAAAAAATATTTCTATTTCTAATAAATGCTGTACTTTAGAATTTTATTTTCATCAAAGTATCCTGAAAAAATATATCAGTTTCCATGAAAATATTAAGCAATATGGCTGTTTTCAACAATGATAGTAATAAATGAGCAGCAAATCAGCATATTAGAATGATTTCTGAAGGATAATGCTAAAAACTGGAGTAGTGATGCTGAAAACTAATAAAAAATATATTAAAATATTATTTGAAATTAGAGAGCATAAGAGACTTGTTTCAAAAACATAATAAAAAAAATCTTGCTGACTGACTGATCGTATAGTGTATAATAAAAATCTAAATATTTAACTATATACAATACTATACAATAACAATTAAACAATATAAAATATATATTTTATAAAATGATAAATAAAATAAGATAAATATTCCGTACTTTAATCTGCAGGACTATCAGGAGGCCACACATCTGGAGCAGTTTGTGACACGTTTCCTGTTGAAGGAGACCACCAGTCAGCTGCAGTCTCTCCAGAGCTCTCTGGAGTGTGCCATGGAGACCACAGCTGAACAGACCCGGCAGGAGAGGCAAGCCACCCACAACACTCACTTACTTTTTGTTAAACATGCAGTTTTCATTGTACATGTGGAGTGAGCAGGGGATGAGTGCATTTTCAATTTATTGTCTTCAGAAGCTTGAACGTCTGTGACAGCAGAGCAGAACCAGCGGTTATCATAACTGAGAAATGTTTGACTTATTACAAATCTCATATTACAATGATTTAATTAAGATTTTAAATGACAATATTAAAAAATATTAAAATGAGTGTGTGTATTTTGGACATTGACAAAGTGTACTTACAATTTGAATAATTGCACTTTTATGTTGGTAAGAAAAATCTCTTATCCTTATCAAAACTTTTGTATTATTTACTAATTGTATTAAATGTAATATAATTATTTGATGCAAAAGTAAATTTTAAGCATCATTACTTCAGAAATCATTCATAAATGCTGACGTGCTGCTGAATAATAATGTTTATTATCATCAATATTTTTTGTAAAAACCACGATACACTACTCAAAAGTCCAGGGTATAATTATTTAAAGGATAGAAATACGTACTTTAATTCAGACTTAATTTTATTTTTTTTTACATTTGATTACATTAATAATAATAGGAGCAATTAGCAACAATTTAATACCAATAATAATTTGTCAGCAAATTAGCATATCAAAAGGATTTTAAGGATCGTGTGACAATGAAGAATGGAGTAATGATGCCATCATAGGAACAACTTAAATTTTAAAACACAATTAATTAGAAAAGATTTTAAACTGTAATAATAATTCACAATATTACTGTTTTACTTGCATTAATGATCAAATAAAATCAGTCTTGGTGAGCATAAGAGACTTCTTTCAAAATCATTAAGGCTTAATTATTCCTAGCCTTTGACCGGTAGTGTATGTGATGACTTTATTGACTGTGTACTTAAAGTAATCACACACTCCCAAAGCATCAAACCTCTTGTATTTTTAGTGATATTGAGTGGATTTCTTCTGCACCAGTGGACATGTAGTCTCCACAGATCTGAACATACAGTGTTGAAAATGCATGTCGACAGCAAGTGCGCACTGACTCGAGCAAAAGGGATTCTGTGCAAAGCCATCCTTGGTATTGAATATCTAAAGCATCAGAGGCATTAATTGTTAATAGACCAGCTGACCAGCAGGCCATTGACCCAGGCCTTTGTTTTTGTGCAGAAAGGGGACGGATGTCAGTTTAAACCGTCAGCGAATCAACAGAAACTGTGTGTGCGCGTGTGTTGTGCTTGATTAGCAGCTTATTTTGAGCTCCCAGCGTCTCTGCCTAACTGCATTTGTGTGCTGAGGAGGGTCTGCTGCATAGCCCACTGTAGGGGTCAGCAGCTCCTTATAGAGCGCAGAATTTAGAATACAAAATGAGCTGTTTTGTTCCAGCACCTGGATGATTGCATGCTAGAGAGCTCTGCGTGCCTGAGACTGTATGTGTGTGTGTGTGCCACAACGTGCCCACTACCTCTCCTCCCTCTCTGTGTGCAGCAGCTGTGGTGCTCCGCTCACCTTATGATCTCAAGAAAATTAGCTGGAGCAGCTGGCCTAAAGAAATGCAGGATGCTGAGGTTTAAATGGAAGTGCTTCCTTTTCTTTTTCTGTCTGTACTTTAAAGCACTCTGGGGCTGATATAGCTAGTCACATCCTAATTAATTGGTAAATTTAAATTACCTCATTATCGCCTCTGCAGGCGATACAGTGTGTCTAACTTAATAACTATGCTCCACCGAAATATACAGCATTTATTGCAGTTATTAGTAAAAACAGAGCCAATTATAGACACTGTTTATGGGGGCTCCAGCCCATCCTGTGTTTAATTTCAACTCTATTAAAATCTGTTATTTCATATATAAATATATTTGAAATTGTTCTTCATGCTACTTAAAAAAGTTTAAGGATATATAAACCCTGAAACTTATCCTTTTTTTTTTTTTTTAATAAAACTTAAAGGTACAGTTCACACAAAAAACAAACACTTTGTTGAACTTAAAATAATATAATTTGAAGAATGTTCGTAACCATACAGTTACTAAAAAAAACTCAATGGCTACCAGCTTGTATTTTGTTACCAGCATTTTTCAAAATATTTTTTTGTGTTCATCAGAAGAATGAAACTCATACAAATTAAGGGTGAGTAAAGGCCGTTCACACTAAGCACAATAACCATAAAGTTAATGATAACAATAACTATATTTGCATCCACACCAGCAAACGATATCTGTTTATTATAAGTGCAATAAATGATGGATACCCGAGCCCGACGGTACCCGACGGGTCGGGCCGGGTTCGGACAGATATTTAGAAAGGACGCTCGGGTTCGGGTCGGGCTCGGTCACATCAGCGTGAATGTGCGCCTGTGTTATAACGGCTTGGGAGGTTGGCGCATGTTGCTGCTTCCCAGTTTGTATGAGACGTCATAGCGGTAGGTACCGCAGGTTTTTGCTGTCCCTCAATTAGGGCTGTATTTAGTTTAACAGATAAATTCAAAGGAAATAATTGTATGATTGTGACTGAAATCCATTCTATAATCATAATCATATGTGTTCATTTGTGTTCTCCAGGTACATGCTTTATTGTTATAGGTTCTCAAAATTAGGTTTTGTAAAAGTATATAGCTCAGTTTGTATGAGACGTCACAGCACGTCGTGCATTGCTGCCACACGCTGAATTAAATGCTGCACGAGCCATCATTTGTGTTCTCCAGAATAAATTAGGACGTGAAGTCAAGTGTTCCCATAGTTTGTTGCAAGTGTGTCTGCCACTTTAAATCCTCAAGTGTGTGTTAGCAGCATTGATTCTGATTGGTTGTCAATGTTTTTATTGTTCACCAATCAACTGACATCTTATACGTGACGATTGTAGTCTGTCGGAAAGTAAAGTGCACGAAAAGCAATAGGCCTACTAACTTACTTTTTAACTTCAACAGTCTTTAGTTGGGGTTAATGTTTTATAATATGTATATGCTTGCCTGGTTTTATTGCTCTTTAGTGTATGCTTGTATGGTTTTCTTGCATTAAGTATAAATCTTGTCTGTCTCTGATGTATTGTAAATTCAACATTTTTTCTTTTTCATACCTAATTAATGATGAAATACGTCTAGGCTATGAACGTAACCCACATTCCCTGAAGAAGGGAACGGTGACGTTACAGATGGGAACTCGCCAGAGAGACCAATTGCCTTTGAGCTTCAAACAAAAGGTCAATGAATATTGGCGTGCACTTGATTGCACTCAGGTGCACCTCATCCCCTGATGATGGCCAAATGGTGCCCATCCCCTGAGAAAGAAGGTCCTTCCTCAAGGGGATCTTCCAGGGAGGGGTTGCTACGAGGAACATGAGGTCAGCAAACCAGGTCCGAGAGGGCCAGTAAGGGGCTACCAGCAGGACTTGCTCCTCGTCCTCCTTGATGGGAGCGTAGACCACCTTGTCTGTTGATGTACGCAAAGGCTGCTGTGTTGTCCGTCCGGACCAGCATGTGCTTGTGGCGCAGCATCGGAGGAAAGAGACACAGGGCCAGAAGTACTGCTAACAACTCGAGGCAATTGATATGCCAAAGCTGTCCGACGCCTGTCCAGGGGCCCAAAGCTGCCTGCCCGTTGCATACAGCACCCCAGCCCCTGGAAGAGATTTTCGTGTTTACCATGACATGCCTGGACACCTGACCCAGGGGTACTCGATCTGACCCGGAGGAAAGCAGGGTTGGTCCACGTGCTGAATAGGCGGCGACACTGCAGGCAAACACCAATCCGAAGTGTGCCATGGTGCCATGGGTCTCCTTCAGCTCAGAATGGCGTAGGCTCTGAAGTGAAAAGCTGCATGTGCACTGCACTCGTGCCCTCTTATACTCACGTAGTGATGAGGTGCATCTGAGCGCAAACAAGTGCACGCCAATATTCATTGGCCTTTTGTTTGAAGCTCAAAGGCAATTGGTCTCTCTGGCGAGTTCCCATATGTAACGTCGAAGTGATTTGACTGAACGAGTAACTGGGGTTAACATGTTTTGATGACACTTCTAGATGCAGAACAATAAAAATGCAGAATTGTTTTAGCTAATGTTTTAACAAGAGAGACCTTATTGAAAAGTATTACCATTTTTTTTTTTTTTTTACTTTTTTGTATTTTTAAATACATTTACCAAATTTAATGTACTTGTTTAATGTCAAATCATCAGATTAATTATAATCATGATTTTATAGCACAAGTTAGTACAAATTAGGACATTTTTGATAATTTTACATTGGAAATATATCTCCATATCGCATTTTCTTTGGCCTGATCTCTCCATCTCCCAGTCCTCACAAGTGGTTTTCAGTGAGCCTATCACAGATCTTGACGCTGCTAATATAGCTGTTACAAGTCTGCAGCCTCACTCACAATCCCATGAGCACACTCAAAATATCTCCACTCCTGCCATGCCAAGTCCCCTCTGACCTTTATCTCGGATGGATGAATTTTGACAGAGCACATATTCACACAGTTAAAGGGATAGTTCACCAAATAAGAAAATACATCATCATGTCATCACAAAACCTTTTGTATCTTTCTTCCATTAGAAACAAATGGAGATGCAATGCAGAATGTTCAAGCTGCTCTGATAATTAGCATCAATATCCAAAAAGGCACTTGGTTACACTTTGTTTCCTTGTAACTGTGTAATTAAACATACTGAGTTATATTAATTAACTAATTAACTACAGTTAGGGTAAGGATTAGGGTTAGGGTTACTTACATGTAGTTATGCAAAATGTATTGTTTTTAGTAAGTTTTATGTTTTTAACAATAGTAGTTATAGTTTTTGGGCAAACTGTCTCTTTTAGGCGTGACAAAACATTAAAACATAATGACTTCAAATGTGCTTTAAAGTAAGACTTTTGACGATTCATGTTCATCATTTACTTTCAGTGTATGGAAGTGAGAAGTGTCCAGTTTTGGAACAACATGAGGGTGAATAAATAATAACAGAATTTGCGTTTTTGAGTGATCCATTCCTTTTTAAGGAGCGTTTTCATTATTTTTTTCAGGCACAGAGCAAACCTGTGCATGTCTTCACATAGCTACACACGTGTAACCTCTTGTGTCACCATGCTTTTGTGTCCCAGCTGACAGTGTGGAGTTTCATAACATTAGTGTTTTTTCTACACATTTTGAGCCTAAAGGCTTTGAGATGGCGAGGCCTGGTGTTCTGCGGCCGGCCCATTGTGTGCTGGTCAGGCTGGATTAATTCCCACTGCGTTAGATGTGCAGAAAATGGCTGGTGGCCAGAACAAATTGAAATAGCGTGGTCCATTCTCTATTCCGTCTGAAGCGTCGAGTCAGGCTCTCTAGAGGAGCAGCACCGCACACAGGGATGAAACAGGGGGGAGATGAGCTCAAATCTGGATCCCGAGTTCACAGAAGTGCTCGGTACACAGCACCGCTTTTATCTACCTCTGCGAAGCAGACCATTACCAGCTATTAGGAAGAAGCACTGCTGCTGATATACCTCCGTTTTTGTTTTCACGCTGCGTCATTTCCATATAATTTCCTGTGTAAGAAGAAGCTGGTCTCTGGAGAACAGTTGGTTGTGTTCCTGCAGGTGTGTGGATGTGATCCCAGCTGAGTTTTAATCACCTGTGTGGCTCTGGCTGATTCGTTTGCTGCTGATTTTAGTGTGCTGATGCAGTTGTGAGCCATTTTTAACCACGGAGGGTAAGCTTCCCTCAGGACGTGCGTTGTGCAACAGTGTCTTTAGGGATAATGAGCAACCAACCGAGCCTTAATTTTGACACCTGCCTGCCTACATTTATTTCATTGTCTAGAGAGTTAAAATAGATGCAGCATTCCTCTGCTGCTCGAGAACAGCTGAATAATAGATATAATTAGATTGCGTACAATCCTTTTTCACTCTCACTACTGAATAGTAAAATGGTTTTCTGCTCTAACATATTGTCTTGAGTGTTTGATAGCACACGATTACTTCCTCATAAATGTAAAGTACTCCTGTACAATCATTATAGCAAAATAAGCCATAACTCAAAGGGTTAATTTTGCAATAATAACTGTACATTATTCTACTTCCAGCTACGTACTTGCATCAATAAATAGATAAATAATAACTGTATCATATACTAATTATTAATTTATTTATTTAAGGACTCCAGATGCAAAAACGAGTATGTCTGAGATTATTTTTTTCCTCTTAAATGAGCATTTTTATCAGGCTCCAATCACGTTCTTGATTAAATCTTATTAGATTCAGTAAATTCACTTTAATTGCAAAGAGTAGGTTGCCTTTTTTAATGTCACTGCCTATAAAGTTACGCTTACCATATTACCAATTTATGTTTAATACAAATCACAAAATGCTACTATTGCAGGGGTAAGAGTTTGTATTTGAGTGAGACTGTAAACATATATGAGATATGTCAAAATTGGCACTGGACAAAGTTACCATAGACAATCATTAATTTATTGCTATAAAAAAAAACATTTGTATAGTTCTCCATGTCATTGATCAATCAGAATCAAGTTGTCCAGAAACAAACATTAAACCACAACCATCACTCTCATGTCCAAGATTGAAATTACTAATTGCAAAAACAGTCTAGAAACCCTTCCTTGATTTGGAAGGGTCTGACAAGATGTAAGAAACTTGCTGACTTATTTTCTACATTTTAATTGGAAGCATGAGGAGCAGAAAGGTCTTGAGCAATCAAAGAGGCATCAGTGTAGTTGTGATGTTTAGGAACTGTGTTTTGATGCTGGATGAAAATGTTGAAGCATCATTTGCATATGAATAGATAGACCGTTTCTATTAATGCAATTCAATTAGATGAATGATATTAGCATATACATTTTAGCTTTTTCCTGCAATGAAAAGCCCTATAATGTAAGAATACAACACATTTAAAGGCAAGAATCACTGCTATTATTTCTTTTATGATGGGTTAAGGATTTCAAGAAACCCATAATACTCATACATTTAGGTTTGGTACTCATTAACACTGGTTATACTATGGAAAAGAATGATACTTCAAATTATCCAGCTTGCTGAGGTAAGGTGCTATAATGGACCATGAAATAAACCTATAGACTTACAGTTATAAAGGTACCTGAACTATCTTTGGAGGGGCAGACTTTAGAGGGAAGAATACAGTATGTTGTGGTGATGGCAAACTCTGGACTATCATTTCTACTACTTTAGGATGATGTTCTCCAGCTAGCTGGGAGTTTCAGATGGACCAATGTTAACCTCTTTTACCCTATACTTTTTTCTCACTCCACTCACTTGGTCCACCAATATCGCCAATGTCCTTTCCATTTGAGTCCATTTGTTCTTTTATCTGAACTCACTGTCAGTTAAGGAAAAAGTAGCTACATGTAGGGTTTTCTGCAGTGATGGCATAGAAAAAACACTTTTGGTTCCCCAAAGGACTTTTCAGTGACTGTTTTTTTTTAATATCCATTTTTTCTTAGTGTGAAGAACATCTTACAGTCTGAAGAACTTTGTGCAAAAGTTTCCATGGATGTTAAAATATCTATGTCATTTAGGAACATTTATTTTAAGATTAAGTTCACGTTTCTGGAAATACCTGTAGAGGAACACTCAACAAATCATAGTTTAGCTGAAAGGTTTGGGTGATGTTAAGCAAGAAGCTCCATGCAGGTCACGACACCAAAACTGTTGATAAGCCAGAAGTAAAGTCCAGGATTTTCACCCTTCAGAAGGATTATTTATTGAGAACCTGCAGTTTTACTCGAAGCCAAATCAATGAATGGTACTGCTGGGAAACAAAATCGGGCACAAAAGAAGTTTGTTTCGGGAGTTCCAAGCAGCTCGGCAAAGTGAATTTTCCAGAAAAGTTTGTTTCAGATGTGAAATCCCATTGGTCCGTGGAAATCATAGAAATCTTTTCAGGTTCATTGCTTTTATTCAGTCTGTCAAGGTCAGTAAAGTAAAAACAAGAAGAGCTGACACTGTTTTTTCATGTTTAATACTGTAAAGCTGATTGCTTTAAACCAATGCACTGTATAAAGCAGCGCTATATAAATCCTATTCTGCAAATGATTCTTTATGAAGGGTGTTAATTTTAATGTATTTTTTTAGACCTCCTATTCCTTTGGCAGAATAATCAGAAGCTAGTAATGAGATGAGCATATGATATAAAAAAATTCTCTCATTCCTGAGCATCTGCATTGTGTGTTTGTGTGTGCCGTCTCAATCGCAGACAGGGGCCTGTGAAGCCAGAGGTCCTGCCCATTCAGTGGTCAGGAAGGAGATCTAATCGAAGACTTCAAAGGAATAACAGCTTGTCTCCGAACAACCCACTTCTGAACATTGTCAATTCAGGTGATTATTCTAAGCCTCAGGGCTCTGGAGGAAGAAAAGGGCACCCAGTGGGCATTCAGGTGACTGTAGAGGTTTAGGTAGGAGGGATTGTGAGGAATGACTACGAGACTTCGGAGAAACAGGGAGACAGTGAAGGTCACAGTATTAGGTGTGCTCATTGCTGATTGAACATTAAGCACAGGGGCTATTTTGGGGAATTCCGCCTGTTTTTGCCTACCAAAATTAATAAGCTTCCCATACCCACATGCAGAGGTGTATATAGAAAAGATTGGCATCATTTTAAAGCAAACCTTTTGAAATTACATAAAACACTGTTGAAATTGATTAAATTTATTGTATATATTGTCTGTGTTATAATAAAGACAAAAAAACAGGCGCTTTTTATTTTATTTTTTGTAAACTGAAATTTTAAAGTGGGGGGGGGTGTACATAGTGTATTTTACGTGTAAATAACTTTGTTACAGTAAAATAAATAAATATGGGGTTATTGGTGAATGCAAAGGGTTAAAAATTCAAGGCACAATTTGAATGTAATTTTGGACCCACCGGTGGGTCCGCTGAGTTTAACAGGTTAATGAAATTATTAATTTATTAAACAATCCTTCAGAGAGTGTATCATAATACATGCTGCCAAAATAATACTCCCAATACAATCTGAATCCATTTCAATTATATTCTGTCAGAGCAAGTGCCTCCTACAGCTGTAAAGCAAGAGAACAAGTGAGACCTGCATTTGTGTGCTGAAATGTGCGTTTCTGCAGGTCTGTATGAAGAGGACAATCAATGGATAACTCAGATCAACAGACTGCAAAAGCTGATCGACCGTCTCGAGAAAAAGGCAACCGGCTACACAAATGATTTCTATCTTTTTCATTATAATGCTTTCTGTCTGTCTCTGTGTTCACTCGAGCATTACGTTCTTTAAATTATACTTGTAAAAAAAATTGGGTAACACTTTATAAAGGGCCCTTTTTACATTTTGCATGTATTTACCATTTTAATAGCAATAAATTATGCCGTAATCATAACCTTAACCATATAATAGTGACATGTAGTTCATTTATATTAATTAGTACGTAAATGTGTAATTACACTTTAATAAGGACACCTTTAAAGTTTAACAAAAAAATTACATTACAGTAATGAGAATCTAATGTAAATCACTACTGAGAATAATGGACATTTTCAAATAAATAAATGAATAAAATAAATACAATAAATGTAAATACAATTTAATTCATGCATACATACACACATACAAACATGGGTCAAAGAGAAAAAAGGGTTTAACCCCACAAATAAAAAAAGCTTTCTGCTTAAATCTATTGCAAGAGCCAAAAATAAATATCACACATTTATTACTAAATTTACCCACTAAAATGTCATTCAATGTAACAATCTTGTCAGGTATATTTACAACAAAAATCAATGTATGACTCATTAATAGATTAATTACTTTCACCCCAAATACTAATTAGTTGTAATTTAAAAAAAAAAAAATTATTTGCCACTATCAAAGATTTTGTTTATTCGTCAGTAAGATAAATTTTTTATTAAAGAATAAGATTCTTTTATATGTGACCCTGGACCACAAAGTCTTAAGTCGCTGTCACCCATATTTGTAGTAATAGCCAAAAATACATTGTATGTGTTAAAATTAAAAAAAAAAAAATCCTTAGGATAGCAAGTAAAGATCGTGTTCCATGAAGATATTAGTCAATTTCTTACTGTAAACATATAAAAACTTAATTTTTGATTAGTAATATGTATTGATTAGATCTTCATGTGAGAACTTTAAAGGTTTAATTTTCTCAGCATTTAGATTTTTCTGTACCCTCAGATTGCAGATTTTCATATAGTTGTATCTCAGTCAAATAGTGTGCTATCCATCCAAATCATACATCAACGGGAAGCTTATTTATTTAGCTTTTATATCATATATAAATCTCACTTCTTCAGAAAATTAACACTTACGACTGGTTACCCTTTCAGTCGAATCACTTCGACGTTACATATGGGATCTCGCATGAGAGACCGTTCGTCTTCGAGTCTTT
>JAUMHP010000074.1:6558906-6571976 GCA_032361065.1 Enteromius trimaculatus | reverse complement strand
TGTAATCGAAAATACAGTTTAAACTGCCTTTGTGACATTTAAATATATATATAATACATTCCCAAATAAATATACATATAGTACACACATAATTATACTGTCAAAAGACTAATCGTTTTTAATTGAATAGGAGATAAGTTTTTGTTTACATAATTTATGTGTATACTGTGTATATTTATTATGCACCTGCATATATACATATATATGATGCATGTATATATTGAAGAAAAAAAAACTATGATTATATATTTAATATATATCATTTATATGACTATAAATATATACACGTAAATACATGTAATTATTTTCAACATTTATGCTGTATGTGTGTGTCTATATTTATCCATAATAAATAGTGAAACAGAAACTTTTATTTTGGATGTGATTAATCATTTGACTGCATATATTTATATAACATAACTTTTCAAATTTATATCTATTTTAAAATATTATTTATTCCTTTATTTTTGATCACTCCAGTCTTTGTTGTCACATGATCCTTTAGAAATCCCTTTAATAAACTGCTTCACTACTTACAGTATCAATGTTGAAAACTCTTGTGCTGCTTAATATTTATGTGGAAATTATGATGCATTTTATTTTTACACTTTCTATTTTGAATAGAAAGCTCAAACATGTATTTGTATTTCTTTATAGAAAAAAAGTACTGTCCCCAAGATTTTAGACGAAGAGAATACAACAAAATGACTGTGAATCATACTAAACAATGCTTACCGTTAAACCGATACCGATGAAAATGCAGATCATTCCCACTGTAATGTAGGCACAGCAGCGTCTTCTGGGTAGAGCACTGCCTACAGATGATCTGAAGACAAAGATAGAACATGTGCTTAGCGCTAGTGCTGCTTTAAACAGACCACAAACCTTTAAAATGACCACACACCTAATGCAGTGGTTTTAACGGCCTGCTTCAGTCTCAGGACAGAGGTATGATGGTTTTATAGCATGAATTAGTCAGTGCTTGCATTACCACTCCACAGAGGAAAAGTAGTTTGGATAATGGAGTTTAATGGCTACTACACAGAAAAACAAATATCCAAACTTGTCAGATTTATCAAATGTCGCACAAAAAACCATTCTAAATTCGATCTTAAGATTATCTTTCAAAAATAGAAAATGCACACCTCTCTTTTACATGCAAAATCTCTAAATAAATGTTTCAGCTTTCTTCCTTGTAAACGACTCATAATTAATGTCATTAATATATAAAAGATCACCAGTCTTGGTGCTGTTCTCAGACAATAAAAAAGCACTAAGCTCTTTTCCACATGGATTTAAGTGTATGCACAATCTAAGATCAAATCTCCGCATAAGCACGCTGAAAGTAAACTACTTTACATCGAAAAAAATTAAGTGACCATTGCTTTTTTTTAAAGAGAACTTAAAATAACGATTTATGTTCAGTTTTCTAAAAAACTCCTCATAGAAACATTAAGGAACATTTTTGCTTGACATCAGAGTGGCTATTGCTGCACTGACTGAGCATTTTCTTGTACATAACAGAAAATATTTCATTTAAAAATACACCACAAAAACCATTAAAGGGATAGTTCACCCAAAAAATATAATTCGTCCTAATTTACTCATTCTCAAGTTGTTTCAACTCTGTGTAAGTGTACAGTATTTCTTCTGCTGAACACACACACACACACACACACCTACACAAATAATTTGATGGTGCCCATTGACTTCCATAGTATTTTTCTATACTGTGGAACTCATTTGGGACCATCAACTGTTTGTTTACCCATATTCTTCAAAAACTCTTCTTTGAGTTCAACAGAAAAAAGAAACTCATTCCGGTTTGGAAAAACCTAAAGGTGAATAACTGATGACATCATTTTTAATTTTTGGGTGAACTATCCCTTTAAGCTCCTTTGAAACTGGCTTCATTTATAATAGGCTAAATAAACAAAATTAAACTTCAACTAATTAAACGTTTTTAGTTATATTTTAAGTGAAAATACTGCTTTTATATTTTAGATAATTTAGCTTTTTGTGTAAAAATTAAGTTGTAAAAAACATTTGAAGTACGATTTTGGTCTAAAGAAAATATACATATTAAATATGGTATAGTATTTATAATACTTTCTTCAGAAAAGTATTTCTTTCTTCAGAAGACAAACATTTAGAGGTCTTTTTTAAGAACGTAACCTAATTAAACTAATTTATTTGGCTCATCAAATTTTGTTTTAATAGTATTTTTAAAGTATACCAATACCCACCCCCCCACCCCCCCTAAGTTTTTAAGATCCCTTTTTCACCATAGAGCCCTCGGCTGACAGCCCTCTTGTAGTCACATGGTCTGCTCTTTTTCCAGTTTGAGGACCATTAAGTCTCACCATGACCCTTCACATGCCTCTCATGTGATGGGATTTTCAAACATTCTTTCTTCAAACATTCATTCATTCTTCAAATCAGATAGCTTAAGGTGCTTAATTTCTATTCCTCTGCTGCTTGTATCTCCTTCTCTGGCTCGTCCAGCTCTCTGTACTCAAGTGTCAATCTGTGCTTTGCTTTGGGAGGCTCAGCTCCATTCATGTGCGCTGCGACATCTGTTGTCATAACTCTCCCTCGCAGCGTCACTAACGTGCAGGGCTCGTGTTTCAGTATGTCAGCATGATACGCTCGCTGTCTAAGGTGACTGGCAGGACTTGCATCACATTGCCTGCTTCTCTAACTGGAACTCGCCAGCGTTTATTTACTTTCACTTCTACAAACCGGCCAGTACAAACTCAAGCCCGACCTCTGTAACAAGTAACGCACATCACACACTGAGATTTACGACATTTCTCCTGAGAACGACACAACACTGCTGGAGTATTGCCACAGACATCACATTTTTGACGTACGAATATTATGACAAACGATGGCAACTCACATTTTTTTGCAATGCGGGCACTTGGCCAGAGTATTGAATCGAAGCTCCATCCACTGCAAAAACAAGAAGAGTTGAGAAAGAGGTCACTCTACAGTAAGCAAACATACAGTAGGACAAATCACTGAAAAACTTGACATCAAACTTGATTCCAGAAGTCAGTGCATAACATTCAGTATTAGTTTACAAGGCTCAAATAACTAGCAAATATTTTGGAGAGGATTTCAGTGCATACATTGATATGTAGAAAGGAATATATTAGGAGAATTAGTGGATTCAACCCAAAACAAAGGCAAAAAGCAGTTAAAAATCTAATTTTAAAAAGATTGAATATCTCACAAAACAGACAAACAAAGAAAAAAACACACATGTAAAGCTAAGTTTTCTGTTGCTGTGTCTTGCCTCTGTAGGCTACAAGGAGTTATGATCATTTGAGTCACAGGGCTCCAGACAAAAAATATCTAAATCAAATGACATTTTTGAGCCAAATGACTTCAAGTGAATGAATTACAGAAATGCTTAGTACAGATGATTTTTTACTTTACTTATTGACAGTGAGTGGATGAAATGAAGATTCAGTATATAGACACTTGGTTGTTGTTGTATTATTTAGTGTAATTTGTTCAAACTACTGTTGCTTACTCAAGCAAATTCAAAGCAGTTGTTGTGAATTCATTTGAATAACAAAGCTCATAAGAGTTGGTTCTTTTGTTCATGGACTTCATGACTTGCGATGGATTCTTTGTTGAGTTGAATCAAAGGTTGAAAAACCTGAAAAAACTTAAAAAGAATATACATTACTTTGTTACCTATATTTTTAATTATTGTCATGTAGAAAATAAAATGATAAAATGCACTACTATTCCATGATTTTATTATTATTATTATTTTTTTAAATAATTCTCTTTTGCTCACCAGGCCTGCATTAATTTGATATTAAATACAGCAAAAGTATTAATACAAAAATATTTTTACTATTTAAAAATTGTTTTCTGTCTGAATACATTTTGAAATGGAATTTATTTCTGTGATCAAAGCTAAGTTTTCAGCACCATTTCTCCAGTCTTCAGTGTCACATGATCCTCCAGAAATCATTCTAATATGCTGATTTGCTGCTCAAGATTATTATAAAATTATTACTATTGTTATCAATATTTAAAACAGTTGAGTACACTTTTTTCAGGATTTTCTGAGGAATAGAAAGATTAGCATTTACCTGAAATAAAAAGCTTTTGTAACTTTACCATTCGAAAGTTAGTATAATGTTTTTATACATTATAGGGGAAGAAATTATAGAAATGAACTTTTATATAGCAAGGATGCTTGATAATGCTAAAGATAAAGACATGTATAAAGTTATTGTAGAAAAACATGTCTATTTCAGATAAATGCTGTTCTTCTGAACTTTCTTTTAATCAAAGAAACCTTAAAAATGGGCTGTTTTCAACATAATAATAATACTAATACTAATAACAACAACAACAACACATGTTTTTTTGAGTAGCAAATCACAATACTAGTATTATTTCTGAAGATTCATGTGATACTAAAGACTGGAATAATGATTCTAAAAATTCAGCTTTTTAAATCACTTTAAAATATATATCAAAATAGAAAACAATTGTTTTGAATAGTAGAAATATTTAAATTCTACTGTTTTCGCTGTACTTTGGATCAAATAAATGTAGGCTTGGTGAGCAGAAGAGAACACTTTAAAAATCATTCAAAGTCTAACTTATTAAAAACTTTTGACTGGTAGTGTTTATAAATGTAATAAATTGAAATGAGTTGTTTTCCACAGTCTGGAGCCCTGGAATCAAGTATGTTTAATTAGTTTGTCATTCTGTCAGTTTCACCAGCTTGGAAAGCTGCAGCCTATTAGGACCTTGAAAAGATCAGAGGGGCCGCGAATAGCCAGGCCTGAGGAAGACTGGGAGCACTCATCAGCATCATCATCGCTGCCCTACACAGCATCACAGGACACTAAGAACATGTGCACTAGAAAAACTACACCACATGTACACTACTCTACAAAAGTCTGAGGTCAGGAACATATTTTAAAAGAAAGAAAGGAATACTGTCATTAAACTGAAAATAACAGTAATGACATTTATAATGTTACAAATAACTTTTGCACGGTTTCCCCACAAAAAACAAAGTGGCACAATTGTTTTTAATATTGATAATAATAATAAACGTTTCTTGAGCAGAAAGGATCTTAAGGGTCATGTGACACTGAAGACTGCAGTAATGATGCTGAAAAATTCAGCTTTGGTATAAAATATATTCAAATAGAAAGCAATTATTAAAACATTACTAATATTTCTCAATATTACTTTTCAAATAAATGCAGCCGTGGTGACCTTTCTGACCTCAAGCTTTTGAATGGTAGTGCAAATGCATTCACAGAGCTCCTCTGCTTTGCACGTACAGATACAGGAATAAATATTACAAAAGGTCAGAGATTAAATATTAATACAAAGATGTGAGACCGTACAAGGAATGTGTTTCCACAGTGGCCGCAGACCACGCGCATGCCCTCAGGCTGGACCGGCAGAGCTGGCTGGGCGGGCTGCTCCTCTGGGATCACCATCACAGGGCTCAGGTTGATGATCCGTCTGCTTTTTAAAAAAAAAAAATCATGTCATAATGTGAATATGATCAAATATTTGTGTTCATCTCTTAGTCATTATTGTATTACATTGCATTATAGGTGTTGCTAACTGTTAACTGTTTTTAGTCATGTAAGTATCAGCAACTGGGACAAGTTGCATATTTTCGCTCACTTTGTTTATGGTAATGCACATCCGTAGATCCCATAACACCTACTGACTAAATGACTCTCTGAGGTGTGTCTTTAACACTTACCAGTTGGGCCGAGGGCATCCTATCCTCCTAGACGTGTCTTTACAGATTAGCAGGCAGTTGCAAGGGCATCTAACATACTTCTTTCCTGTTGGTGGATTTTTTATGGGCTGTTAAAAAACAGACACATCATGTTTCAGACAGGATCACAGAATATGCATGCTTTAACATAATAAATCTCCCTTGCTTAACTGCTCTTGCTTAAGCATTCTTCTGTAAGAAACCAATAACTCTTTATGTAATAATTCTATTATTATAGGGACTAGTCTGGCAACTTGAATGAATCTAGACAAAGCAATCTTTTAATACATCTTATTGAGGTCAGGTACATAAGAAAATTATGAAATCTAAATTGAGGTTTAATGTGATGCAACGCATACTCTATATACCCTAAACTAATCTGAAATAGAGCTGTGTGAAGCCCTTAAAAATCTTTTTTTTTTTTAAACACCATGACTTTTGCTGTTATGTGAATGAGGTGACTCTGCAGTTCAGATGAAGTGTTTCTTACGCAGACAATTCAATTACACTGCAATTCAGCCCTCTTGAGTGCACAACACTTATGGGTATGTACGTAGATCCTTCATCACAAACACAATTACTTGTAGGCTCTATGAGTCTGCGAGGATTGTATTGTGGACTAAATTGTTCCATTATTCGCTGATAAACTACAACTTATGGTTGTCAACTTATGTCATAACTTGCTACATTTACGCAATCACATGTGCATAAATCAGCTACTTTACAGCTACAAATATGGTTTAATCAATGAGAATTGAAATACGTTTTAGAGAGACAGCCTTTGTCTCTAAATTAGGTCTATCATAATGTGACACTTTTTTACATTTATATATATATATATATATATATATATATATATTCTTTTTTTTTTTTTTACATCTATCAAGTTCCAAATAAAAAGATAAATGGGATTACGATTAATTACAATATTATTCAAAAGTTTGTGGTCAATACGATTTTTAATGTTCTTGAAAGAAGTCTAAAATGTGCACCAAGGCTGCATTTATTTGATAAAATACATTAAAAATATGTTTTATATGATGATGTTGATGAATGTCACACGATCCTTCAAAAATAATTCTAACATGCTGACTTGTTTCTCAAAGAACATTCTTATTATTATTGATGTTAAAACATCTGCTTAATATTCCTGTGGAAACCACAGGAACCTGACGAAGACTGCAAGACTTTACTTTCATTTTTGATCAATTTAATACCTCCTTGCTAGACAGAAGCATTAATGCCTTTCGAACTATTTTTTACTGACCCCAAACATTTAAATGATATAGGTTGTACTTCATAAAAAGTATTTAATTCACTGGATTAGTGAAATATAGGCCTTACCACAGGGTTCTTTAATATTATTGAAATTTTGGTATACTACAATACCATAATGTTACCATAAAAGTATGCATTAACTTGTGATACTGACTTTTAATCATACTGCCCACCCCCAAAAAAGTATAGAGCCAGATGAAGGACTAAAGTTGTGCATGAATAAGCAGAAGTCGCAGTTGGGGGTATCTTACCGTGGCCTCATTGCAGACGGTGCACTTCACCACATGCTGATGGAGCTTGCCATCCAGAGTTATAAGAGACTGGCACACTCGACAGTTAATGACGGGAACTCCCCCTGCATCAGGACTGGCGATGGCTGTGTAGGGCGGAGGTAATTCAGCTGCAGAAAGACAGAAACCAGCATGCACTCTGTCAGTGTTTATGATACACACTTGAAATTTATCTTTTAAAGTCACCTTTCAGTGAACAGTTCTCACAAGAACCAGTTCTTAGTGTGAAGAAACCTTTTCCACTTTAAAGGACCTTCTGTGCAATGGAAAGAGTCCATGAATATTAAAGGCTCTTATTGGAACTATAGATACCAATAAAGGAGTGTATTGGGTAAGTTAATTTTTTAGGTAATTTAATAATGTACAATCAGCCGGTCAGTTTTGCAAAATAAACCCAGACAAGTTGATCAGGTTTTGCATCACCCTTAAGAGATTCACTAGTTCAATGCTCCATGTATTAGTCCGCATTATTACAAAGCTATTCATCAAATATATACATAAATGGGCATAAAGTATTAATCTGAATTTTATATCATTACATGAGAAGAAAGAGACCACAGAAAAATAATAGACATGAAACTAGCAGAGTTATGGAATAATTTGTTTTCCTGAGATAAAGGTCAGCAATTTAGTTGTCATTATACAAAATATGTTACTCTGATTGACCAATAAGAACAAAGTATTCTAGTACAGAGTCGATGGCAATTAATTTGTTGAATAATAAAACCTCAGAAATGAAACAAACACTACAACTGCGTCTAGACAGGCATTGTAGTCTTCAGAGCTAGAATCCACTAATATATGTAATATATCTTTTATAAATGTGTCCCATTCAACTAACACAAAAAATTGCAGATTCATTGTGTTTAGCAATAAGTGCATCCTCCTCGCACTTTCATTTACTGTCTCATATCCTTTGTACAGTAGCTGGGCCATCAGCCAAACCCTGCACTCAGTCTCCGCTTGTCTTCAATACTACTGAAATTCAGAGCTCAGCCTCTGCTTATTCTCAGTTAAATTAAGACACGTTCCTCCTGCCGTCTGTCACTTCTCATTCTGAAATCACGCTGGCCAACGACACAGTCATATTGCAGCCATATTGAACATGTGACACCACAGCAAAAACAACTGACAGCAGCTCAGGCACCATGACCTCCCTCAGCTGTCAGGGATCATCCATCTCTCCATGTGCTGCTGCAGGACACCAAACACACATACGAGATATCTTCTCATACAGAGTTATTTAACCTACGGGCCTGTTCTACCTGCAAGCCATTGCTGGTAACATCACAAACTTCAACTGTCAGTCGTATGATGAACGCATTTCTTCTCCCGTGGCTTCTATTATTATAATAGAATTTTAATGCTGCCATGAAACTGCTCTCAAGCCATTCTGACAGCTTATGTCACTGCACTTTCTCATTTAGGAGGTTTGTTTATTTGTTCCCATTTTTAATGGGCTTTCTGCAGAACAGACGAGCTAAACTGTGTAATTTTTGCACCACTAGCAACATCAAATCAACCACCAAGAATAATTTAATAAACCGTTCTTTCCAAAGTTGATATGTCAGGCTGGTCAGGATGATCCAACAAATCCAAAGTGCAATGTCATGAGACAGTGTTTAGAGTATTAATCAAAACATTACTAGCTTCAGGCTAAAGAAAATCAGTTCTCTTCATTGTTTTCGATAGGCTGAGTCTGAAATTGCTGCTGTCTCACGTGTTTGGGACGCAGTCATGCAGTCATGCAATTGTTTACATTGTAGTAGGTGTTCATAAGCAAATATCCTTGTGCTTCACACACTAACAAAGCATAAAGTGTCTCTTCAGGGGCAGATGGAAAGCACTGGTCTCATTTCTCTGACACCATGCTGCACTGTTTGTAAGATGAGAGGCCTTTTCCCAACCCTGGAGCCTGCAGACAGCTGTTGTTGCAACTCCCCCTCTTTCCGTCTTACTATCATGTTTAAAATCAGAGAGATCTTGAGCCCCCCGTGTGTAGCAGAGACTGACAATAGTGAATATGACACTATATGTGATATGTTCTAGTTTTTCCCCATAAGTCTGCAGCTGTATTAATAATGGGACGTATGCACTATACTGTATCACAACACTATGTAGTACGGTTTGAAAAATGGATGATATTCAGGATCATGTGCACTGTTGTGAAAGAAAAGTGTGCGTTTGATTTATAAAACAACACTAAACGAGTGCATCACTGCGAAACTTGTGGCACCACAATAGTTCTATCTCAATAATCTTTGCAAGCCATAATTGTAATTGACAACAAAATTAGATAACTTGCCCAGGCCTAAGGAAAAGTTGATCCGGTCCTGCTCTCCATCCTTAGACCTTTAAGAGTTTCAGTCAACTAATACTGGTTTATCTTGCAGAAATTCATCACCAGCGGAGAGAGCAATATTCCGTCTGGTTTTCACCTCATGAACTGGAGGACTGATCACATATCACTAGAATAAAACCTAGTCATGCAGACAAGGTCAAAGCTTTCTTATCCTTCTACTCAGTCTAACAGCACAGAGCATGGTTAAAAACCTTGCAGACTGCAACTTTCACAGGGTTTGATGCACACAGGTGTTGTAATAAATGCAGCTTTGGCTTCCAAATGCAACGGCAGAATAAATATCTGCCTCAGCAATGTAGTGCACAGACTCCAGTCCAGCTCAGCAGTTCCTCCCCCAACAGGACAGGCTAATCCCTCTCATAGACTCAGTGGGTGAACGCTCGTGGTCAAAAAAGCCAAAGAAAGCGTAATCCAGGGGTTTGAAATACTAGGCCAGATAATAACGCTAGAGTACATAGTTTAGCACACATAGTTTATGCCGTGCACATCACCTGATCATGGTACTTCGTGGTAATAAAGCCATTATGAATAATGAGATGAAGAGTAAGCCGATCATTACAGTAAAAATGTAAATCTTTTTCTGCTAATCAGGAAGTGCAATGCGGGTAGATTTAGAAAAGGAGCAAACATGGGTTGACAGACGAGGCATTTGGATTACAATCATTTCTTTCTTTTCGAATTTCAAATATGTATTACATGTTAGTAAAAGCATGTTTACGTCCTTAAATCATATTTAAATAGTATTAGCTAATATCACATCGGTTATAACAAAATCTAAGAGAACTTCAGCTCACAAAAGCCTAATTTCTTTAGTTCACATAACAAGACTTGGTTTACTATTAAATGTAAAGCAATGTATACTATATATATATAACTTAAAATATTAGGTCTATAGCATGTAAAATATATACCATCAAATGGGCTTTGCTACTTATTCATACTTGCAAAAGGCAGAACTGTCCAATTTTTGGCATGCTCACTTGGATTTGGTGTCTCATTACAGCCTAGCAAATTAAATACACAACCAATTATTCATGATTAGAGGAAATTTAAGTAAAAGTCCAGAAATCAATCATTGAAAACCCCATATTGATTGACCACTATGCTGTCTGGAGGACCTGCCTACATGTCTATGGTGGCTCTGCTGATAATCACATAGAAAAAGCATTATGGCTACTTTTTTTAACAAATAATTAACAACATGCACTTAAAGATTATGCAATTATGCATACTTTATGCTGATTTATTACTGAAATTGTCAATGTTGGAAACCAGCCAAGTATATCTTTTGGAACCTGTGATTTTCTTTTTCTTTCTCAGGATTCTTTGATGAACGTAAAAAAAAAAAACAATTTTTACGAAATATAAAACATTTCTAAAATGTAAATCTATGCTGTGACTTTTGTTCATTTAATAGATCCTTGGTAAATAAAAGTATTCATTTCTTTCAAAGATGAAAGAATAAAAATGTACTGATCCCAAACTTGTTAACAGTAGTGTAACAGTAAACTACAGTAACAGTAGTTTTGAACATTATTATTCATTTTAAATAAATGCTTCTCTTTTTAATATTTTAATGATCAAAGAATCCTAAAAAAAAAACTATTAAGCAGCTCAACTGTTTCCAACACTGATAATAAAAAATCAGCATATTAGAATGTTTTCTGAAAGGTCTGAAAGTCACACTGAAGTAATGATGCTTTGTATTACAGGAATAAATTACATTTAAAAATATGTTCACACAGAAAACAGTTATTTTAAATTGCAATAATATTTCACAATATTGTAGTTTTTTCTGGATTTTTAATCTAATAAATGCAGCCTTGATGACCATAAGAAACATCTTTAAAAACCATTAAATATACTGACCCCAAATTTTCATGTAGCTACAAACCAAATATTGTTTTTTGCAATATTGCAATATTGATATTTAGGCTCAATCTTTCCTTGTGTCTCCCCTTTGTTGTTTACTATTAGAGTCATGTTTTATGTAGAAATAAAGAAGTGTTTTATGACTTATAATGTTTAATACATTAATCAAATCTATATAATGTGGTCTGGGCTTATATATGATATGAACTGGCACTAATTATAGAGGTCTATGAATGTAAGCAAAACATCTCTAGCAAGCCTCATCTTAAAGGCAGCGACCTCGAAATATCCATACAAATCTGCAGCCGGTGGAACCGGCGTTATTCGACCATCGTTAAATAACCGATAAATTAGATTGTTCAGCTTCTAACTCGCTTAAAATTCGAAACAATGTGCCCTTGTTTAAGAATGCAACATTTTGCACCCATCACATCAGGCTGCGCTGGCACTGTTGGGCAGATTGAGGCCCGTTCTCCTTGCACGACCATCTGAGATGTTATTCCTGGTCGTCTGCAAACAATGTATCATATTAAACCGGCTGTAGGCTGCTACAGATCCCCGCTCGCTACTATACGCCCTAAATGATTCAGCACTCTTCCGTTAGTAACAATGCTCATTTACCTCTCGGGCTCGAGTCCTGCAGGTACGGCGGGGCGGTGGGCGTGACATTCCCCGAGTTCGGTGCTGACAGCAGCGGGGATCGTTCATCCATACCATCGGAGGCCATTATATCAGGAGGTCAGCACGGAAAAACAGCAGCAGCGGCGGCGAATGGTGGTGGGCTCCGTCCGCTGCTCTGAGAGGTGCACTTGAGACTCTGTGCTCCAGGCAGGGCAGAGGAGAGGCGGAGCCAAAGACGTAAGCGGGAGGATGAGAAATCACTGCTGGACCGGATGGGATCTCCCTCCCTTTTGCAGGCACTGCTAGTCTTTCCCGATCGAGTGTATTAATAATTTGACATTGTAAAGGTGTATTTGCCCATCACTGAGAACATTTTTAGTCTATGTTCTGTCCTGAAGCCCACTGTGCCAGAAGGAAATTATTTGTATCCATCGCAGGAAGTGTTCATGTACAGAATTTACAAGAGCTGGGTCAGTTGTATAAACATAGCCACTACGTTAAGACACCAGTTTCGAAAAAAACATTATTAATTCATTAAATAAATCAAAGAAGACACGAATAATGAATTAATTAATTTTTAAGAGTAGTCTAAGCATTTTGTGCAACTGGCACTAGATTCTATAATTTTCTCATTCTTATATTTTAATATTTTATTGCAACTTTATTCAAACACAAAACTAAAATAAATGAACGTCTATTAGGTCACTAAACTGTCTGAAAAGTACAACAACAAAAAGAGAGGTCAGAACAAAAAGCAAGGGAACAGCAAATCTGATTTAATATGCCATTTAGTTTAAGTTAATAATGTATGTATTATATATAGGTATACAATCAATAAAAAAACTATTTAAATATATATATA
>JAUMHP010000074.1:6518364-6540343 GCA_032361065.1 Enteromius trimaculatus | reverse complement strand
CTTGCTGTTTTCCCCACATGTACGTCGCTTTGGATAAAAGCGTCTGCTAAATGAATAAATGTAAATGTAAATGTAATTTTAAGATGCAGATTTCGCAATGGATTCAAGTTGGTCAATGGATTCACTGTATTGACCAACAAAGTGACTTCTGTTTGGAAGAACCTTAAGAGGATGTCATTGCACAGCAATTACAAATTATTCTACATGATCACAGGATGAAATCCACCTGTCCCAACATGTAAATAAAGTTGATATTCTAAATCTGGTCTTGTTTAACAGATTTGGAGGGTGGAGTGTGGTAAAACCTCAGGTGATACCAAGGTTCCTGTTGACCCAGAGACATACGGCCAGTTCTATGGAGGAGACTGCTATATAATTTTATATACCTACACCAAAGGAGAAATCATTTACACCTGGTATGCCTCATAGGAGTAGATAGTTTCCATAGGGGTACTCAAATCATACACAAATAGAATCAAATAAGGCGTATTGTTCTTTTTTTTTTTTTTACCCCCAGGCAAGGTTCCAGCAGCACAATAGATGAACTGACAGCTTCAGCCTTTCTCACTGTTGAACTGGACCGTTCTCTGGGAGGAAGAGCTGTTCAGGTGAGCAGGATTTGAATTTTATCTATACACTAATTTATTGACCGTAACTGGGGCTGGATTACGGACTAGATAAACAGGGTTACAAAGATGTCCAGCAGCCCTGACTAAAAATCTAGAAGAAATCACAACTAGGCTAAAGTTGTCGTCTTATCATGGTTCCCCATTGCATGTCCACTCAGGTGCGAGTGACTCAAGGAAAGGAACCACCTCATTTGCTGAGCCTCTTCAAAGAAAAGCCTCTGATCGTGTACAAGGATGGGACTTCTAGAAAGGGAGGACAGGCACCCGCACTTCCAACACGTCTCTTTCAAGTGCGCAAGAATCTGGGCACAATTACACGGATTTGTGAGGTGAGTCATGAGTTTAGACACTGATTATTAGGAAGGAAAAGGAAGATCCAGATAAAACATGTTTTCAAGTCTAGTTAGCAGCACTGGCAGATAATCTAGTCCAAAATTGTGGAGATCCGCTTGACGTTCCAAAACTGTGTTCATTATTGATTAAGTTTGTAATTTGTGTAATTAAAGTGTAACTTCAATTTAAATATGTCCCTTGATTGTGTTGGCTTGTTGTCTAACAGGTAGATGCTAAAGCATCGAGTTTGAACAGCAATGATGCCTACCTTCTGAAACTACCTGATGGAGGTGGGTATTTGTGGAAAGGGAAGGGGGCCAGTGAAGAAGAGGAACGAGGAGCAAAGTACATGAGTGAGAAAATGAAGTGCAAAACCAAACCAATTACTGAAGGAAGTGAGCCAGGTACGGCCAGTGCTCGAGGTTCAATTCTTACTCTTCATACTCAGACACTGGTAGGAGTTAAAGAAGTGACATTTACATCTTCTAACTTTTACATACTTGTTGGCCATTGAAAGAGGACTTCTGGAAAGCTGTGGGTGGAAAGACGAATTATCAGACATCTGAGATGTTGGAGAGCAAATCTATAGCACATCCTCCCCGCCTGTTCGCCTGCTCCAACAAAAGTGGAAAGTTCACTGTGAGTATCCTAAACCGGATAAGAGAGAGCCAAAGTCCAGTTCAGTTTCACATTAAGCTTTTGCTTTCGATGCAAATTCTGCATTGGAGTATGCTTAAAATGTAAAACACTGTGCTAACTGCTCAGATACATACAGGCTAACCGCTGTTTGGATAACGTGCATTTTTAACCCTATAGATTGAAGAGGTACCTGGTGAGTTTAACCAAGATGACCTGGCAGAGGATGATGTCATGTTGATGGATGTCTGGGATCAGGCAAGACAGTTATCTTTCTTTATGACTTCCTCTGAGATTATCTCTAAGATTCAAATGACATCAGTAGTCTCTGATTAGATTTCTGACTATCTTTATTTTAGTATTTAAAGAAATCTCCTGACTTTTATGGATTAGAGTGTGCCACTGATCCTTCATTTCATTTCTCAGGTGTTTGTGTGGATTGGAAAAGATGCCAATGAGGTGGAGAGGACAGAGTCTGTAAAATCCGGTAAGATGCCTCAGGCACACATTCCTTGAAACATTTTTCTTCATAATCTGAATACAAAACAGTAACCCCTTTAAAACTAAACAGGTTTAACAGCAAGCATACCTGAACAAACAACATTATTGCATGCAAACGATATATTCATTTGTAAACTCAAACATCATACAGCTTTTTGAGTAAGTCTTTGCAACATTGCAGCAAAGATCTACATTGAGACGGACCCATCGGGACGGGACAAGGGAACACCTGTTGTGGTGGTAAAGCAGGGACATGAGCCCCCCACCTTCACCGGCTGGTTCCTGGGGTGGGATGCCTCTCGATGGGACAGTGACCTTATGGCAAGAGCAGTGCAATCACTGCAGGTTTAGTGAAATGCTAAAAGTACTCAAATCAACCAATCACCGGAGGGGTTCGGAAAAACATTTTTTTTTAGCAAATTTTTTGGGAGTTGTTGAACAAATAGAGTAAAAATAAATGCATATTATAAGAAAATTAGAGTGTTTCTTGACCTGTTGTTAAGGGCTCCCAAAACCAAAATATGAACTTTTCACAAACCATAATATTATCCTAAAAATATGCCACATGTCAGACCTTAAAGTTGTGTATTTTGCTTTAATTTGTTAACATTTGATTTTAATTTCTGCTCCAGACTTCTATAAGCATGAGTTCAAAATGTAAAATAAAAACACATTTTTCAAAAATGTCTTGTCTTAGTCAATGCAGTACACAAAAATAAATGACAAAACAAGTAATACACTTCAGATTTGATGTAGCTTTACTGACTACCAATACACAAAAATAATGTAAAAATAGTATAGCCAAGAGTTGGTAGATGCAATGGTACTAAAACTAATTGACATGCACTTACAGAAACACGTGGTAAGCACACTTATAATTTAAGAAATGCAAATTTCAGGATTCAAATTTCTTCATTACTTTATTTTGGAACATGCAAATTGTAAATAGCAGGAAACAATGCCTGTTCAGCCTGCGCATGGGGATCTTCAATATAATTACTCAATAAATATTGAAACAATGGTTGAGAGCTTGTAATGATGACACATTGCACTTGGACAGTTAAATGGCTTAGTCAAGTGCATGATACCCTCATAAATAAAGTAATTACACAAAGATGAAATCAAATTATTTCACCATGCAAGTGAGAACATCTCATATACATTTTTTAAATATATCAAGCTAATCTTATTAACCCTTAGCTGTACACAATATATATTATATATATATACATAATATATTTAAAGACTCTGAAACCTTTATAAACAAAAAGATTTATTTACAAATTAAAAGTTTGTTCTGTCTCATATAATAAATACTTGTAAACATGTCAGGGGCCTCTTTGGTGTCTTGTTGGTTTATATCAAGTAACTGTTTTATTCCGATTGTATTAAAATTGTAAAATTGTATTACAACATGATAGTAACTGGATAGGGAGCAATAAAACTATGGGCGCAGTTGTGGCCTATTGGATAGGGAGGTGGACTTGTAACCCAAAGGTCTCGGGTTTCCCCAACTGCTCCTCGGGCGCCGCGACAATGGCTACCCACTACTCCGGGTGTGTGTTCACGGTGTGTGTGTGCATGGTCGTTCACTTCTCACTGCTGTGTGTGCACTTGGATGGGTTAAATGCAGAGCACTAGCACTAGTATGTGAAACCATACCTGGCCACAAGTCATGTCCTCCTTTCCTTCATAAAAAGATCAATGAACAATTGTACTTTTGCTTTATCAATGAGACATGTTGTGGCTATTACTACTACTAAATCTGTATTGTCTGCAGTTCCACGGCAATCTTACAGGCATAATATGAGCTTTAAAAAAATTAAGCAACGGGTGAGTATTACCACAAGATGGCGCACAAGTAAAACAAAACATAAAATCCATTATTGGAATTAGCAAAACCCTTCATCCTAAGTAATGTTTTCAACCAAACCAATAGGTTAACATATATTAAGTGCTGTTTAATCCTACAAAAATATGTTTTATTTAAAATAAGTTTTATAGGTTGTATATTTGTTCAAATTTGTTGAATATGAACATTACATTTAGGCAAAGAGTTTCATCTTTTTAAGTGACAGACTAATGGGTCCTGAATTCACTCGTTTATTAAGTACCTCAGACGAACGAGTGTTTGATCACTGGAGTCTAGGGTATTCGGGGGCAGTCAGATCTCCGGTGTATGAATGGATGTGTGGTGTACGTGACAGCACGTCTATCACGCGCTAACTGTGTATTGATAGCACCGCTAATCGTCACACACCCCCTTTCTTTGACAGTGCGGGCTCACTAATGTTTATTGCATTTTGCTTTCAACTACATTCAGTTAGTTTTCACACTTAGATTTAGCTTTTCTTTACTTCCTTTAAGGTTAAAGACTCTTCTACTGGGGCTCTGCACACAAATGTTAAATACCGAACTGAAAATCATCTTCTCTGTAAGCAGCCACCAACTATCGTGTGTTCCTTGTTTCTTTCTATTGGTAGTTTGTTAGAATCAAACAGTGATATCCGTTCCGTGAATGAATAACTCTTTTGAATCGACTCTTTCCAATGAATTGCTCAAATACGCTAACAAAAAGGGCTGAATCGGTTCGCTATGTAGTCTACATGATTCACTAAATCTTTTTAAGCACTGTCCAAGTCGCTCGGTAAAACATTAACTTATTAGATGGAGTAGATATTGCCCAATAATACATAGAACCAAAACCTGCTTTTTAGATACCAGCTAAACCAATGAAATACTGATAACCTATTAAAGCTCACCTGTAAGCGCTTCTCTCAAACTTTAAACGCCTGGAGCGACATGAACAGGTGGTGAAAAGGTGTGTCCAAAACGACGACGGGCTTGACTTTTTACCAATCAAACTCCAAGGAAAATAACACGCGCTCACTGAATTGAACCAATCAGCGCGTAGTTCTAAACAAGGGGCGGGGACAACCCTGCTAGAATGAAGTGGAAGGCAGCGAGCTGTAGAGTCAGTGAAACAGGCGCTGTTACAGGGAGTGGATACACTTGTCGGCTCAGCTGATCTGAATGGCAACAATATTTTGGAAATAGTCCTAAACATTTTCATCTAATGAGCTTACAAGCAACGCAAGGATCTTACTAAATAAGGTGGGTGCAGAATGAAATTTTATTTCCCTACGCGGGTGCATACAAAGCCTAAATTGTAGAAAAATAGCATTAATCTGTGTAATTGATTTCCATGTTGAAGCACTTGTTGGGAGGAAATGATGACAAAATTCATGTCTTTATGTATGGAGATGAGCCCCTCCTAAAGCGCTTTTACAGATGGCCAAAGAGATCTGCGACAGACTCGTGTTTCCCCCGTTTACATAGGCCAGCTTGTGCTTTTTTCTCTATTTGCAACTGACAACTACTGTTGAACATTAAAACGGCGAGAATAGATGAACAAGAGCCTTTGCGCGCTAGGATTTTTACCGATGCGTAATTTTGGTGCCCCTGTGGCGCTACATGTGCAAATGGGCTTCCTGCTGTTTCATCCTTCATTCACCATCACTGAAACTGAATGACACCCAGCTAGGTTGAATGTGTGTGCCTTTTAGAATGACAAAGACAAAAGCATGCCTACTTGGAACCAACAGTCAAGTAATGGAGAGCTGTAAAAAGTGTGTGTGTGTCATGGTGCTCCACTGCTGGCCTCATTGCATCATCTCCTTTTTCATTTGGTTTCAGGTTATAGCAGCAGCAGCTTCTCGGGGGAACGAGAGAAGCCTTGTGAATATTTGGTGAAGCATCAGTGGCGACACCTGGTCTCCTGAGTCCCCACGTTCACTTTCATCCTCATCAGAGTGGCGGTACAAGATGGGGAATGGATTATCAGAGCCCCATGCCATCTTTCCCTGCCTGCCGTCCTTTCAGGCCCTGCACATTGTTATTCTCGGCTTGGATTGTGCTGGTAAGACTACTGTATTGTACCGGCTTCGCTTTAATGAGTTTGTGAACACCGTTCCCACCAAAGGCTTCAACACTGAGAAGATCAAGGTGACTCTCGGTGGGAAAGGCCGGACTGCGACCTTTCATTTCTGGGATGTAGGAGGTCAGGAAAAGCTCCGGCCTTTGTGGCGCTCCTATACAAGGTGCGCTGACGGACTTGTGTTCGTAGTGGATTCAGTAGATGCCGAACGCATGGAAGAGGCGAAGACAGAGTTGCATAAGATCACACGGCTACAGGAAAACCAGGGGGTGCCTGTGTTGGTGGTGGCTAACAAACAGGACCTGCGTAACGCGTTGCCACTTGGTGAAGTCGAACAGATGTTGGCACTGAACGAGCTTGGCTCTCACACGCCTTGGCACCTCCAACCGGCCTGTGCCATCATCGGTGAAGGTCTACAAGAAGGCCTGGAACGTCTCCACTCAATGATCATCAAACGGAGAAAGATGATGAGGCAGCAGAAAAGGAAAAGATGACTGTTTGGTGATGGGATGTTAGCTGGATGTAGTGGTAGGCCTCTATGAGGGCTCTGCTGGTGATGTGCCATGGGCCTTTGTGGCCCAGCGCTCCTGGAATGATTGTTTCGGCGGGCTGAGTTTTATCAGTCAGATGGTTCTGAATAAATACAGTTCAGAGATCGCAGGAGGACAATATCGATTTACCACTGGTTGTTGGATCGTAGCAGCAGTGGGACAATTATATGGAACTTTTAGATCAAAACAAGTGTTACAAAACGTCAACAGGTCTTGTGGTACATTGACTTCTCATGAAGGACGACACTGGACATGAACTTGTAAATGACGAAGACCTATCCCTGAAGTCTTTGTCCTTGCGTCTGAAATGTTACACATATCCTAGCATCCTAGCTTTCATGTAAAGTCTTGAAATGGAAGGATTGATTACCAAAGCTGCCATGGACATCATGAAAATTCAATGTATATGTTCAGGTGATTTGTGTTTTCCCCCATAGGTTTTATCCAGAACGGCCAACCATCAATTTCCCTGGGTGTTTGTTGTCCCGGTGGACAGGGGAACCAGAATAAGCTTTATGGGTCACTTGTTTGGGAATGCACAAATGTTGAAATCAGATTGAAGAAGGGTTGACCACTAAAGTAGTTCAACAGGTGAATGCGGTAACTGTCAAGAGGTTAACTCAACAGGTTGATGAGCTAGCTTCTCCCAGGTTTGAGGACTCCTCCTGGTTGTACCTACATTGTGTGCTTCCCTGAACAACAAGAGATGTTTAAATGCACTTTAGCAATTCCCTTTTCTAAACTATGAACTTGCAGCATCTGATTTTTTTTGTAAAGAGTTTATCATGCTACTAAAAGAAGTAATGTATTGCTTCGAGTGAAGCATTTTTTTTAATATCCACTGTTCCACATTCTAATGTATCAGTTTGTCACTCAGTGCTCGTGTGTTGGGGGATGTTCATATTTATGTGTCAGAATTTGTACACTTTGAATAAATCCACAACTACACTAAACATCATGTTTCGAGTCCTCGTTACTACCTGTTGCAGCATGACACACTCACGCTAATTATCAAGAATTATGATCTGACAACGTCTCTAATTGCATTTTTAGTCTGATAATCATTTGACACACTTCACAGTTGAGTCACCAAAGGCTGTTCCTTTATAGAGTCATTAGGACATGCAAAAGAAGTAACATGACGTGAATTGTATGCATCCCGTTCTAGGCATGCGACCAAACAGCATGCACTTTGTACTGTCATTGAACAGCTATGTTAAAGGTGCTGCAAGAGTAAAATGATTACATATCCATATTGGATATAAAAGCTGAAATTTTATTTGTATATTGTCATGTTTACTTTTAGTTATGTATTTCAGAGTCATCAGCCATAAAAATGCCATTTATTTTTATACACTTCAAAGTGTACGAAAAAACAGTTAAAAATTAAATTATTTTCAACTGTTGTAAACATTTTCCAAAAAACCTCAGAGTTAGGTTTAGGTTAAACTAAACTTAGGCTAAACTTAAAATAAAAAAATAATAATTTCTAAGAGAAATAACTTGGCACATGTGTTATCATCTAGTTTCTGGCATATTATTATATATCTCTTATATTAAAAACAAACAATATATGTTGTGTATTATTCATTGTTTTATATTTTTCTTTATCATGTACAGTCATGCATTGATCCCTAAAACAAAACAAAAATTCTTACATAACAAACCAAGCCGACTGAAAGTTCATGCCTAATTAAACATGAATCAACTAAGACTACACAAATAGAATTTGCACTTTTACAAAGTGCAATACGTAACTGCTCAGAGTTTTAAAACACAGCTGGCTTGCCCGAAGCCCTACAGAGCTGCTTGTTGTGTTTGGAGAGGATCTGGCACAGCCGGTTCTAGCACTAGAGCGTTTTCCCTGGGAACAATGAGGCTTTAACACAGCAAGAGAGGGGTCTGCACACCATCTGACCAGTTCAAACAGGAATCCTTTGCTGGACGTTGGTTGGTTCAGCTTTCTGGATGACAGATGTAGATCACACGATACCGGCTTCAGAGATAATAGAGGTGGAATTGGCTTCTAACTGGGTCTCAAATCATGAAAAATGCAAACATATCCTCCACCAAAGCACCACTCAGTGGAAAACCTGCTGTTTTGGTTCTCTTACAAGGAGATGGAACAAAGAGACTTCACAATTTAGCATCGAAAACATAGTTGCATGCTTATGTTTTGGAGGGCAATAACATCAAGACTCAGTAATCCAGCTTGACTGGGCACGAGGCTTTGGAGAGAGGTGTGATCTGGCTGTCTGACTGTCTGCTTTGATTTGTTTGAGAACATCACTTGAGAATTATACCTGACAACCTCTGCTTCGCAAGCCATGTAGATGAGCTGAGGAATTTTAATGAACCGGTGTGCCGTGCCTTTTGTCTTTGCATGAAAGTACAGCTCACTTGTATTAGTAATGCTGCTTTTTTGAGGGGGGTTGGCGTGATGCCCAGCGCCCCATGGTCTGTTCCACTAAAACATCATTTAAGCAGGGCAGAGGTTAAGCTTGTGTGCCTTTCTCATGGCTGTTAAGGGAAAAAAGCCTGGTTCATCAGAATCAAACTGAGGTTAGCAGTTCCCATATCACTCCTGACCCTTCCTGTTCACTACAGTGACCCAGTAAGTGACGTGGGACTGAAGGGCCGGTGTTGGTGGAGGAGATCAGAAATCAGAGCAGGCTTCCTGTTCGCTCCACCCTAGAACACGCTGAGTCAGGACATGGCATCGAACACTCCCTTCACCGGGTGTCCTGCTTGTTTCTGCACTGCTGCGTGTCATAAAAGAGCCACTTACGCTTGTAAAACTGTAGCTTACGGTCATAAAAGGTGTTCCAGGATATCATTAAGGCCATTTGGGAATGTAGAATCAATTTGGAACACTAAACGTTTAAGCACAGCAGATGTTTACTGTAGATGTTCTCAAGACTTGGAGATGAATGTTTCTAATGAGCAAGTTTTTATTTCCTTGTCTATTCATGTTGTTAACACAATATGGTGATACAAGAAGTTATGACAGAATGGATTCTGAATGATTCTGAATAATGAGGCAAATATGTATTTGAATTAACTGTGTATGACTAAAAGCAATCAATCTAAAATGTACATGTTTAAAGTATAAGTAACAATTGGTTAACTAAGACTTAAGATCTAATGCCATTTAAACTTGTGTTTATATCTTTTTAGAGGGCCATTTTTTTCAGTTTGTGTCTGTATACACCAGCATTCAAAATGTTCAACATTTTTTAAAATAAATTAGTAATAAGCAAGGATGCATCAGAGTGAATAAAAGTGTCACTAAAGATGAATCTTTTTCAGATTAATGCTATTTTGAACTTTAAATTAATCAAAGAATCCCTATTTAAAAAAAATAGTATGCAGCAAAACTTTGTTCAACACTTATTATAATAATAAGAAATGTTTCCTGAGCAGCAATCAGCATTTGCTGAAAATTCAGTTTTGACATCAAACACATTTTAAAATACATTTGAATAGATTATTATTTTAAACTGGAAAAATATTAACATTGTTTACTGTATTGATCAATTTCAGAGATTTATCTTAAATTATGTATAATCTTATAAAATGTAAAATATATTTAATAGAAACCAGTTAATATTTGACAAAATTACTGTATTTATGATCAACAGATTGCCGCTTTGGTGAGCACAAAGAGACTTCTTTAAAAAAAACTTTAATCATAACTTTAGTCATAACAGCCTTGAATGTTTAAAAGGTAATGTATATAATCAATTTGATCCGTGAATCACAATCTAATGATAAAGCTGCTTTCTAATTTAACAAACATTGCAAGCATGACGTTTAAAAAAAAAAAAAAAGATTCATGTTTGGCACTTTTGCCTTTATTACCACAGGACAGCATATAGGAGACAGGAAGTGAAGTGGGGGAGAAAGAGGGGGGTGTGATCGGGAAAGGTCAGAATTCAAACTCAGGACGCCCATAATGCAATGGCATCATATAACAGCACAACTGGCCACTAAGCCATCGCCCCTGATCAAACATGACATTTTGAGCAAATGTAATAAGCTTCGAAAATGCATTATACAAAAGATCCACATTTTATGTTGCATGCATTACATGTAGACAGATATCTGAAAAGTTTCATGACAAGTCTTTTCACCAGATGATTTTTTTCTGTGTAAGCCATAACCAACTAAAGCATAACACATATTTGAGAAGTGGCTAATTGAGAAATGAGTAGACAATGTTTGTTTTGGGTGATTAGATCACAAAATGCCTTGGTCGTCACTTGAAATGGCCAGTAGTATAAGAATCAAAGAGTTCCTTCAAACAACACTATAATCATCACTTTCATTTGTGCTGCTTTTAGATGGCAAAGAGTTAATGTTTAGGCCGTTTAATGGTTGGCTTTAAAAGTGACTGTCTCAGAGAGCTTGAACTGTGATTAACATTAGTTTGAAGTGTATTTATCTATGTTGTCTGGCTGCAGTGGCAAGGTGTGAACGTTTGAGCGCAGGGTTGAGTGTAGTGTGAACGGCGGGTGGAGGATGATAGGCCTGGGTGAGAGGGTAAAACAGAGCGAGATAAGCGCTCCACCACTCCCAGCCCTTCCTGAGAAGCACAGCGGCTCCCACCCTTCTTCACTCACATGCCAAGATATGACGACACACTTGTACTTATGAATGTATTTAAGTCTTTTGCTTCTCTTAAACACAGTCTTTTACTTTTATTGACACTCAGAAGTAATTATATTCTGCGGTTACTTGAAAAACATAGTGCTATGGTGCCTTCGCACATTGCAAAATACGAATGACAGTGTTGAAATATAAGAAAGGGATCGAATAAATGAGAGTTTCAGTATCAAAACCATCGGAAACTATTGAAAACATTTCATAAGAACATTTCTTGGTATATTTTGTGTTTCAGGATTTGAATGGAGCTTATGAGTGTCTTATGCAACTGGTGGTAAATTTCATGGTTTAGTGATCATGGGGGCACCTTCTGGTGAGGTTGTTCAAAAGATACTTTTATAGCAAGACTTTTTTTATGATTTAAAAAGTTTAAGACAGCGTTTGAGTTGATATCAAACAACTGTTTACACTTATTTAACTGATGTTTAAAGAAGAGGTCAGGAGTTGCATCATGTTTCTTCTCCCTTTATTTTGGCCCCCTAATCAGCATACTGAAGAAAATTATGCCTGATTAATGTTAAGCAAAAAAAAAACTAAACTTTACCAGAGCATTGGTAACATTATATACTTGCAAACAATAAAATAAAACAAATTAATAGGAGGGTAGTAATAGCAACATTATTTAACATTTGTAACATTATTTAACATTAGTTACAAATGTTAAATTTAAATCATTAAATTGAATTATTAAATTAAATTAAATAGGAGGGTAATAACAACATTATTTAAAATTCAATTTACATTTTTTTATTAAATTAAACTAAATTAAATAGGAGGGAAGTAATAAAAACATTAGGGAGACAGACAGACAGACCAACACAGTCTCACGAACAATTCGTACTTATTCGTACGAGGTGCTAAATTTGTGCCAATTTGTACTAATTCATATGACCTCACTTGTACTATTTACGTTTAGGTCATACATACAAATTCATACGAATTGGCATCTCGTAAAATACGAATTCGTACAAGTGAGGTCGTACAAATTCGTACGAATTAGCCACCTCGTAAAATATGTACGAAGATAATTTAGATAAATACAATGAAAATTAATTAAAACCATAGGTCGGGAGTAATAGCAATATAATTTAAAATTCAGCATTCATATCTGTGAGCGTACAAGAGGAGGCAAGGGAGAGAAAGACAGAGAAAGAATGAACAGAGAGAAAGGAGAGAAGTGAAGAATATATGTGTAAGTGAGTATCCCTCAGTATGTCTGACAGTTCAAAGCTGGGCTGCACTTAAAACAAAACCTCAGTAGAGTTGTGTAAGTATTCAGTTTGAAGGTGCTCTTTTACTGTCCTCCAAATGAGCTCTCATGAACTGTGATTCTTGACAAATGCCATCATTAATTCATCCAGAGTCTGATGATTACAGGCCTGGCCTGATCTATGAAGTGTATTTAGTAAAGTGCTGTTATCTCAACCACATACTAATGAATATGAAAAACCCCATTTAGTGCAATTCAATGTCATGTTTTTTTTTTACACAGACCATCCTTGACACAAGTTTGTGAGTGTTTAGTTAGTCTCTTGTGTAACAGCTCCAAAATGAAACATTATCAGTGGAATATTATGCAAATAAAACTAACTATAAACCCCAATAACAACATTGTTCAGTCTCTTCATATTGTTTCTCGTTCTCATAGCCAAAATCACTGTATATGTTTTAGAAGTCAGACTCTGTGCGGCTCCAGACTGCATCATCTAGTTTAAAACATTGAATATAAATAGTATAAAGTGTTTGCATGCAAGTATAATTGTGGTCTTTGGATGGGGTCCGTCTGGTTGGAGGCACTAGGCTGGGTTGAGGAGGGTGGGAGAGGATGACAGGGCAGTTGCAGTGGACAGGAACTCAACTGTTGTGTTTTGTCTAGAGAGCTTTTGTTAACAGAGGGTGTGGGTGTCCAGGGCTTCCTGTCATGGTCTTGAGAGGTCTGCACAGGGCCAGTTCAGATAAGACTATAAGTCAAACAGAAAGGCGAAGAAAATGGGTGGAAGAACGTAGTGCAGAGCAGTTCATCAATCAAACCTCTGCAAATGCAATTTGGCTGGAAAATCAGTTTATTTGAACTCAGCTTTCACAATGTTGAATTTTAGATAGGAGTTCCAGTTATTATATATTTGATTACTCTAATAATAAAACCCATTGGAGTACATACAGAGTGCAAAAAAATGACATCATGTAACTTCATAATTGCATTCATACACACTTCTAAGGCAAATTGGACTACTAGAAACTATTTTACTTTTTGGCATATTGGTAGCTAATGAAATTTTCTTTAATGTGGTGTGCTTACATGGCATATTTTTAAAAAGATTTTAACTAGTTTTCCTGAGTCTTCACTGCTCCTTCTTCTTAAAACTTACATAACCATTATTTATGCCCTTTCGGCTCACCCTGTACAGTGAGCCTCTGCCATGTGCCCTGTCATTCTCTTTATTAAACATTCAGACATTTAAATAAACACCTCAGCACCTTCACCGTGAAGTCACTCTGAGCCTTTTACTGTCTGTGCTCTCTCTGCTCATCTACACTCCCCATTCGCGTGCCAAACCTTTTCCAGAACACCTCAATCCCTCTGATCTGCCTGACAACAATCACGTCTGGAAATTATTTAACGTTTCAGTTCCCATCAGTTATGCTCACACAGCCAGAGGAAACACAGGCCTTGCTGCTGCGTTTGTGCAGAAAATGCCTTGGGGTTATGCAACTGTTGGCATAGCGCTTTGGCAGACCTCTGTGAAAACACACAGTGTGGAGATAACGCTGGAACCTGTGAGATTTAGGCAGCTGTAGAGCCACTGTAAACAAACCTCTGAAAGGCGTCAGCTCGGATCTGAGGCAGACGGACTGCTGAGTGATTGACAGCTGTCAGGAACAGGGGCGTGTGGAGAGGTGTGTCTGAGAGGAGCCGCGATGAACGCCTTATGTTTACTTGAGGGAACCAATAAGATTATCCTCTCAGCAGGTGAAAGTCATGCCAGCTCATTATCACTGCTGATGCCATGAGAAAACGAAATGTTGTGAGACTGTAGACCCTCGTTTATTTACACAGCAAAATACTTTTGGACTCATTCACACCTCTTCTAGATGATCTGATTTCAGCATTAAATACAGGTGTAAATTTTTCTTTAGATTGGTTAATCATTTATACAAATAACAGACCCACATCTGGACGGTCCAATAGCATAGAAAATTGACAAAATTTGTACAGTGACGATATACAGTAGTCAACATTCGAAGTGGTTCACAACCTTTCATAAAAATTGTCCTAAAATCAAAAACAATATCTATTCTTGTCTTAGGACAACTTTGATGAAAGGTTTTGATCCACTTTGAATGTTGACTACTGTATATATATATATATATATATATACAGAATTTTCTTCTGTGTAACATGTTCCTCCAAACATAATTACAATATACTGATTTGTTGTTCAATTCATGTTGAAAACAGATGCTTCTTAATACTTTTGTGGAAATCTTGATCTACACTGTAAAAATGCCTGTGGTTTTAACAGTAAAAAAACTACCGTAAAAACCTGTTAAATGGTTCATTGTAAATTGCTGTAAAAATTAACAGGGAAAAAAATCTGAATTTGATATTTTTTCTTTGAAATAACTGTTTCTTCTTAGTTTTTTTTTTTTTTATCAGTGATGTTTATTAGGGTTGCATGTTACATATAATGTAATGTAATAAGTCTCACCATGATGGTGCTAATTGCTTGTGTGAATGACACTGAGCATCGTCTATATATGTTCATATTTAAAAGCTGCTTGTAATGGGCTTTGGTTCATCATGTGACTTTCTCATGGTGGTTATCAGTGTATTTCAAAGGTGCAAAACAGATTTCAGTACTTTAACAGATTGGTATATTAACATTATATCAGTTAATGAAATTACGGTATTTAACTGTAAATTTAACTTAAAATTGTAAAACTTAAAACATTTTTACAATATTTTTCATATTTGTCATATTCCGGCAACCACAGCTGTCGGTATTTTACTGTAAATCTGTTTTACAGTGTATCTATCGATCTATATAATTTTCTGATGAATATAAAGTTCAAAATATATATTTTCTATATATTCCAAATACATTTATTTGACATGATAATAATTAAATAATTAAAAATAATTCCAATATACTGATTTGTTGCTCAAGATGCTAACTATTTTATGAATATAAAATTCTAATTATATACAGTATCATATGTTTAAAATGTAGTAATCATGCAGGAGCAGACTAACACAGTGAGTGATATATGTAGATACATTTTTCAGACACATTTCATAGGTGTAAACACAGCTTCAGACTAAACAGAGTTTTCCAACTGTTTCAGCAGATTACGCATTTAGGAGGTGTCTCAACAACTTTTTAAATGAGTCCAAACAGCTGCTCTGGAAAACTCCCACCTTCTGGCAGAAACAATAACACAGTCAAGGCCGCAAATCCTCACAGGTTACATAAAGCTTCCACCATTGTCCTCTGTGTGGCCACAGCACCGCACTCCTTATGCAGATGAAAGCTTGCTCCAGTTTGATCCACCTGTACTGTTATATGACACAAAGATCATGTTGTCCCTGATCTGTTGGCACAGAAACACCAGTAAAGCATTTAAGCCCCGAGGGGACAATCATCGCCTACGATAATGTTTGGGATGAAGCTGGCTGTGAAGATTCGGGCACGGTGACAAGACTGTGGTTAGCATTACATACAGTGTATTAAAAATCAGATTACATAAACCATGTGGACTCTGGGAAGGTTGTTAAAACACTGATAGAGCTACACAGAAAATTTAAGAGGCTGTTTTAAGTTCTTAGGCTATTTATTAAAGAATCTTTGCTTTTCATACAATCACACATAATATATGAGGGATATATTTTCTCTTTCACTGATTCTGTGTATTAATATATTCACAGTGCTTTGAAATCTAAAAATAGCATGCATGCAACCACGAGTTGAATGGCTAATAGCTTATGCAAAGTGTGTTAGAGTCTTTGAATACGCTAACAAAAGCCTGCTCACTACTGAGCTATTTTGAGATGTGCAAGTTCTGCCTCTACGTCACAATACCATATGGGAAAAGCCAGAGTAAAATTTCCCTGATTTTAATGTCATAGCTTTGTCTGTTCGTCCCATCATCTTCTGCTCTTTTTCCTGTGTGCTGTTATCTTTGCCCTTTCCTGCTCGCTCATATTCCATCCTCGTATGTTTTCCTCTGCCGCCATTTGCACACATCCATCTCCTAATTCATTTCCAGTGCGTAAGTTTCCATGCTCACTTATGCCTTGTTTACACCTAATATAAAAAATAAATCTGTCTACTGCAATTCGAGCACAATCAAGCACGTAACAGAACAAATAACAACACGTACCATTCAAAAATGTGAAATCTGTAGGATGTTTTTAATGTTTTGAAATATTTTTTTTTACATTTGAATTCAGAATGACTTTTTCATTTGAATACATTTTAAAACGCTTTAAGAAATTATTCTAATATGCTGATTTGCAAGAAACATTGTTTATAAGCAATAGCGTTTAGTGAACAAAACATTTAATGCATTCTTGCTAAATTAAATGACAGTGAATATAGTTGTGGAATGACAGGAGGGAAAGTAAATAACATCTTAAGTGAAAAGCCAAGGTCTAAAGAGGGTCTCGGTTTCCTTTGCACACATCTTTTTTGCCCTCTTACTAATATTTTTTACATCCTCCAAAGGTCTTGTTGATATGAAGTTAATTGGCCTGTGGGTGGGGGAACAATAGCAGGACAAAGGGTTGCTTCCCCCAGTTCAAAGCACACCACAGGGGGAGGATGTTGCCAGGGGGGCTTTGTGTGCTGCCAAAGTCGACGGTCAATAGTTTAATTTGTGATGGATGACCAGCAAAGGGGCTGCTCAGTGTGAGTCGGTTGCTCTTGCATTAGCAAAAAGACTAGGAACATTTTCAAATAGTGATTTTACTGTTGTAAATGAGTCCTCAGGGCGAAGTACAGTGAAAAGAAAAACAGAAAGAGGACGACTGATCTGAGCATAGCTTCTTTGAAACAAATCATTTGTAATGAGTACGAAAACACCCTAAGCTAAATCTGCTTAGAATTAACTCTAACTTCTGAAAGTCTGCTCAGCTCTGCTCCCTGTTTAACTGATATTCTCCGTCTGGCTGTGATCAGTGGACTATTAAAGTTCTTTCTGTCTCTTTTGGACCAGATGAGATCGCTGGACTCGGCTTACACCACAAACACTTGTGGTTGTGTAACCAAACATCTGCGGTTCCAGTAAAAGCCTGAGAGACAGTAAAAAAAATGGAAGGAGGGAGGGAGCTTCAGATCTGTCAGTTTTCACCTTTTAGGGTGAAGAAGGGCTGTAATTTTATGCTTTTACCCAGCAGGTTTTGAGGTGCTAACTCAGTGCCAAAGAGACAGGTGACAGTTAGTCTCAGCTTCAGACAGCATGACCCATGGACTGCAGACAGTCTTGTTGCTGATGTCTGATGCATATTGCATCCACTGGTAAAGGCATTTCTTCACCCCAGCCTGTGATTGTGGTGTACTACAATTCAGACAAATCCAGCTCTACACATCACATAAAAACAAAACCAACCATAGCGGCTCATTTTAAATGCGAGTCAGTCAAATAATCTCTTCCTGGTTTTGTCTGTACAATGAAAGTCAGTAGGCTCCAATGGTTTTTGTTTGTTTGTTTTTTCTTTTTTTTTTTTAATGAAACATTCTTCAGAACTATCTGCAGAAGAAAGGATGTTTGTAAGCCACATATGGACTTTTTTTTATTTTATTTTTGGTTCAGCCGCCCCTTTAGGAACCTTAGTCTCAAAGCCTTCATTGTACTTATTGTACTCATTGTTTACAACTTTGTGCAATGGCATGTGTACATGTAAAATAAAAATAACAGGGATTTCTGGAATTTGCTAGAGTATGTGGTGTGACCGTTACGCTTGCTAACCCAGATTTAAGTGTGGCACTATCACCACAACCCCAGAATAGTTCTGTATTTCATTTGAACATCAGCTGCTCTGTTGCAAGTCAATAATGAATATAGAAGCCAGAGCAGTAACATTCATGAGAATCTTAACAGGTCCTACTAAAAATTCAGGTCTAATCCCTTGTTGTATTGCCATAAATGGGATGCATTCTCTTGATCCTACTTCTCTGCCTGAGGCCTAACAATTATACTGCATGCCAGTCCCATCACTGAAGTACGACCTGATGCTAATCATGAGAAAAAGCTTTCTTTTTTTGCACAGAAATAGTTGACATGAAAACATATTTGACAAATGTTACACTTATCATTGATTTCTCTGTTTTTTTTATAGCAGATGAGCCTGTATGATGGAAAATTCAAGAGGTTTTATTGCCATGGTAATAAAGTTGTAGATGAAAGCACAGACACCCTCGTCTCCCAATGGTGATAAGATGATGTCTGTCATCAGTCATTCCCATCTGAGTAGCCTCCTTCAGCTGCAGTGGGAACACTGGAGGAGGTCCACGAGTGTGTTGAAGGAGCAGGAAGAGCAGTGTGTCTGTGAAGCAGACAGACGTTGCAAGCACATAGACAAGTAGCATGAAAAAGTTCAGATAATGTGTGTTTGTAAATTCCTCAAAATTGTCTGTGTGACATTCATGCTGTGATCAGGGTCTTTTTGATTTAATCTACCATTATGTAAGAGTCACACACCCAATTTCCAAAGCTGTGGAGAGGACTGGACCACAACCAGAGAGTCACACAATACAACTGATAATTGTGTGTAGCAAGAACAGAAACAACAAACAAAGACATTAACCAAAATAAAACACAGACGGACCAAGATGAAACACAACATACACAGAGAGAGGTGAAACAAGACAAAACAAAGAGACTGAATAAAACTTATAAACAGACAAAACAAAAACACAGGCAGACCGAAACAAAAGACTGAAACAGGTCAAAACATAATGAAATAAAAAAGAAAACATGGTGAAAACAACATCAGCAAAATATACAAAGAAACACCCCTCTGAAACAAAACAAAGAGGCAAAAATAAAAAACATAGACAAACTGTAAAAAAACTAATACAGCGTACATAGAAAAAACTAATGTAACAAAACAAACACAGAAAAGACAAAAACAAACAAACAAATCAAAACAAAAACCATAGAAAGAAACACACTTCAAAACATAAACACAACACAGAGACAGACCAAAACAAAATTAATGGACAGGTTCAAACAAAACAAACCACAAAGACAAATCAAAATAAAACGAAACATAGAGAGAGACCAAAACAAAAAATAAAATACAGAAATAAATGAAAACAACTTGTTTGGACAAATCAAAATTTAACTGTGCGGTAAGCTACACTTGGCTATAGGTTTTCCAGTTAAACATTCTCCGGTGCTGTAGTGTGTGTTCAAGTGGAGGGGCATTTGATGTACTAGCCATATCAGTGCAGTGGTAACCAATAATGACAAAAGCGCCTCCTGACCAAAGGTCTGTTGACAACTAAATATAGTCAGCAAATGACTGTGACAGACATACAATGCATAGACTCCCTACAAGTCTTTTGACCTTTATAAAGACATGGACATAAAACTAGAGTTTAACTTGACTTAAATGAACTGTAGATTTCAACAACTGCTCTGGATTTGACCTGTGGCTGAAAGGCTTACATCTCAATTTACAGCTTCACTCATTCTGGGTCTAAACCTTCCCAAGGCTGATTTTGAGTTGGAGTTTCCCCATTTCATTCCCTATCTCAAGCCAACAGAGTCATGTTTGGCTTTGTATGCTAAAGCACCTCTAAAAAACATGTGCTCTTCAGCTCCTGAGAGCAGATTAGCAGCTGCCGCCTAAAGGAGAAGTGGGCCTGTTTAAACCCAGAGCAGGAGCCAGCACAACAGTATGAACCCAGCACCTCCGCCTGATGAGCCAAAACTCAATCAGGGTGAATCCTTTTTAAGCCATCCCAAGAATGCAAGTAGACACCTAAAATAATCACAGTAAAAATACCATCTCAATATAGCCACAGATGTAAAAACACAGCTATATTTACACCCTATGTGAGCATTTCACACTTCTAATGGTGTGTGTTTGCCAATGGTTGTCCAGCAATTTTGTGTTTTAAATCAGATTAGACTTACTAAAATTAATAAATCATGTGAAAAATATAGCATTTGAGGATTTCGTTCAAGCCTGGGGTTGGATTGTGACCCATTAAAAAGACTGGATGAAGTTTCTTATGTCTACAAGATAGCAGTTGTGTGTTTTAGGCCTGCATCTGTTCCTGCCTTCACCACCTCATTGAAAATTGTTCTTTAATTAACTTCATACTTAAAATATCTGCCTTGCATTATTTAGATCACCTTACACACACTTTCTCTCTCTCTCTCTCACACACACACACACACCCTACACTTGATCTTTTTATATTATATCACAACATAGAAATTCAGAAGCTAACAGTTATTGTAAAATGAAAAGGGATAAAGAAAGCTGAACCTGTGATTGTGTGACATCAGGAAGATAACTGAGCAAATCTCTGTAAAAAGATTAAAACAAGCTAAAAACTTTGCCTATAACATATGTTACGGCATAATATAAATAAAACAATAAAATAAATAAATGAATAAACGCATCAGTACACAATTTGTGATAACCATTGGTTACAATGACACCTATATTACTGCTTTTCTATCATCAATGGCACAAGGCATATAGGGAAATATGCAGTATGCAATATATTAATACAATTGTGTCAAGAAATTAAAGATTTTTTTTAAATATAATTTTTACTGTTTTTTATGGGTTTTTAAGCTAGTGTATAGTCTCATGTGAACATATATATTGTTTATGTGTTTATTTCTTTTTAACTTCTTATTTTGATGCAACATAGACTTCCATCATAAGTTCATATTTTTAAACACAAATTGAGGCATGAATCAAAATCATTCTTTGTGGTCACAGATGTTGTCAATAGAGCTTAACTTGTACGCAACCCATAACATTCCTTTAAACGTTAACAGTTTTATGGTTTCTGAAGGACCAGCATTTATCATTCACTGGAAATCCAAGTTGTGTGTTTCTGTGGATGTTTTGTTCTTAATTTCAACATACAGTATCCCTGAGGCTTATGCATTTCTCAAATTCGTCAGGTTCTGTACATTTCTCACATGATTTCTGGCAGCGAACGAGCAGCGATATGATACCACAAACAGGGTTTGCTGAATGGTCTTAATTTAGACTGAGCACTTTTTGGTTTATCTTTAACCACGCAATCACAAAATCCCTCAGTGTTTCCAAGAACGCTCCCAGCACACCCCATTCAGTTATCAGCTGTATCTCATTAAAAGAGGTTTTTCTGAAATCTGCATCACAAATCTGTTATCCACATGGTCTAATCTCCATTTAAACAGCAACACCACACGCTGAATACTTTTTAAGAGCCTGTGTACTGTTGTAACCATTTTTGAAAATTGAGAATTATTTACAAAAAGAAAAGTAAAGAAAAGTAAAAAAAAAAAAGAAAAATTGTTAGCTGACACCAATGGGGTGAATCATGTTCACATTTTACTCTAAAATAAAAATAAAAATGTTGTCAGCTGTGGTTTACATTATATTCTTTATATACTAAATGAACCGTAATCTTCTGTTCCCTTGTCTGTCGGTCACTATGACGTTATGTCGTGACGACAGACTGGGGTCTTATGCCTGAGAGCCCTGAATC
>JAUMHP010000074.1:6476444-6504278 GCA_032361065.1 Enteromius trimaculatus | reverse complement strand
GGAAAAAACCCAACATATAACAGAGTGGCTGGAAGTGCTGGCTAAAGTCCTACCTGCACTTCCAGCAGATCATCACAGATGACATGGGGGTGAGTAATATATCAGCAAAAGTTTTTTTAAAAGTGAACTTCTCCTTTAATTAGTTTACCTGCTCCACCTGTGTTCCTCTTCTATGCAGTAGTGTTTATGAGCCCATTGTGTTTTTTCTTTTCAATGTTATTTTGTGTGCATGTATATGTTCTCCTGGCTGATTATAAAGACGTTTTAACTGCTCTCTCGTCTTCGCCTGTTTGTCTGCACACACGCGTGACAGAGGTTAGGGAAAAAAAGTCACAGAGTTTGTTTCTTCATCAGAACAGATTTGAAGAAATGTAGCATTGTATAATCTGCTCACCAATGGATCCTCTGCAGTGAATGGGTGCCGTCAGGATAAGAGTTTTATTAGTAGTCAGCTAGTTATGAAAAGTAATTCACATGAATCCAATCCATCAGTCAGCATGCTGTGACGGAAAAAGCTGCATGTTTGTATGAAGCAAACTTTTACAACTGTTTTTTAAAATGTAAAACCGCTGCTTCTGGTCAAAATATGAGACTATAATCAAAAATGATGTTTCTTTCAGTGAAAAAGTCCATCCTCTGTTGTCCTCTGACATCAAAATCCACCCACATATGTTTGTTTAGACCTGTTAAGAGCAGTTTCTGATTGGAAACAGTGCTTACTCAAACTTACATTTCTCTCTCGATTCAGAAGAGACATCATTTTTATTGATGAAAGCAATATTATGGATACAAAAGACTTTCAAAACAGTATTGTATTAAGCAAGGGATTTTAAAATCTCTTCAAATCTGTTCTGATGAACAATTTCCTCAACATCTTGGATGGCCTAGGGGTGAGTATATTTTCAGCAAGTCAGGTAAACTATTCCTGTAACTGAAGTTAACAAATTCCTTAAACATCCCTCCTTTTGCATTTAAAGAAAAAAAAAAAATCATTGTAAAGTTTTGTAATGATTTTCAAATGAATAAATGGTAGAGTTTTCAATCTTAGCTGACCTACACCATACGTTTATAGCTCATGTATGAAGCGTATACTGGAGAGATGATATCTGCTGATGATGGAGGAAAGCAGAAAACCCTTCAGAACTCCCACTGAGAGACAGCTATGATTCTCTCTCTCATCACATCTTTCCTCTTCCTTATCTCCCTCTCAAAGACGTGTGGGACGCAGCTTTGGAAGTAGGTCAAATCTGTGCAGGAAAACAGCGATCCTGGCAGACAGAACTGGCTCAATAGTGTGGAGCGTGTGGTCTTTTTACCTTCACGCCTTAAATAGAATAGCGAAGTAAAAAGCGTCAAGACAATTCCAAGTTTTCACGCGCTCGAATGCAAACACTCAGCATATAATCAATTAAATGCTCTCAGGATTTAAAAGATAAGGGAGTGTATAAGTGATGCACTTAGCTGTGAGATATTGATAGTGTACAGATGGTACACTACGATAACTTGTGGTCATAGATGTGTATAGTAATGAGCTGAAATCTGTCCAGAGCTCCTCTGAGTGTGACTTCTCTTTTCCCTTTCACTCACATGTTAAGCGCATCTGAAAGCACACAAATGGGCCTTGACTTTATATGTGTGTGTGTGTTGGATACAGTAGGAACAGATGACCAGAGAAAGCACTGGCTCGTCTCTGCATTCATGGCCCTCCTGAGTTGTCATGGAAACACTATCGCCTGAATGTGGTAGACCAGTCCTCAGCTTGTGTATGTATTCTTGTTCTGTATTTAGACCAATCAGGGGATTGTGATCCAGTGATGTGATCTTTTCATCTTCACCCTTTATTATTAGTTTATTTTAAGTTACATTTACACACCTACTACACTCAAAGCAGTATGTAAATAACTGATTTGTAAAAGATATTTTTGAACTGCGGCTCTCTCCACGGCTTGAGAGTCGTAGTAATTAAATCATAACAAAATTAGGCAATAATTACGCGAGCAAATGTGGTGCTGTACAGAATAATATCTTCAAATATTACCAGGGGCTGAATCATGCTGGTGTTCAGTCTCAGACTAACAGCAAGATTGTAACAGTTCCCAAAAGAAACTGGAGAAAATCTCCCAAAAGGGTGATAAAGTTAACACATTTCAGTTAAATAGATAATAAGTAAAGAGTCTGAAATTGAAGTTACATACTATAAAAGCTCATTAAAATGTAAAGATTTTAAACAGCTTGCCAAAGCAGACTTTCCTTACAGTGGCCCTTTTATGGATTTTTTTTTTTTTTACATTTACCTTCATGCAGTGTGTAACACAGCTCCAAGTGAATGAAAACATCCTGCAAAGTTTTAAATCTGAAAGTGCACCGTGTATAAGGTATTGTCTCTCTCTCTAAAAAAAAAAGAGTTGACTCTGAATCATTTAAACGAGTCCCAAGCCATTTCACTTTGACGTCAAAATGAAACATCAGCATATTGCCTGCACACTTTCTATTTTTACTTTGTTGGTCTAAATGAAAACGCAAATTCATTTTTTCCCCACTAGGTGTTGCTTTTGGAGCAGTAAAATAGTAGTTTTCCCGGTAACACTGTAAACAAAACAGCACTCTTCACATAAAACTGCTTTATCAGGTATAACAGGCATGATGGGATGAAACTGAGATCAATCTACCAAAGATATAATCTCCAAAGATATAATGTCATGCAAAGGAATTTTTTCATATAATAAATCAAAGTGTTTTGACCTTGCATGCATTTCGATCTGTTGTTGGAGACCCACAAAACCAAAATATAATCCTTTAGCAATTTCTCTGTCACAAGCTGTTGCTCGCTTCCCAGTGGCGACAAAGACAGGCAGGCAGGCAATAGCTTAGGTTGAACTTTTTAAGTTTAACATTTAAGAGGAGAGGAGACTTCAAGAAACAAGGAACATTGGCGAAAATGCGGTGACAACAGGATGTGCAAACTACGAATGACGCTGAACAATCTACAAGGCACGATGTAAATACAAAACATAATCAAGACACAATACAGAACACCTGGGAACACATGGCTGGCAGGGAGTGAACACTAATGAGGACGGGGTTACAAACAAGACAAAGCACTTGAGAGACAAAATCAAAACAAAAACACAGACAGCCCATGGACCATGGGCCTGTTCCATAAAAAAGGTTTACCAAATAAGCCAGGCTTGTTTTAATTAGCCTGACTTATTTTAAACCAAATAAACTGGAAATAAGACAAACTAACTGAAATAAGCCTGGTTTATTTTGTAAACTTGTTTTATGGAACAGGCCCCATGACATAGGACAACGTTACACTCTCTCTCTCTCTCTCTATATATATATACTTGTCACGCCGTAGGCATTTTCTGTGTATGTTGATCTGTTCCATGTGCTTTTTCTGCTTTGTTTTCATTCTGTTCCCCCATGTGTCCTGTTCATTTGTAACTCCGCCTGTGTAATTAGTGTTTGATCTCCTGCCAGCTGTGTCTTCCATGTGTCCAGTATGTCATTGATTAGTCTGTGTATTTATGTCACACCCTGTCTCCAGTTTAATGTTGTTAGTAATAGTAATGTCCTATCATGGTTTGTCGACACTGACTTCAGCATTTTCGTTCAGCGTTCTTTGTTTTGTTTATTAAATATTCACGTTTTGATTCAAGTCTGCCTCCGAGTTCCCCTGTTGTGCTGAGAAGCGAAGTTGCGACAGCGCGGAAATGTTACAATACTATATATCCTATATAATTATTTAATTATTATAAATTATTATAAAACCAAGGCTGCATTTTTTGATCAAAAATACAGTAAAAAAGTAATATTCTGAAACATTATTGCGATTTAAAATGACCATTCTCTATGTAAAACATATTTTAATGCATAACTTATTTCTGTGATATAAAACTGAATTTTCAGCATCATTACTCCGGTCTTTTCGCGTTGGTCTGAGAAAAAAAAAAGCTAATTCAGTCTTTGCCACTGCTGCTGTTAAAAGCTCACAAACGCTGCTTTAAATGGAATCAACCAATCACCGGAGGGGTTTGAAAAAATTAATTTGTTGAATGAATAGTTTGGGAGTCTTTAGTTCTTTAGTGCAACGCTATATACAGTAAACAAATGTGACATGACGTGACTTGACTGCAGTGCCAAAATACACTACCAAGTCTCTGTATTTATTCGAGGCAGGGACACGTGTATTTCCTTATTTTCGTCCTGTACGTTTTTTAAAGATGAAATGCATTAGTTTAAAAAATGTGCTAGACTTACAAAAATAGCAAAATAAACGTTTTCTGGCCCGAATAAATAGATTCAATTAAATTACGCGACTAAATCACAAACTGCAGTGACACTTAGCATAGATATTTGAATCTGATTAGACCATTAAGAGTTTCTATATTTTTTACTATTTAAAACTTGACTAGTAGTTACAACATAGGCTGATATACCTAGGAACTATACTCTCATTCTGGCATAATAACCAGGAAACTTTGCTGCCATGGCTGCAGCAGGCGCAATGCTAAAAGCTATGCTAAAAGTGCTACTGCCAGACCCGGAGATCAGTTAAAATGGATACAAATATGGTAAAACTCATCTATCTAACTCTAGGGGAGTTGGGGCATTCCTTCAAAATCTGCCAGAAATTATTTTTGAACTCAACACAGGAAGATTTTAAATTGTCACATAAAGCTCACAAGCTATTGTACAGTATGTTGATCACAAGTCATATTGATCATTTTTATGCCGCTTTTTTGTAATTAATGGAGCACTCAATGAACCAAAACATCATGAAGGTGAGTAAATAATAACAGAAATGTCTTTTTGAGTGAAGTATCTCTTGAATATTGATTAACTTGCATTTCAGGCACAATATGACCAGCTCTTTATGTTTGTTCTTTGAAAATAGTTTCAAAAGAACCCAAAGCATGATCAACGGTTATGTGTTGCCAAGCAACACACAGACTGACAGCCTGAAACGCAGTGAACACAGACAGACAAGCGTGTCGATACAAATACTGGAAAAACAGCAGTAAAAAATCAACCAATCAGATTTAAAGATCAGTAATAACTGTTGTATAATAGGTCAATTACAATTCTTTGCTTGTTTTAATCACATATTGGGATGGTTAAGATTCAAGCTTTATAAAGAATAAGGGAAAGAAAAAAAGATGAGCTTTGAGGAACCTTAATATCTAATAACTAAAAATAACACAAGGACAAAAGTTGAAGACCAAATCAAAGCAAAGACAGAAATAATAGGCACACAGTGAGATCAAAGTGAAAGCATGCCCTTGTTTTATTGAAATAGTTCAGTCCTTGCTTGAGGCAGTGTCTGATCCTCGGCTAGAGAGATGTTTTTTTGTGCACCAGGAGGGACAAGGTTGATGAACCTTCATCTGAACATCTCGTTTTTTTTAGGATGTACTATTACATACAGGAAACCAAAAGAGGCGCCAAAGGCATCTGCACAAAGATCTGACATCTCTGTAGGGGTTAGACATATTAACTCTGGAACCACGCAAATCTACTGTTCAGGATAAAATCAACATAAAACATCTTAACACGCTTTCCTAGTCTTATTCATGTCCTACAAAGTGAAGTCCTACACTGAAATTGAAAATGAGAAAAATGTCTTCAAAGTCTTTTGACTGAATTTGGATTGATTTAATATCCATTTATCTTAAAACCTCAGAGCAACTTTAAGTCAATATTTAGGGGTCAAAGCTGACAAAAAAGTTTGGAAATCAATTTGATAAATACATATACACACAGTAGTGCTCTATGATTTAAGTGATACAAAAACCATGTACAGAATCACAGAATTCATAAAAAAGGGAACAGACTGTATAACACAGAATGTTACTGAGTTTGCCAAATTTTGGATAAATCAAAAGTAGGTCAGTACAGTTAAAAGCAAAACGCAATATGCTCTATGTCTGTAAATATTAAGCCAAAAAAAAAAAGACATTTCAAATATGAATCCTGAACATAATCTCTAGAACTGCTCTGAGAACATTTTACCATTTCTTTCAAGAAAAACTATGCATATAGACATATGCAATCAATGTCTTCACGTAAGCTGTTAAAAATGTTTGGTTAACTTGATAAAACTGTGACAAATATATCACTTAATGTTAAATTTAAAGGAATTATTTTTTTAAAGAATTATTTAATAAAGAAGAACCACCAGCTGGATCTAATCAGTCTCACCTGTCACCACCACCTGCTGTCACTGATCATGACCACATAAATTCACACACACTCCTTCAGTCAGGGTCCAAGCTCGTAACAAAGAAAGTGGACTCTAGTACTCTATTGCATTGCTATACTTACCCTTTGTCTTACCTGATCTCTCCTAGTGTGCTCCTAGAACCTCCGTGTATCAGGTCTCCTCTCCGTGTCAGCGTGGATCTAGTGGTGTGTGGTTGTGGTCGTCTGTTCCCCTCATGTTCATCTGCAGCCTGCAAACAAGAAAGACTTAAGTTCTCCACTCATTATTCTACAACGATTGTCTGTTGATTCTGTTACTCACCTGTTCATTTGATATACCAACTCATCCTGTAAATAAACATTGTTACTACTTACCTCCTTGTCAGTCTGCTTCATTACAAAACAGTTTTTTTGTAAAAAAAAAATAAAATAATAATAATAATAATAATAATAAATGAAATGGCATCTCAGGAAAAACAACAGCAACATTTTATAGAAAATTAAAAATGTAATTAAAAAATATGAATTGAGCAAAATATAAACAGGAAATATCATGAAAAAAAAAAAAAAGATTTTTTAAAATAAATAAATTCCAATTCAGTTTTATTCTGGTATGAAACCAACACAATTTTTAAAAGTCCAATCAATTTCTGTTTATTAAAAACAGTTGTGCTTTACATGTGTACATGGGATAATTTAAAGGAATAATTCACCCAAAAATGAAAATTACCCCATATTTTATTCACCCCCAAGCCATTGTCATAAAAAATTATGAAGTTTATATATGATTTATGGAGCGTCAAAATAAGGACCACTATCCACCAACATTACCAAGCTTGGAAGAGTCAGGATAAATAAAAAAACATAAAACTGACTGTTTGTCTGAAAGAAGACAGTCATATACAACTAGCATGGCTTAGGGGTGAGTAAAATATGGGGCAATTTAAATTTTTTTGTGAACTATTACTTTAATACAATCACTGGTTTAAAAAAATAAAATAAAAATAAACTTAGATTTCTCCCATAATTCCTCTAGTCAGATTTTAACTACAATTAGTGCTAATGCTGCAGTTCACGGTCTACAGCTGTAAAGTTGTTTACAGTCACTATTAAATGTTAATGTGAGACTGTAGTGTTTTCACCCGTTAGTTTGAAATCCTCTAAATCCTCTTGCATGCAATCAAATGTTTCAACTACAAAGTAGTAAGTTCTCTCCAAAAGTTAATTCATGTAATGAAACTGTGGTTTGTATGGATCCGTTATCAGTTAACACCCCAAATCCTCTTTAATTAAATCATGATCTGCTATTAACCTTCAACAAGTAAAAGTGAATGGTTTTTCGTTAAATCTCTTCAACTTAAAAGGACTATTTGTAAATTGGATTTTCACATTGGCGCCTTTCATAATCAAAACTGTCAAACACAGAAAAACATTTTGAAAGCCTAAACAGAATGATTAGAAGCAAGGACATGAAATGGCCTTGTGAAAAATGAAAGCCATCATGTCCCGACCACAGGCTCTCACCGGTGCAAGTAAAGTAAAGTGCTCGCTCGTATTCTGTTTGCCAGGCCACCCACACTGGCTGCGGCTTTCCTGTATTACTTCCAGAACTGTAAAAGCAGTCACGATCTGCTGGGAAACCAACACGTTACGCTTGAGTCAGACTAAACCGCCGGATTCTTGCTACCAGCACAGCCTGTTATGTTATAGGTTTACAGAGTAAACACAGAGATTACAGCACTTTCAGTTTCGTAACTTTGTGTACTGCATGGATGGGTCAAAAAAACTGTCTGTACAAAGTTCAAGATATAGCTAGACCACTGACGTCAAAACACGTGGAGAAAGCTGCCAGCTCCCTTTCCTTTCAATGGCACTTTAATATGATTTAAAATCTGGTATTATCTCTCTAGTGTGTTCATTTGAGGATACAGTTTTTTTTTTACCCTGGGGCAAAGTTAAGCAAGTTGTTAAGAAACAAAGTGGAATTCTTATAAAAAGCCTCAGATATTTTTTCCTAAGTATAAAATTATAGGCTTTGATGTTGCCTAAGACCCATGAGGTTGACTTGCATACAACAAATTCAGTACTTTAAATTGGAATTGACATATTTGCAGTGTAACAAATGCCATGCAGCAAATTAGGTTATAATTGTGATTTAATTAGAAAGCACCTCTTAAACATCTTTGGAATGTAAAGTGTGAGATGTGCTTAATAACACTTGATTTTTCTACTTATCAGATATTAAAGGATTATTAGTAGTCCATTCCATAACGTAAATATCTACTACATCATCCTCTTTCTAAGACCATTTGGGCTGATGTCTCACATACTTCATACATCGTCTGTACAGACTGACTGGTACTTGAATCTTTCAGCTTCACAGTACCTGATTTCATTAAGTCAGTTTGAATTAGAGTGCCAAGAACAGTTGGATGATTTTCAGTGCCGAGAAAAACAGACACGGCTCAGTCACTGGGTCTGATCTAAGATGGTACGGTTTAATGAGTATCTGCGCACCAATCTGAGACAAAACAGTCATTATAACGTTCAGAAGTGCTCTGCATAGTCTACAATCTCCTATTTGCCCACACACAGTCACTCTTGTACATGTAATCAGCGTGAAAAGAGTTGATATGGTAAGCCCAGCCGCTCGCCTCCCCTATCACACAACACTCGAAGAACACATACATTCAAAACATCCCGTGCACCAGATGAATCACTGATATGAAGCTGACTCAGGCCTGTTCATATACCTTTGGTGCTTGAAATCAAAACCATGCAAAGCCATGTAAATATATGAGGCGATGGGTTTGTGCAGACATGTTTGGGGAGAAATACATGTGAAGATATGGATATAAACTACAGTTTGGAGTAATGGTTTTTTGGAAAAAAGGTCTCTTTGATTAAAAATACTGTAAAAACAGTGAGAGTGATCCACTTTTAAACCACTATGAATAATTTTAGTGTCACAATTCTTCAGAGATCACTCTGCTGTACTGACGTTTTTTCTTTTTCCCATTCTTTGATGAATAGAAAGTTCAAAGGAACAGTGTATGTTTAAAACAGGAATATTCTGCAGCAAAAAACTATATGGAGTTTAAACTAATAAGAATATAACCACTATATGCAATAATGCCTCTGGCTCTTCGTTGTAACAAAACATGATAGTAATTTCTCAGCCTCAACTTACTCTTTTGTGTTCAAACAAAGCACAGCTTCTTCTAAATCAGAAAAGCTAAACAGTGCACGATAGCTTTTGCCTTTTAATACCATATAAATATAATGTGTAAAGAACAAACTTATCATTAATAAAAGGAAGAACTGTTTAATCATGGCTGATTTCAAAAACATTCACTGTCTGTATGGGTGCTTTAAGAGCAATGCATTTGAGATGGTACAAGCTGTACAAATAGGAAATGGATGTTATTCCTCTGGACATTCCAGAGATTTTCTTTTAATGGATCTATAAAGCGGAGCACACTAGCATTCTTTTCAAAGGTAAAAAAAGAGAAATTACTGCACGTCCTTATCGGTCTTGGGCACAAACAGCTCATTCAAAGTGTTTTACGGCTGCGCGTTTGTACAGCAGCAGATACCTGGCATATTTACGGTCATGAGGTTAACCCCCTTTGAAGGTGTCAGAATGTATTTTCAACACGATCAGCTGCAGTGAAACATTTATCTGACCTCTGACCCCCAATAATCTTTCTATAATCTGCAGCGCTCGCTACCGACAATCCCTGGTGTGTTTGCTGGAGGAACAGGGTTTAAGGTTTCCGGGGGTGCAGATGTGCCCTTATCTCAGCATCAAAAACTCTAAAAGCGATGAGGCTTACAGAGATTAGACGTGTCGAGAACAAGAAGAGGCCTTCTTTCCCCAGCGGAGTCCTCGGCACACGTCTCAAAGCCTCTGCTCCGGTGACAGATGTGGGAGTGTCTGTGTTTGTTTGGGTGCTGTGTGTGGGTTTTTTGTTTCTTCTTTGGGAATGTTGTAGTTCTTCTCTTTCTGCTGGGAGCAAACCCGAAAAACACAGGACGGATGGATGTTTATCCGTTTGCTCCCAATCACGCAGAGCTGTGGAGCTTTAACCCGGGATTTCCTTCAACTCTGAAGATGAGGAGAGCCCTGGAGACTTTATATGAAGCTTGGAAGGATCCCATGATGAGCCGATGTGCTCTGAATTCATTCTGCTCTCACTGCATTGCTGTTTTCTTCTTCACTGAGTCGTTCCCTGCACTAACACTCTTGAGGATTTCATGGAGCGAATATGATCTGTCCCGCCTTTCTGACACACATTGTTTTGGAAAACATCAAAACTGCCTGTTTCCTGCAGAAAAATAGAGGTAAAAAAAATCCTCAGTCCCTTTCATTTCATGCAATTCTCATCTGGGCTCACTTTTTCCACTTTGGTCTAGTTGTTCACATAGTGTAGAGTACATCCTGCTTTACACAACCTCAAAACACACAAACACAACCATAATAGGTTTAACATGTTAAGAATGTAAAGTAGAATATGGTTCTAATAAATGCTGTTTTCTTCTGTTTTCTTTTTTACTGCCTGTAATACATTTCATATAATGGCTTTATATCCAGCAATGTGCTAATGCTGATTTCTTACAGCATCATCTTAGCCATTTAGTGTTTTATCGTCCATGTTTCCACCAAATCAAAAGTGGTTTGATCTAAGTCTTCTGAAAAGACACAATCACTTTATGATGAACAGATTTTATATTATGAAAGACTGTTATCCACCTACCCTCCTAAAAACCCTATTTTTTCTAAAATAAATGGATAGGGCGTTGGACTTGTAACCCAAAGGTTGTGGGTTCGAGTACCAGGTCAGACAGGGATTGTGGGTGGGTGTAGTGAATACTCAGCGCTCTCTCCACCTTCAATATCAGGACTGAGGTGAGACCCTTGAGCAAGGCACTGTTCCCCCAACTGCTCCCTGGGCGCCGCAGCAATGACTGCACACTGCTCCGGGTGTGTGTTCACGGTGTGTGTGCATGGTTGTTCACTTCTCACTGCTGTGTGTGTGCACTTGGATGGGTTAAATGCAGAGCACAAATTCCTAGTATGGGAAACCTTACCTGGCCAAATGTCAAGTCCTTTCCTTTCCTTCCTTCCTATATAAAGCACATCAAATCTGTTAAACAGTATACATTTTTTTTTTTGGGTGAACAAGAAAACACCATTGCTTCTTGTGCTTCAAGCAAGTATGACTGAGCTTCAGTTTACCATATTTTATGAGCCCTATGCGTTTCTGTGTGGAACAGTCTTCATATGTGAATTTCTGAATCTCTTTAAATTTGGCCACCATTCAGTAACTAGCAAGTCCGGCATTTAAGGTTGATGTATGGTAGATTTAAGCTATATCTCTTATAAATCAAAGAAAATAGATTTATCTGGTCATTAGTAATGGGTCACACTTTTTATTAGGTGGCCTTAACTACATCAAAAAATATGTGCAATGTACTTGTTGTGGTCTTAATGTTTTGCAAACCACTTTTGTCGCTACTGAGGTGGAACATGGGTAAGGTTAGGGACAGGTTTGGTGGTACAGTATGGGTAGGTTTAAGTGTGGGTTAAGGTGATATGTAACAGATATGTAACCACATATAGGTATTTTTAAAATATATAAGTACAATGTAAAACATGGTTTTACACAATAAATGCCTACCAAATGATTAACTTAAATGTAAGTACATAGCAGTTAAGGCCACCTAATATAAAGTGGGACCCAGTAGTGTAACCAAAATTCACAAAGTTAAGTGGAGGGATTTAGATATTTGATGCATTTAAAACATTTGATGCATCTTAAAAACTTGTTTCTGCTAAGTCAATTTCTTGCTGCATAATAGATTATAAAAACTGCACACTATTCATAGAAAGCGCCTGGTAACATCATCTCATTCATGCTTCTGGTAGCAATTCTCCCAAATGTATCTATGTCACGCAGCCTCCTCCATCCTGCCAGACAAACCTGGTGTCCTGCTGGGATCCTTCATACATGCTCCAGATAAGTCAAAGAGGCTCAAGTACATGCAGAGAAGAGAACAGAGAGGATGTGCAGAGAGGAAAAACAATAGTAGAACAGTGACCTCAGATTGTGTTTGCAAATTGGTGTTCAACATTCAGTATGAATCTTTCTGTATTGAAACTATAAATGATTCACTAACCTATTGATATAACAGATTCTCTTTTTGAGAGGATCAAATCCATCTCAGTCATCTGAGTATGTACATACAGTTCATACAGTTAGTTTTCGATATCAATACTGAAGCGCTCTAAACAGTTGAATTATTTACTCAGTTCATGACTACATTCATGAATCCAGTGCCTCTGTAGAGCTTTACTCCAGCTGTATTTGAATCCACACAGATCTCATGGAGGAGATATTAAAGAATAAGGTATGTTCTACTTAATATAAATCACAGCCTCTTCCAGCAACCAGTGCTCCCAACCTGATTTCCAGGGCATTTTTTCTCCTCGTTCCTTCCAGAAAGCTCTTGCTTTCTCTCCCACACATAAAAGCCCTGAGGTGACAACTATATTTTATCTTAGTAATGTTTTACGTGGTAGTTTCACGCAATTTTCGGTCAACACGGAATTATGCATTAAGAGTTCGTGGTTATTTCACGCAATTCTGTGAGATCAGGTTGCCCACACATATAAGCCCTGAGGTGACAACTCCATTTTATCTTAGTTCATTGTTCTGTAGCGTCAGATAATAGGCTTGCGGAGTCCAAGATGATACATTTTTAGCAGTTGCAGTACATGTCCATCGAAGCGGCTTTAAAATGTTTTTGTTTTATATCTCCTCTCAGCCTTGACCCACAGCACTCAAGAGCACTTCCCATGATTCTCAGGTCCAAAAACAACATGAAGAACAGACGGCTTTTATACAGCCGAATAAAAAGATGTTTGATTGCATAATTCAGTAAATATAATGGACTACATAGAGGAATTATTTGTAAAAGGAACAAACAGGCGATCAAATAAAAGCTCAGAAATGCCTTGAGGACAATGCTCTTTAAAGTGGCTTACTGGAAATAGCTGTGTAGGAAACCTAATATGGAGATGACAAATGATTTAGTAGTTCATATCAAGACATGTCAAGAATCAGCTGTCCAACTTTTGATTTTTTTTCAACCACTGGAATATTACATTTTTTTTACTGTCATGGTTTAGAATAACACCTCCACCTAGTGGTGCAAGAGTTGTATCGGCAAGCTCAGTTTGCCATCCTGATTGTATAACATAGTGTAAAATGATCAGGCCATTACAGTTAAATTAGATTCCATGAGTTTGTAATGGAGAATGCAATATTTACATAATTTTATACTTGGCATATCTTGACTTCTTCACCAGCATGTTCCAGGCAAGACCACATGATGGCGCTGTTAGCTTTCACTAATAATTCAGGGTTTCAAGTCTGCATTCATGATTGAAAGCCATAATCCGAAAATTTAATCCATAATCAGAACGCAATGTCAGAAAAAAATCATAACCTGATCAACTGTTTATGAGTAGTTGACAAATGCATCTTATATCAAATAACATGAAAGAGATTTTACGGTCAATTTTTTGTTTTTCACACCATAGGACACGTTGATATGTAAACTACCCTTATACAGTAATACATTTTGAATTATTCAAAAATGGATAAAACACACACACACACACACAGAAAACTCTAATGCAGTTAAAGGCAAAAACTTTTAACAAAAAAAAAACAACAAAAAAAAAAACTGTGCAGAGAACAGAAAAAAATATTAGATATAAAGAATAAAATACGCATTTAGTAATTTTTGTTCTTTACCCTACAGAGAAAAATGCTTTATTGAAAATGTACTGAGCAAAAGTCTTAGGCCACTAGTATTAAAAAACAAAAAAAATTGTTTTAAGTTGGTTATTTCTATCTTTTGCGATAGCGTCAGTTGAAAATACATTTCTAAACATTATTTTTGTCATTAATTGTAATAATGCAGTAAAATTATTGTCTAAGCTACAAAGCTAAAAAACAATGGGCAAGTGTACCTTGGAACAGAAGCTGTTTTACCAAATATTTATTCTATTTTGTTAATAGAAGTTAATTGATAAATTAAATCTATTTATGGCATTTGTTTTTTAAAGCATCCTCAATTTACAGAATTTTTACACGAGTGTCTAAAACTTTGAACAGTCCTGTAGCTTTGCAGGTAGGTTTTTTTTTCTTCATCTTGGACACGTTGCCACAGTTCTTCTGGATTTAGTCTGTCTTAGTTTGTTCTGTTACTTCATGTCATTCTAGACAGACTGGATGATGATCAGATCAGATCTCTGTGTGGAGCACTGGCTGTTGTCAGACTGCTTGTGCAGACAATAATCTCACTGTGGTATTACAATTAATGACAAAAATTGTTTGTTTTTATCTGTTCTTTTCTCTGTACCAAACGATCTGAAACTTAAAAAAAAAAAAGATGGATTGATGGTAACATAAATTGTGTGGAAATTTGGCATGGCTCAATGCATTGCTGTCAGTGCTCGCAAACCATGACATCATCAGGCTACTCTGTAATGCGGAGACAAATCAATGACTGAGCGAGAGTGCAAGAAGGGTGCGTTTGAGGAGAGACAGTGTGTGAAGTCATAGTCCTTTCTCTCTGATGCAGAGCAGTTTTCCTCTCTGGCTTTTATCAGTGAACTTTCCAAACACTATCACTCAAAATGCACACAGTACATTTAAATACAGTGGTCACGGGTATGAAATGTTTTGAAGTGATTTTTCCCAGTGCGACAGAAGACGTGTTAGTGCTTTACGGTGGAACACAAATGATGAGAGACGAACATGACTCCAATAGGTTGAATGAAGAAATCCTGTTGTTCTTGGGGGTAAGAGAGTGATGTCGCCAGTGTGAGCGTGTGGATCTTGGCACGACCCAAACATGAGCTGCATGACAGATGATGCTTGCCAGTCAGACATTAACTCATTTGATCAACCTGATTTACTGTAAGATCTGAACATGCAAGGCCTTCCAACTTTTGATTTCTAGCGGAAATTTGGCTCAGAGTTGGGAGAAGTTTTTTGGATGCTCTGCCTGTCTGTTGTTGGAGAAGAGCAGGAATCATTTCTGGCGTTTTTCGGCATTAGCAATGTGGGGCAATGATATCTTGAGTGTTGTTTTATCTGTGTTTGAAGAAACAGATGTTCAGGTTGCTCCGTCACGCTTAGAATCAAGCGGTCCCCTAAGTGAGATAAGCTTCATCCTGAGTGTCCTACTTTGAAATAATTTGACATTTTTTATGATGCATAGTATGTATCTAAATTTCACCTTGCTTATAGAACCATTTTAGTCATCTTCATTGTCTGTTTTACTACTGGGAGGACTGAGCAACTGTAAAAATTTGAAAACTATGTGGCTGGTTGGTTTAACTTTTATCTCATGTTCATAGAGCTCTGAAACTGGGGCATGTGATAAAACGCATGAAGATATGAAAGGCAAGGTAATTCAAAATAAACTGTAGGGAAGTAACTGGGTGATTCTTCAATTAATGAAGTTAGTAACTCCAAATGTTAATGTTAATTTTTTTTTTTAAAACACAAAGAAATACATTATACATGATACCTATAATATAATGATACCCAATAAAGTTAGTTTCAAGATTAGGAGGTAAATACTGTAAAATTGGAATTTAGAATCAAATTGAATTTAGAATTTTATAAAAACTATTTTTTATAATGAATGAATTTCTGATCTCCAAAGTGTCAGTGAGATGCACACATGCCAAAGCAACAAACTAACAGTTTAAAGATGAGAATGATTTTTATAAGAACATTTCTTTTTTTAGAAAGATGTAGAAGTTCTGCCTGTTGTTTAAAAGAAGGAATATTTTAGGAAGTATCAAGACAAGTGGCAATTATGTGGCCAAGCACTGAAATGGCAGCAAGCGCATCCCATTAAGCAAAACACAAGAATAAACATAGGACAAGATGCACATTTGTTATGTTTAAACTTACAGCCTTCCTCACCATTCAAGACATTAAGCCACACAAAATCAAGTTTATAAAAATCTGACAGCTTTTATAATTAAAAATGAACTGAGCTTTTGTTAAATCTATGTTGGTTTTTGCACCAATAGGTGGCGCTGTCACCAAACTCTACAGATAGGTCTTAGAGGAATTTATTAATGACACATGCTAAGTTTAATTTCAATATGGTGAAGCATTGTCATGTAACTGAAAGTACTCACAGTCAATATGCATGTGCGTTAATAAACAAAAGCTTGGAAAATCAAAAATCCATCTGGTCAGTTACGTGCAGCATAGTTCCTGAAGTAGATCTTCAGGGCAAAATGTGCTGAAAACTGAATAAACTCTGTAGGAGGAGCAGCAAAAACAGCTTTCATCACACTTCAAGATGGCAGGCAGCAGACATTTGTGTGCATTATAATGATCAGATGAAGTGTTTAAGGTGGCACACCGCTCTCTGATGTGTGTGTGTGTGTGTGTGAGGGGTTAAGGAGGCGGCTGGGATCCGGAGGCTTGGAGCAGCTGCACTCGTGACTGAAATGAAAACAGGACTGAACGAGGCTGTCAGGCCTCTGATGTATGACTTGTAATGGGATGTTTCCAAACCTCCTTTCTCCATATGGCTGCCGACACAATCAGAAACACCCACCGCCTACAGAGCCGGGGACTCTCAGAGCACTACATCTGGTACACAGACACTCACACTTACACACGCCAAACAAACACACTGATTCACTGTCTCCTATTGTTCTGACCTGCTTAAAACATTCACAGAGGAGCATCACAACGCAAACATTATCTGAATTAAGGCTGGGGTGACTCCTTGGGTCTTCAGGCCTCACCCTTGCATTAAACCCATCCTCCCCCTCCTCCCATCTGCATCAAACATTTCAGGCCGTGTTCAGACATTTCATTCTTCCCACACTCACTGTTCACGGCTTAACTCAATCAAGTTCTCCTACATCTGCTTGTCTGTCAGCTCTCCAACCTTTTGCGAAATCTCAGCCTGTCTGTTTTTGTTTGCTACGTCCTGTGCGGCGACTCGGAAGCGCTACTCTAAGTAAATGTCAGTTTGAATTTATCAGAAGCCGAACTGTTATAAACACTTCCTGACTTCGCGAGACCCTCGCACTCTCCTGAGTCGCGCTAGTGGGAAACCGCAGCAGGAGACATCGCTGTGTTTCACGAGCTTGTCCAGGCCAGCCCGTTAGCTAGCATCGTTTTGGCTGTGGAAAAGACCTTTTAGCACTAGCAGTGATCTCTGTCCACACCTGGAAGGCCCTTAACAGGAAGTATCATCCATTCGTTCTCTGACCTCTTCTAAAAAGCTGGACACACTCAGCTGTCCATGACCACATCCTCTCAGGTGAACAGCCCTCACATTGAGACCCAAGAGCCCTTGATAACTGGAAAATAAACTCTTCAGGCTGTTAGGTCAGGTGAGTGAAATACAGCTTGCTTGATTTATTGTAATAGGCTGAGATTCAACTGTAACAGAATGTAAATCTGAAGACAGTTTAGAGTCAAATTCAAACATTAGATCAGCATATTTTACTTCAGTGTCATGGGTCAGTGACCTGATGGTATTCTTTGTCCACTGAATTATTTAAAATATCTTTAATATTGCAATCCATGATTATGCTATAATAAAAGTTTTGATTTCTGAATTAAAGTTAATTTTTCCTTGGGTTGGCACAATTGTCCAGATATCATAATATCTCAAAAAGCTCATTAAGCGAATTACATTTTTAAAAGTTATACTAAAGTAGAATTATTCATTAATGGATTGAAAGTAATATTTTAACAAAACAGGAACTTATGTCATAGAGAGGACTTTCATTTTATTGCTAAAAATCCTTAAAAAAAAAAAATTAATCTGGGTATATGAAAATGAATTTAGAGTCTGATTAAGCATTCTTTTTTAAAAATCATTCTTTTAATAAGTTTTTTCTATTGTGATACTTGAAACAAACTTAAAGGCATAGTTCAACCAAAAATGAAAAAGACCCTATGATTTACTAACCTTTAAGCAATCCTAGGTATATATGAGTTTCTTCTTTCAGACGAATACAATCTGGATTCCCGCCATTCATTGCATTTCTCTTCTTCTTTTTCAAGTTTGTTAGTTCAAAAATGTGTATTTTATTAATAGTTTAGTTACCAATTTCAACACAGGACCAAACATGTTAGCAAAATCATATCAAACAGCCTGGTGACCACCCACAACACGCTGACACTGTGAGTTCTTTATGGCAGAGCAGCACTCACATATTCTTCAAAAAACGTGAAACCCTAATGGTTAAAGTAGCATTTTTTCATGCATGTAGTGCTGTCATAGTGCGCTTCATCATCTTCAAACAGGCTCAGAGGTCATTTCAAGTTTTAGCGAGTTAAATTACACCCTCTGATCAAAACTGTGCTGCCGTGAATAGAGCAGACGGCTGAAGCCAGATAGGGCGGCTCTGAAAATCAGAACCAGTTTCCTCACAATTATGGAGCAGTTCAGTACCCCAGTCAGACTGCGGACTGCCAGGCAGGTGGGTTTTTATTGGCTTTTGTCTGAAAAGGCTTCAAATGACTTCACTGGTGGGTCAGGGCCAGCCTCCATCAGTGCTAATGCAGAATAGGTAATTACTGAGGGAAATACCATGAACTGCCTTCAAAACCACCCAGCCAGGGCCAAGTGTTACATCATTAGAGAGCAATACACACACACACATGCATTCCCCACTCTGAGGCTCATGTGAAGGTAAAACCAGAGCATAGCAGAGCAGATGACCGTCACCTACGTTTATGATCCAGGCCTGGTGGTATTTTAAAGAAAAAAGAAAAAACCCTCCCCAGCCTGCTTATAGCGACACCACAGTCGTATATCACAAAGGTCTGGCTTTAACACACTGTCGTTTCCATACACACTTTAACTTACGCTCCTTCATAAGTAGCGCAATTAAATGCTGTCCCACTCCAGCACTTTGAGTCCTTGGTCTCAGCCACAGTTAATCGACTGGCACGACTTCAAAACAGAATCCTTGAGAGTCGAGCCTTGGCCATTCACATCAAGAGACCTACCATTATATTGTTAACATATTATTTCAGTCTAAATAATGGGTTCCCACTGCTGTCGGCTAAAAATCATTACTGCCGTGGAGGAGGAGGTGCGTTCGAGACAAGCCACTGACGTTCCTAACAGGCAAAGTACTCATTAGGTTCTAAGATTGAAGGAGAACATAAATGATGTTGCCTGAGCCTAACTATAGAAACACCATATGGACCATCCATGTACTTACACAGAATGTCTAACAGATTCTATACACAAAAAAAGGCAAACTCACGCTAATAAAAGCATTACATCATAGAAACTCATGGACAATGTATTAAACGCCATCTGGATAGTATTCCTAACCAAAAAAAATATTTTAATTTCAGTAAACTTTTACTTCACTAGATTTTTTTGCTTTTGAAGTAAATAATTTAAAACCAGGTCTAAGATAGTGATGTCCTGTTCATGGTGAATCTATTTTTGAGTTGATTCGTTTCAATAAACCTGATAAAGTTAATGTGTTAATTGGGATTTCTGATTCACAATTAATTATTTTTCGAGCTGATAATTTTAATGAACCTGTTAAAGTAATTCATACATTGCAAAGTAAAATTAATCTGAATAATGTGTGTTGCCAAATTGAACAGAATGATTAATTTGTGTAATTCATATTTGTGCCAAATGTATTTGATTTAAATGATTAAATAAATCATTAATTGTCATTTATGATTAGCCTTCTTATTTTTGGACTAAATATTTTCAATGTACATATTAAACTTGCTCAAAAAATCACAGTGATTTAATTATTTGAATGATTCATTAATATAAATTGATGTCTGACAAAAGATGAATCCCTTTTTTGAGCTCATGATGCTCTATGAACTTGTCATTTATCTTACTGAATTATTAATTTGAATAAGTCAGTATAAAGTTATGTCAGATTCATGATGAATCAGCTTATTCTCTTTAATAAACCAGTGAAGCTCATTTATAAATCACACTAAATGATTCATTTGAATTATTCTTTCTGATGAAGTACTGTCCAATCCATTATCAATCATTCTTTTAAGATGATTATTTCAATTAACCAGTTGAACTGTTTCACAAATTGCAATGAATGATTCATTGACACATTGGACTGATCTGATGAGCACAAGCTCAATACTATTTGTGTGTTCATAAATGAGGTCCTTGACCTTAAAGTTGCAGATTGGAACCTTTTTGTGTTCAAAATTTTAATGCACGTGTACACCATGAATCAATTTTCCAAAAAAATAAGTAATAAACAATATTCTTCTTAATGATCAGTACTTGCACTTTCAACACAGTCTCACGAGCAATTCGTACGAGGTGCCAAATTTGTGCCAATTCGTGCCGTGAGATCAGGTTGGCACTTTTGATACTTTGATACTAAACACATTACTCATATCATTGTTTACATTCAAATGGGCATTTGACGCATTAAAACAAATGGAATAATTTTTATATTATGTAGTTATTATTTCAAGCTGAAACTAATTTCAAGAAGGAATGCATACTGACTTTTATTTGTCCTGGATGGTCCATAGATTGTTTATTGAAAATATTTGCATCACTGTCACAAAAAAAAAAACTGCTCAATGAAGGAGTTCTCAGTAGGATTTACCACCTCAGTCATAGCAAGCAACAGATGGGCCATAACAATATAAGATGCATCACAGACTCACGTGTGAATCACATCAGCACGCTCTCTCTCGTTAGCGCCAGACATGTCTAAATGATTCCAGATGCAGGATGGCAGGAGAGGAAGTTGAATAATAAGGGGTCGCCTGCGATCCACCGGCTGGCCTGCCGCTGCCACACATCTTTACTGACGGACTGCAATTTTATGGTCAATTGGACCCTTCAGCTGGAGGGAAACTTCACATGCAGAGGAAAACATGGGAAACTTTTACAGACTGGCAGAGAGACAGCATATGTACGTGCAAAAAAAAAGGTTCACTAAACACATACACACAACAATGTTTACCCCAAATTAAACACTTCTCTATCCCTGAGGAGGACTGTCATTCTTTAGTTTTGCTACAAAGCGGAAAGTCACACCAAACAGGCTCTTTCTTTCGAAAATGAGCACAGATTCAAGAGAACCAATTTCTGTATGGAATATGCGCTCTCATTGAGGTTAAAGACTGTCTGCGCTTCAATGCTCATCGACTTGCTATTTGCAGTCTGAAGGACATCTCAAATAGTATGGAAAACAGAAATCTATAGCTGATAGCTCTCACAAACATTCCTCACCGCTTTATATTGTTATCTCCCTGTTAAGGAACACTGCCGAATACGTTATTTAGAAAAGCTTGAATAACTTTAAACTGCTATATCATACATAACTGTCCTTTTCAGGGCATTTGTATGTTTAAAACCTCCAGACACACATTCTGTGTCTTAAAGGAGTCATACAAGCCAATTTTCCACAAGCTAATATGATTCTTTATGGTCTTAATGAAAAGTTTGTAATATAGTTTGTTTTAAAAATTTTAAAAGATAGTTTAAAAAACGCTAATTTTACCCTGTCAAAAACAGCTCTATAGAAGTCACTCTGTTCTGTGTACTTCCCCTTTAAATCTTCACGAGCTCCACTGACGCCGCCCCTCTTTTCCGAGGAGCTCTGAGAGGATCTTTTTTAGCCGTGTTTATAGTGAAACTATAATTAGCACATTATCAGGAAAGGCAATTTGCAAAGATTCATTAAAAGACATTATACTCACTGCTTCTGTAGGTGAGGCTGGATCAATGATTCGCGTGAACTTAAACGCATTTTAGTTGATCAAGAGTGCATTTCCTTCAGAACCAAACTTAACGTTAATCCTCAGTCACTCAGATGTTGGGGGTAAATAACTACTGCTATGTTCATTAATACATTCCTTAACAAAACACCTCAATCTTAGGAGTCTTGCTTGTCTCTGCGTCTCGGTCTGATGACGACTCACTCAGGGCGGGTCTGAGGTAAGACACCAGTTCAGTCTGTGTGACACACTGCTGTCAATCAACTATTGCGGGAGTGGCCTCTGTCGGTGTGATGCCAGACCGACATGCATTTGAGAATGGCATGATTTCAGAAGGGGCATCTTATTTTTATTAAATTAAAAGAAAACTACAGGGTGGATCTTTATCATTGTAGGGTGGTTGTGTACACACACTCCCAACACACATAAAAGTGCATGTGGCACCAGATGACCTTTTAAGCACACTATACAGAGTTGAAGTATTGAATTAATCTATTTTAGCTCAGTAAAGTTTAGCTTAGTTTATCTGTTTGTCAATGAATCAAGATCAAAGTGCAAGAAAACAAATGTTAGATCTGCTTTTTTTGTTATTTGCAGGATGCTTAAACGTTTGTTCTGGAATCTCTTGGTAGATTCTTACACATTTGTACACATTGTTCTTTGAATTTTTGGGGATATGATGAAAAAGCTTGATGAATATATAATATCCTGAATATATTTTATATATAAATAAATATATAATTATTACTATATAAACTAGTTACATGGAAAATAGTCTTTTCATTTAGTGTTCCACTTTGCTTTGAAGGATAACAGCTAGGACCAGCTCATAACCAGCTCAAGCCAGTATAAACCAAATCACGACTAACAAAAGACCAGCTTAAACCAGCTGTTATGTTTCAAAACATACCTAACCCGCATTTTTGTTTCCCAACAGGGTCTTCTTGTTTAAGACATGGTTATACTTAACTTAATCCAAATACATATGCAGAAACCTATATTCAGGACTGAGCAATACCAAGCTCTCTATTTCAAATCCATTTTCATTAGTGACAAATGCCTGTGCAGGGATAAGGAAATTCATACCTGTTGGCCATGTTTGTGACCAATAAAATGATCCCTCGTTAAGTTTAGTCAAAATAAATGTGACAGTTGAAATGTGCTCGAATGTCATTCAACGCCAAATACAAGACTTATTAATTTGAAGAGGATTAGACTGGAAAATCACTTCAGCTCTTTCAACTAGACTGTGCCTCTTTCTCAATTACTTTAATGCTGTGACAGAAGAGAACTGCTGAAATGATGTCACGTAAATAATATAGGCGCAATTACTTTACATATGTATTTTTCATAGCATGCTGCCACAAAACTTTAGGAATGTATAATTTATGTCCAAGACCACCAAAGAGCCATAAACCCCTCTAAGCATATGCAATCGTCATGCATCCTAAACCTAGATCCATTCTGACTGGAAAGCCCCAATGATTGATGAATTTCTAAATCAGACAGGAAATAGGCAATGCTACTGCAAAACTATTTTCCACAGACCACCAACTTACACTCTCAAGAGGTTTGAGAGAATCCTAGATGCAAGAGAAAGGAAGCAATGCTAGCAGTAGGGCAAAACATCAATTCAACATAAAAGCGATGGGGCCATACAGTTGCAGGACTGCAAAATTGTGCTCAAAATAGCCACAGAGGGCTCAAAACGACCCATAATTAGGAATTTCAAACCTAAACCCAAAAGAGATGAAATCTGCAGGCGTGCCAAAATCCTTGTAAGTTGGCCAGTCCATTTCTCTTTTTAAATCTTGCATAAAATAAAATGAACATAATAGCGAGACTTCAGACTCAAGAGATCAGTTAAACTACAGAACTTATTGATAACGTTACAACTAAACAGCTCTGCCCCCAAATCAACGGGAAGTCGTAAATTAAATGTAACAAACCCGCTTGGCTCCAGCAGTTAGGATTATTTTGATGAAAAATATCCTGCGAGATAAACCCTGAGGTTGTAAATTTTAACTCATTCCCCGCACCCTGAAGTAAACGGCAAAAGCAGACATTTAGAACACATGCACACCCACTTTAAGTGAAAGAGTACACTTATGCAACCCCCAGTAACAATAAAGGCTTATTGTCTGGGTTTGAAGAGCAGACACAGGTCTGACTGTATCCCTGCGGTCATTAAGACTCCTTCAGAGCTCATAATAGGGATCTCAGCTCCTCTTGAGGTCTGTCTTGCTGAGGGCAGAATGTCTGCTGGACATCAGGCGCTTTATAATAGCTTGGATGGGATTTTCAACCCAAAGCAATAATTCTTTTCTAAATACTGTATATTACTTGACACTATGAATCATCTGGGGAGGCCTTTTTATGCCTTTTTATGTTTGGGTGCAAAAAGATCATTCTTTGTGTTTGAGAGGTCTAACCATTCACACTGACAAAGCTGACAGACACCTGCACTAAAAAAATGACTGTAATAAAAGAAATAATTAAATAACAAATGTTAGAGGTTTTTGTTTAAAGGGTCTCTAACAGAACACTGACAGATGTGTGAAAATATATGTTCTTACAGAGTTACTTCTACATACTTAACAGAAAAACAAAACGCAAGAGAAACATATTCATACATAGTAGGGTGTTAAACAAAATAACATTAACAGTTAAATCAACTTTCTTGGCTTTACAACCTAGAGATTTGTCTAATGTTAAAGTGGAGGTTTTTGTGCCAATGGTAGCACCAAATGGAACTGCAAAAATAGCTGCATCCCAAATATTACTATCCATTTTCATTATGCACTGTATTGTGCCTAGACTGCATGACTTATCTGTTAATTTCTGTTTACTTCACAAAAGCATTTGCTGTTTTACAGTTGACATCAAGGTACTCAAAATGCCATTTTTAAAGTAAATATACTACCCACAATTCTTTTACTACAATACTAAAAGTATGTAAAAAAGAACTCACCTCTTGACTTTTTTCAGACAGAATTCCATTTGCTCTTGGTCATCCAACATATATCTTGGCCCACTGGTAAACCAATTGGGAAACAAATAAAATTACCTTCAAAACAAGCAAAAAAGGACTTAATATTCGAACAGGATATTTAGATATTTTTTCTCTTATGTCTTATATGCTCACCAAGATTGCATTGATTATGATACAATATATTTTATTGAATCCATACCATAAAACAGGACAGGGATGCTAATTAAGAATAAGATGTGTTTGTCTTGTGTGTGGTTTTTTTTTTTGAAGCCCTGGTTAGCACAGTGACACTGTGGTAACTAGTCACAAACAAGTATAATATTTCAAAAATAACCTGATACTTCACATCAAAAAAGAATTCAGTATTTGGTTTCTTTATCATAGACCCACTTTCTTCTCCTTGCACAACATAGTGTTATTCCTTCTTATTAGCAGTGCTGAAGAGTAGCATATGCACGTTTGCACAGTCTGTTGAAGGTGAAGCTATGCTTGTATAAAGTGGCTGGTTTTATAGACTGTTTCTTATTTGGACTGAGTTTTATGGCCTTTAAGAATAATGGGATTATTGTAGAGCAAGCGTTACGCCTACAGCTGGGCCGCAGACAGTCCTCTGCACAAATTTAACTTCCTCTCTCATCACATGCTGTGAAAGATGCATTACCTTGGCATCTCATTATGTTCTTGGGACTAATTACATGCCTGTTAGGTTCAGTGGTCTGCAGACCTAATGGCGGACCACCCATCCTCTTAAGCCTAGGATCTGGGGCCCACTGACCTACACTGGCCACCACGAAGCAGGTCTACAGTTTCATCCGCATCCTCGGTAATCTGAAACAAAAAGCAAGCAAACATGCTTTTAGTGATCCAAATAGGCTTCAAATCTTCTAATAATATATAAAGCATACATGTATGCAACAGGTATAACAATATAAGTTCTGGAACTGAATATTTCACCATCATACCAGCCCCAAGACTTAGGCCAAATGACTTACTCTCAGAAAACAGAAAGGAAAAACAAGAATATCAGAACATTTCCTGAAAAGGATCAATGTTGTGTGAGATAAACAACCCTCCGATGTGTTTACATCTGTTGGCAGGCACGAAAAGTGCCAGAGGCCAAAACCCCAGGCGCTGTTATTTTATTCTCTCATTGATCTATTGCGCTTTTTTAGTAGTTGGGGCATCATGGAAGGTTTCAATCCATCATCCGGGCCTCAGAAATTAGTATTTTCAAACAGTTCCCCAAGTTAACCAGCGCTTATAAATAACACGGCCTCCGAGCTGCAAACATCAATGGCAGACAGCTGAGCCTATTGTTGATGGTTCACCGCGTTCCCCCACCTCTTTGCGTGGGGATGTGGTGGAAAATTGATGCGAGATGTCATCGGAGGGAAGTAGGAGTGGCCAGACTTCAGCGTACCGCATGTCCCTGCTCTCCAGCGCAGCAGGCAGCTGCATAGTCTGGCGGCCAGTGTTCCTGCGTGCAGTCATGGAGGGATCTTGGGGAACGCAGCAGAAACCGTCCCAGCAAATGCGGTATGCTGAGGCCCGCAGATCTATATTGCCCAGTTGGGGATGCTGGGCAAAGGCCACATCAAACAATGCGGAGGTCAAAAGAAGTGGGGTTTATCTGTAATTATACTGTATGGAAGTGTCTCGAATCAACACTGCCGGTTCAAAAAAGGGGAAATGGTGGAGCACTGAAGCATGTAAAGAAAGTAGTCCCTGTGTAGCCACCAGTGGTGTGAAATGAGGCACTGATTTGCAATCTGCTGAGTAACAGGACGCCCTGTCAGTCAGGTTATCAATGGGGTGTAAAGGCTTTTGGTATTTGGCACATAGGCCTCCTCACACTGGGTGCCAACTTAAACAGCAGTTTAAGACCCACGACGCAGGACAAACCATTCTCTGTCATCGCAATACTTCACGCTGTCTCCACTACTTCACTGCCAGAACTTCAGAATGAGCATTTTCTAGGGGAAGTTTGAATGGTAAAAAAATAATAAACGTGTTTTGGATCACAGTGTTGCAGAGGGAGATTTACTTGCGTATAACAGCTCATTGAAAATGTTCGTAATATAGAGATTTGAAAATAAGCAAAGGCCAGCATTGGATATGATGGAGCTATTCATGTTTATGGAACAGCAAGTAGCAAAAAGCAAGGAGGAGTCGACAAGTCACACAAAATGTTTTGTTAAACAAGTAGTTAATATTGGACGCAGAAGAGCGCAGTTGCTCAGACCAACCAAACCATCTTCAGCATAAATAAATAAATTTAAAATTGTGTAACTTATGTTTTAGAAAACATATTTTCATCAGAGTTCACTTGACTATTATGCTCCACTAAGAAAAACAGATCCAAACACAGCTGCTTCAAACCACTGTTGCGTCGGCAATACACACACTGAATGAATCAGTGTTTTGAATGAATCATTTAAGTAAATGATTCATTGATTCAATTATGCAGATTCTGTTTGTTGTGGAACAAATAAGTATTTTGAACGAATAATGTTTCAATAGTTCATGACAAACAGATGCCTTCTTCTTCTGTCAGTGTTGTTATTGTAAACAAAAACTAAAATTATATTGTAAACTTTAAAAAAATTACATTTAAAAATGAGAAGCCATTTGCTACATGTTTAAAGATTAAAGATTAATAATACACAGATGGACTATAATGAGAAAACACAAACAACAGAAATGGTTTCCCTTGGAAAGGGAAAACATTACACTCAAATAATAATTCAAGAGTTCGCGCTTCCTCATAATCAAGAAGGATAAAGTTTAGCATATGTGGCGTGCTGTCCGGGGGGCGAGCCG
>JAUMHP010000074.1:6440393-6464472 GCA_032361065.1 Enteromius trimaculatus | reverse complement strand
GATCATCAAAAAATGACGCAAAAGGGTCCTGACCAAGCGTCAAAATGTGACGAGTTGGAGTGAGACTGTGTTGTTTCAAGAGTTCACACTTTCCTCGTAGTAGATGAATTATCAAATTTGGCGTGCTGTCTGGGGAGCGAGCCGGGAGAATGGCGAATCCCGAACCCTAATAGTTTGAACCCTAGCGTGGGCAAGAGTTCAGCTGTTCGGCTCGGTCTCCGTCTGCACCCCCCGGAAAGGCATGAATCAAATAGAAAAAAGGCGGAGAAGGGGCGGAGGTGGGGTGCACGAAAGCGAGATGCAGGAGAAGGGAAGCTGGGATATTTATAGTGAAGGGGAAATGATTTGATTGGGTGAGAATTCACAAGGGAATGATTAGATGACGAGCTGCCAGCCGTGCGTGATTAACTCGTTCAGCGATCCTCCCGAAATTATGTTAGTTTCAAAACATTCACTTATTTAGAGTTGCATACAAAATGGGATACAGTTTGTGCATATTTAGATTGTGTCAGTTTGTGTCCTGTAAACCATTACATTATATGCAAATTTGCAAAAAAAACAGAGTCTAAATTTACATAAGGTGGACTTAACTACTATGTACTTACATTTAAATGGTACAATGCACTTATTGTTTACATATTTTTTATATACTTACATTTTAAAAAATGTGTTCCATGTTGTTCCAAACACATAAGACCTTCATTCATCTTCGGAACACAAATTAAAGCCATCAAACCCTAGACAGCAATACAACTAAAAAGATTCCAGATCCAGAAACGTAGGACGAACATTGGTAAACGTGCGTAATCTATGGTTGTTAATGCCTAGAGGAAAGAGTACGTACGTGTCGTGATACTCTCTAAAATGGCAGAAGACGTAAGTCACAGGAAAAGAATGGTAGAGTAAATTATGTTATTTTTGTTTTCTTTGCGCATAAAAAAGTATTTTCCTAGACTGTTTTTAACGATGGTTTTACCACGTTTCTGGATCTGGATCATTTCAGTTGTATTGCTGTCTATGCAGGGACAGATGGCTCTCTGATATCATCCACAATATCTCAATTTGTGTTTCGAAGATGAACGAAGGTCTTACTGATTTGAAACGACATGAGACATGAGCAATTAATGACTGAATTTTCATTTTTGGGTGCGCTAACCCTTTAAGCGTTTTGATCTGTGTTTCACAGCAGTTATGAAAACAAGGAAAATATGACTTTTCTGTTATAAAATATTTTCTTACTTGTAGTCATAATTCCAAAATAATTGGAGTTCTTCTCCAGTCTGTTCTAAGGATTATATTTGTGACTTGTGGTTTTAATGCTCCAGGTGTGAAGTCACATTTTACGCTGTTAGTTTCAGTTCCTGGCCCAGATCTTCTGTAGTAAAAGTGACTGTTGTGCCAATAAATAAGATTCTAAATGGCTAAAACAGCCGTCAGTCATGGTCCCCTGCCAGTTTATTGGAGGGTTTGTGGTTTCCTGCATATCGTCATCCTGTATCATCCGGCCATATTCTTAAGATTCAGAAGAGTTTCCTGAGCCCTAGCCGAATACTGAATATGTGATATTATGATTAAACCACATCATTGGATTGCTCTGAACAGCTATTATTAAATCTGTCTTAATGCATAATCATCATAATTCTAACAGGTTCAAACACATACAGTACAGTGGAATTAAAGTATGTGAAAGAACACAGAATGCTTTTCTAATCGTTTAAAAAGGAAAGGTGTGTCATTTGAATAGATACTTCCAACATGGCAAGACTGAGACTTTTTATGCGATTTTAATTCAAAGTTGTGTCTAATTACTTAAATAAACATGTAACAGTTGCAGATTTTTCACAGATGGCCCTTTTTAATGTGTCCCAGATGCATCATGACCTGGCCTTGACCCAAACGCTTTGCAGAAACTGACAAACTCGGAGCAGGCGTATCCGTAGTCATTTTACTCTCTAGACATGTCTTTCACTGACGCAGAGAGCTGCAGTCTCTATAAAAATGCCAACGTTTCATTACCTGCGTAACCGTTGCTTTTGTTCCTCGATGAAAGACAAAGAAAAGATTGGGCTGGAAAATAACAACAGTCACGTGGTGTAAGGGGTATATCGTACCTCAGTGAACATCATCCATCAACACCTACAGTTGCACTGAAAATTACCCTAAATCACTTTTTGGAAGGAGGCTGAGACACTCAGACCCTGTGTGGAAAACTCTTCAGTTGGCTGTGTTGTTCTTGGCATGGCATGGAGAAATGACAACATTACCCTTCCTGCTAAAGGAAAGTCGTTCCCTGTGGGGTCAAGGTAGAAGGTTCATTCAGGATCAAAAAGCAACATGGGCCAGAGGTACTCCAAAACAAGGGAAAAAATAAAAAGCTCCTTTAGCAATGCACGCACTGGCTGCAAAATTACTAGATGCTCAGGAGAACAATATAAAGCTACATAATTATTTTATTGCAAGGAAGAAATGGGATTATTTTGCACTCTTTGCAAATAAAACTGTGCCCGAAGGGTTGTGCTTCCCAAAAGCAGCGATGGTGGTAAGTTCTGTTGTCACCAATAGAGTTAAATGGAATTAACAACCTTACCGTAACTATGCTTTGTTTTTGTTTTGTTTTTTGTCTGTAACAACAAAAACTAAAAAATTTTATTTGAAATGGAATTGAAATGGCTTCCACTATATTTTGCACCATCCAAAAAAGGTCAATGGGAACTGAAACTATTTGGTTGCCTATTTTCTTCTTAATGTCTTCTTTTGTCTTTCACAAAAAAAAAAAAAAAAGTCATGCATGTTTGGAATAAGAGTGAATAACTATTTAAAGAAATATTTCTCCCAAAATTGAAAACTCTGTCATTAATTACCCTCATGTGTTTTTAAAATTGTATTCTGTAAAACGAGATATTCTGAAACACGTCTTTTGAGTTTTTTTCTTTTTTTACTCATTTTACTCCAAATAACTTTCTTTTTGCTCCAAAGAAAAAAGAGATCATATAGGTCTGGAACGACATAAGAGTGAGTAAATATTTTGGACCATCCCTTTCACGATCCTACTTCTTTCCACAGTTTTCGAAGTGGTTGGAGAGAAAGAAACATCATTCCACCAGCAAATCAACAAACTCATACAAAAAGTTGCATTTGTTTAGAAAGACAAACGTAAAAAAGCCTTGCTTGTTTACCTGCGTGTGTGTCTGTGCTCAGCTTTGTTTGCGATCTGCGGTGTATTTTTCATACCTAAGTCATGTTTGTCTTGATTTGTGTTTATTTGCTCGCGTTTTTATTGATTTGTCTGTTTGGGGCCGCTTCTGACGGACCATATTCATCATGCGTTGTTTAGACACGGCTGTGATCAGTGCAGCTGGGTGCTTGGCAGGGTTTGAGGGGTCATAAATATATTTCCCATTCATTTCGTAAAGCCACGAATTGTTTCCCCAAGGGGATCGTTCTTCGTCTCACTTTGATCACAGTATATCATACACAAACATCTAAATCGGACGGCTAATCAAAAACGTCTTCCACAGAGGGAAAATGCATGGCTGGCTTTGACCACAACTGAAAACAAATCCACTTAGCCTGGGTTTTGCCTATGTGTCGAGGGAACGGCAAAGCCACAAATCAAAAGAGTCCAAACTTCTGCAGCTATCGAATCACCAGCTGCTCTCATATATGAGCAAAGACGTTCGAGAGGTTGGCCGACTCCGTAAAGTGCCAGTCCAGAAATCAGAAATTAGAATGCTCACTCACGTGGTCTTCACAGAAACGCCAAACCATAATATTAGCTCTTCAACATGGCTTTCCAGAACATTTACAACACATAATCCTCTTCGACCTTTGGAAAGATTTCCATTGTTATTATTTTTTTATTAATTGTTTTTTTTTTGTGGGGGGAAAAAGTTGAAACTGAAATACCTAACATTTGTTTATTTACTGTACAACGTAAAACTAAAACTTGAACAGAAAGAAAAAAAACAGAAAGAATGTTATACAATATGCGTTTATAAATTATGAACACTACCAATCCAAAGTTTGGGATCAGTAAGATGTATATACATACAAAATTTCATTAAATTGATCACAAAATGAGAGTAAAGACTTTAATAATATTTAAAAGATACTGAAAATTCAGCTTTGCCCTCACAGGAATAAATTACATTTTTAAAAATATATTAAAAACATTAATAAAATTGTATTAATATATCATAATATTACTGTCTTTACTGCATTTTTGATCAAATAAATGCAACCTCGGTGAGCATAACAGACTTCTGCTAAAAAAATCTTACCAAACCCAATATTTTGAAGTGTAGTGTATTGTTTGGACTCCTTCAGTGATTGTGGAACATTATTTGCAGTCCTGAAGTACACAAGCCTTTAGGCAAGTGAAAAGATTCTTATAATAGTTAGATTTGAATTATATAACCCTTTGAAGTTAAATGTTTAGTGTTATATTCAATCCCTGTATAGTTTCCAGCCAAGTACCCATAATGTAAAAATTTAACCACAAAACAAATCACTTCAAAAATTAAGTTGTAACGGCATCCTTTGTTTCTTTACAAACAGACTAAGATCATACTTATTCTGTTCAGTCACAGATTATGTGTTTTTAATTAAAGGTATTTTTTAAATCAAAATCTGTATGTAAATACAGTAGCAAACAGTTAGGGCAAAAATTAAAACAGTGCAAAAATCCTCTCGAAGGCACTCGTGTGGAATGTTTACAACATTCAATCTTACATTTATTTACAATGTCAAAATCGGATGAAATGCATATAGTCTCTTGAAAATTATGGCCACCTTTGACTATTATTTAGACTGCACTACAAAGTCCGGGGTGCCGCTGGGGGCTGAGCTCTGGTTTGCAACCCTGTGAGCATCTGTTTCACAGACCAAAAACAAACCCTAAGCACTCAGAATGAAATAACTCAACACGACCCAGTACTAGATGTTAAAACTCTTCGAAGTACCGACGCAGTTGATTCCTGAGGAAGCTGGCAGGTTCTGAGCGGCTGGAGTGCGGGTATCATAAATGCGTGTGCTCAGAGCTCTGGTCGCTGTCGTGACTGTCGTCCTCGTTGCTGGGAGAACCCATGGGATGGTGCAGTCCGACCATTGGGGAGAACTCAGAAGGCAAGAGAGTTCCCTTCTTTACGTTCACCAGTTCTTTCTCCCGTGCTGCGGCTCCCTGCTGACCTCCCTTCACTCGCTTCCACTTCATCCGTCTGTTCTGGAACCACACCTTTACCTACGTGCAAGGCAAATACAAATACTGTTATACACGTTTTTTTTTTGTTTTTTTTTTGTACTATTTTGTAATAGATTTTGTGATTATTTTAAATTAGATTTTAATTTTAGTTAAAGATTTTAGTTCAAAGCAATTTTGTTTTTTCTTTTTATATTTATAAGTATTTTTATAGTTATTTATTACATTCTTTTTTTGTATTATTATTATTATTATTATTATTATTATTTATGGTTTTTTTTCAAGCAAATTTTTTTTTTTTTTAGCGTTGATAACAATCCCGGCCACAAAATATTATTTTCGGTATTTCCAGAAATATTATCTTTGAAATTTGAATATAAAATAAAATGAGATTAACTTTTATAATAAATTAACAATTTCATTGACTTAAGGGAAGAACTTAATGAATGCTTTAATTCTATGCATTTTTTAATCAAACTGAAGAATCATAATATCAAATGCAAGTTTATAGTTTTATAAAATTGCATTTTTATTTTAATTTATTTCATATTAATTTATTTTCTGAAAACTGTGTAATAAACATATCTGTGCTGTTGCATTGCAAAATAGAAATGTTCTGACTTGAACGGTTGAACTGATTTTAACAGTTACAGTAAAATGTCTAATTAAGGTAATAACGCATATTTTAAATTAGGTAAAGAACTGAGTTATTTTGTTTTCCTCAACTGCAATATTTATATTTTGCTAAAATCCTCCCAACCCTGTATTATATCAAGTATACAGTAATTGTAAGAATAATTTTGAACAAATAATTGTTGTATATCACTTACAATTCAAGAAAAAACAATAAATAAATAAATAAAGGTTGTTTGCTTGTTAAGAGACAAAATGTTTGTCCAAGCCATTATACGGCAGCCATTTACACACTAATGTTTATGGGACTTTATTGGTCTCTTAGCAACACAGGCATTCAAGATCTGCATCAGGGAAACTCAACGCCACTTTGTGGGAACGTGTGTTAGGGCGTGTGTTATGGCACTTTCCAGAAAGAGTTGTTTTGGCACGCAGACCCCCACTCTAAAACCATCCTCTATATCAGAACCCCCTTCATACTATCAGATCGGATGAGCGACAGATTTCAAGCTTTCTCTCAACAGCTTCTGCCAACACAGCACTCAGATCCCACACGTGTAGACCACATACGTAAAACACCTCATTTCAAGTGCTTTGTGGGTCCTTCATATCTGCTTTTAATCTTTAAAGGAACTGTGGATCTGGTGTTTTTCTTCTGGAGCAGATTTCTGGGAAATTTTGCGGCTCAGCGATATGATTGGCTCTGTGGGGGCTAGCATTGGCTCTCTAGGCTATTTCCACCTGGTCAGTTATGTGCTGATGCAAAACTCCTGGTCGCCCATTGGCCCACTCTCTGGGTCCTGACTTGACACTTTGCTCTGTATTTGTGTCTCCTCTGGGATGATCAAGCTGCTGCCTAAAACGGGTCGATCGGATCTGGACCGAGTGGCGGCGCCTCACCCCCGAGCGGGACTATTTTAGGCTGAGGGGTTTATTTAAGGAAGCGCAGCGCAGGTATTTTAGAGCAAGCTCTTAAATGAGTCGGCAGATTTCCTTACATGACAAGAACATTTAGATGAAGTGTGAGAACTTTTTTGCAACTCTTTAGACTAATAACTACAGGATTTATGGAACTGTGCTACCAAATTTCAAAACAACATTCAGTGTAATATGTATTCAAATGTGTGCATGTGGAATAAATAAATATACAAATATATACAAAGAAAGGGTTGATTTTCAGACTTTGTTGTCAAAGATTTGAGATCAACCCACGTCCACAAATTTATTGGATCTGTGCTGAGACTCATTGGATAGGAAGCAATAGTGTGGAGGAGTAGGAAGAGAAAAGGGAATAAAACAAAAATGCAAATCCTAAGTGAGTTGCATATATTTGCAGCTTAACTTGAATGTGCGGGTCACTCTGAGGAAAACACCAAAAAAACAGTGAACTTCAACCATTCTCATTTTTTCCATTCTAACCAGCCTTATTTTAAATATATTTAAAGAGTAATATGCTAAACTGGGGGCTAGTTTTCACTCTAAAAGTGAAAGTAAAAGTGAGTAAACTTAAGGATTTAAAAATGATATTACAACAATATATAAGAGGGAAATAAATTACAAAATTTCATAATTATTTAAACTTTTTGTGGCAATGTTGTGCAATAACAGGGCATGTTTTACATTCGATTGGGGTAAGTTGTCACAATGGGGCTACTATTTTCTTTGAAGTAAACAGTGAAACTAAAAAAAAAATGAAAAATGCACAAATTACACAAAACCAACACAAATTGTGCAAGTTATAGATTTCTGTAAAATTTTGGTAACACTTTATTTTAAGGACTGATTCTCTTTATTAACTAGCATGCAAATTAGTGGCATATTGACTGTTTATTACTACTTATAAAGCATATATTAATCCCTTATTCTGCATCATCATATTTTAGATGTTTTAGATCTCCTAAACTTAATAACTGACTTTAATTATTAATAAAAAGCAAATTAGGAGTTTATCCACACAAAAAGTCATATTTAATAGTTAGTTAATAATGAGAATTGGACTTTTTAAACAGCGTGACCAAAACGGTTACAAAAATTATGTTTTACTCCAAATGTACTGTACACCTTTGTGACAACTAGCCCCTGTCTCCTTCATATGATTTTATAGTCACTATTTTGAAAGGTTTATATCCAGTTAATTACCAGATGTGAAAATAGGATCTGAATTAATGTAACATTCAATTAAAATGTGCTCATGCTCCCAGTCTGGATCATGTCCCGCTCTTGCTGTCCCTCTCTCTCCATGTCACTTTCTCTCTGTCTTATCTAATCATTCAAAAAATGTTCTTAAAATAAAGAAAAAAAAAAGGGAATCCTTCCCTCGATCCTAACAGATATAACACACAGAGCCCTGTGTAAAACACATCACTCATTTCTAATGTAAAACATATTTCTAGAAAACTCATACCGAAATACATTTTGAGATTTATATCAGTAAATGAGGTCATATTATTTAATTTGTTGAAAGTTACTAACATTAAGCATTGAGTTTATCGCTTTATACGACATAATCACTTTAAATGAAGTCAGCCCTTAAGCAAATAGTTATTTTTTTTTACCCGTCAAGCTAAGACGAATTTTGAAGTGCCAGTGTTATGTCTGTTAGTAACATGTGAGAACAGGCTCAGCACTGAACGTACTTGTCTCTCTGTGAGGTCAAGGTTGACAGCGATTTCGTAACGTCTAAGCCGTGTCAGATAGTTGTGGTGAGCAAATTCTGATTCCAGCTCTCGAATCTGTTCCTTGGTGAATGCTGTGCGCTCCTTCCTAGGTTTACTGCTCACGTCTGACTTATAGCTCCCATCCTGGGAATCTGAAATGAAAAACAGATCACTTTCCAGCCGCTGTAAATGCACAGAAAAAGAGAAGAAGAAGAAAAAACGCTAGGGAAAGCAAAAGGGTGAAAAAATAAGATGGTGTGATAAACTGCAGGGCTCTGAAATAAAATAAACGAACAAAAATAAAAATGAAAGCGGAACAATTTGGCCTGCCAATCACCCTTTATTATGGCGATATGGCTGTGGTGTTTTTAGCAGGCGGAGAAGGGCCAGACAACGGAGCACATGCTCTCAAATCTGGCCTGAATCAACAGGGCTTCGTTCACACTCTCCAACAATCAGATCAATTTACTCTTCATTTTCCACACACAGAATACATAAAGCTTTCCCAGGGAACACTCTGATTGGTCCAAAACGATCAAATGCGACCCTTTATGTGTTGACAGAAGCTTGTTATGCAGTTTAGTTATATTTAGTTATAGTAACAAATATGTTATGGCTATGCATACATATTATTGAAAAAAATAATCTGCAAAAATAGGGGGCATAGTTTGATTCCCACATTTATTAATTCATTAAATATATTTAAAAAGAAACATTTAGGCTACTTTGTTGCTGCATGGAGAGTTTGATTAAAATTAACAATGAAACTGAATAGATTATCATTAGCAAAGTATACAGATCAAATAATTAATTGGGTTTGTAATAAATAATTGTTATTGGATAAGGAAATTGTTAAAAAAAAGAATGGTTGCATCTAAATTAACTGATTGTATATAATATATATATATATATATATGGTGTGTTTTTTCAGAAAACTGAGTTGCAACCAGTAACATTCTCATTATTACACCATGCCTTATTTCCCATTAATATTTACAAACTAAACTACTATAGTTTAGTTTAGTTTGAATTTCATATACAGACTTTTTTCTTTTCTTAGGCAATAATTTTTCAATGTCAAAATGTTTACTTTTATAACGTGGATTACTGAGAACGAACAGTGTAACACACTTAAACAGTGTCATGCAAAACAATCGATTTTAAAACAATTAAAATCCAGTTAATAGACTCATTACAAAAAAAAAAAACTTTAAGATAAAATGTGTTTCCAATGAATATCTTTTGGCTTGCCATTCAGGGACGGGTGCGATTTAGATGTCGAATTTTTGGCTCCTTTGAAACCAGCATAAAAATACAACTGCTCTAGAAATCCAAGGTTTTTATAGAATGCAAGATTATGAGCTTCGAAACTCATATTTCATATCCAGCATCACTTTTCAGAATAATCTATAATCTGTTCAGCATATCGCTGCAACATCTTGATATGTGACACGGCTCTAAATAAAAACCACACTGGCTTTGATAACTGCCAACAGACTGGAGGAAATTGGATTTGGTATAAAGGCACAGCAAGTGCCAACAGAAGCCTTCTGGAAATTTCTACCATCACTTGGCCTATCCATCAGTATGCATAATGCCATAAATTACAGGCACCTGGATGAAAAGCTACAGCATTTAGACCCCCTTCATGGCATGACTAAACAGACAAAAACTCTTAGCTGTATAGTAAAAGCTCATTCAGTTTATACTGTAAAAGTGGAGAAAAACAAACAAATCTTTTTAAACACAGCAGTGACTTTTATCCTCCAGACATTCGTTCACAGTTCTACTTTATATAGCAAGATCCATGCAAAACATCTAAGTTGCTTTTTGTTAAAGACTGCATGTCAGTGTCAAACAACTTGGATCACCAGGTGTGACAGTTTCTATTGTTCTTGCATTTCAGGTCACGTTTTATATAAAAACTCTCCAGCTGCAGCTCTAATGGTTTTCCCCAGCCGTAAACGGTGCGTATATATTTGGGGGCATCAAAAGCGCAGTTGCGGGCAGTGTGAGCATTTAACGGCAGCTTTCACCTGTGGTCTATTAAAGACCTGAGGGTAAATGCCAGAGTGACTTACACCTCTGAGACTGATGATGAGAAAGAACCAGAGCAGCCCCACGGCTCCAGGCCCTGCCATTAAAACACTACTGTGCCGTGTTCAGCGCAGTCAGGATTCTGGTCCTGTTTTTTGTGCAATCAACCTTAAATTTATTCTCATATCAGGAAGCGTTCTCTCTTAAAACTAAGAAATATCAAGCAGCTTTTGACCATATTTCTAATAACCAATTTATTTGTAAAGCTTGCACGTTTACAGATGGATTAGAGCGGTTTGTGTGTGTGTGTGTATGATATCTATGTGTAAAAATGAATCACAAATTTTTTTAGATTTTTTACTTTGAAACAATTTCTACTCAGAAACGGCAATTACAAAGAAATAGCAAGTAGCATATGAAACAAATAATAGTGCAGTACAAATAAAATTCTGTACATATAGAACGATTTTTGTTTAAAACAAACAAAATGTTTTGTTTTGATATGGACTAAAGTGTAAATAATCTTAAAATCTATTTGAAATTTACAGTTTAAAATAAAGCTTTGATTATTTTCCTGTTTTACATTATTTTATTTATGTCAAAATATAAACGTACACTAATCTTCAAATTCTTACTGAACATTGCAAAATAAACTATTAAAATAAAACTATTTTCTAAACATTACATTAAACATAATTTTGTGCATGGATAAATCTCACCTTAATATTTATTAAAATATATTATAAAAATTCAATTCCAAATCTGGTAAGGATTACAAAAAAAAATAGACAATATCAATAGTTAATGTTAACAATGCTACCAATGTTAACAAAAAAAATAACACGAATGCTGTATTACTGAATAAAGTAACAGTCTTTTCTTTGTGCTATTCTGAATTAATCTGATGAGTAACAAAATATTGTGAGTCATGGAAAGCCCTTGAAATATTCTTACTGTAATAATCCTAATAATTGAACAACAATCAAGTAAAAAAAAGAATCTAATCAAATTCACAATTCTACTCAACACATATGAACCCAGAAGAAAAAGTTTCAAGCTGCGTACCTGAACTGTCACTCTTCCCTTTGCTACTCCTTCGCTCCGGCTCAACAGGTGACATGGTCTGTCTCCCGTACTCCCCCGACACGCATGATGCCCCAGAAGGATCACTTCCAGAGAGTGTTGGGTTACCCGCGCACAGGCCCTGCGAACCTGCTCCTCCTGCGCCGCACAGCTCTGGAGCCGCTGCGTCCGGGTGAGGAAGGCAGAGGCTATGGCGCTCCCCGTCGATCGAGGGCAACTGCGGGATGTGCCAGGAGGGCTGATGCTGTGAGAGGTGCGGATGCTGCGGAGCAGGGTGAACTCTGTGAAGGGGCCCCCCGAAGCCGCTCTCCTCCCCCCCGTAGCTGCAGGGCGGCGAGGGTCCCGAGAGGTCGGGGTAGGAGACGTGGTCGGAGCGGCCGTGCAGGGCCAGAGAGGACTGGGCGAACGCCGGGTGCAGGGCTTGGGATGGGGCATGCGGGCTCCGAAGGCATCCAAACAGAGAGTGATCCATGTCTCTTTAGTATCTCCAAATCCACTTAACTCCGTGAGCGGGAAATCACACAGCCTCGCACCCGTGGCCACTCGTCCAGCCGAAAGGAAGAGGGAGCGGGCGGTGATGAAAGGCAAGGCCTCTGGTAATCCTGAGCATGCAGCCCTGTTGCCAGGCCTGAAAAGAGGGTAAACACACACAGCCTGCAAGAGGAAGCTCGGGTGACAGACGGAAGAGAGAGAGAGAGAAAGAGAGGGAGAAGGAAAGACTGAGCCGTCTGGGCCCGACTGGATACAGCGCTTCTGGAGAAGTGGAGCTGGAGCGAGGGAACGAGGGAGGGGGGGTTGAAGCGAGGTGCTGGAGGAATGGATGTTATATATAGGGCGTAACATGAGAGGGAGGTTGGGTCGCAGGCTCCTCGCTACTGACCACATGCATACGATCTTCCTCCAGAACGGCAAGGTACAATAAATCTGAGGCCAGCCAACTAGTTCCGGGCTTGCGAAAACTGGGGTACGATATTTTGGAACCCGGCTATCCAATTCCACCGAGGCTTTTTCTAAGAAATGAGTCGCCAAAAAGTGAGCGTCTTAGGGGTGGGACAGGGAATGGGGTGAGGGGTTTTGGGGTGCTATCTGGTGTCTGTTTATCTGCACTGTGAATAGGATCATTTTCCAATAAAATGGCCGCAAAAAAAAAATGATAGGATAGTTTGATAGGCTTATCTACATGAGACACATTAAGTTCGCATTGCAAAAAATTACTTTTGTTAATCTGCATAAATTTTGAATTAAATTCATCAATATGACTAGTCGATTTTGATACTGACAGTTTGTCTTCCCTGTAATATTTCAGAATTGTATATCTAATCCAAATGGCAAGCTGAACTTGCTGTTTTTTAGACACAAACGAGAAGCAGATTTCTATAAATCTCTCAAGCAATAGATACGCTGGAGTGTTGCTGGTCACTCGCATTAAAAATATCCTTGAGAACACAGATGCTGTTCATTCTCGTGTGTATTTCTCAGATGGAAAACCATAATTCTCTCCATGAAACCGAAGACTTGAAAGAGCGTTTTTGCCTGTCTTAAACGTGTGTGGTTTTGAGGCATGAAAACCCGTTTAATGACCTCAGCTGACAGGGCAGGAAAAGTACATATTTTAATGAACATGTTACTGAAAACAAAAACAATTTTATTGACTTTTATTCCCTTTCCATACTGCAAAAAAAATCTGAGCTATCAACTGAATGTTATTGGTTGGAGGACCAATTTTTTTTTTTTACCATTTAATTTTACTTTATAGATTTTAACCACAATAAATTAACAACTCACAGCAATGCAGAGATCATAAGGCATCTGATTTTGTTTTTATGTGGTGGAAACTTGCTGAAAAAAGTGTCGCTCGTGAATGCGCTGCAATTACAAAAATGCTGGAAAAAAATGTTTAATCTCCTTTCAATGCCTAATAAAGCTATTAAAATACAGTCTTGTGGTAAGTTCATTGTTTATCATTTCAGAATCACTTTTTTGCAACTCGTGTCCGTACTTAGCTGTACATTTAATTAAAAATAAAAGCCATTGGAATTTTTCAAGCGGATAAAAAAATTATTCTTTTATCCCAGTTTTATTGAATCCAGAACTGGCTTGGACTGGTAATTGAACGCTTTTATGATCGGTGTAGCTCAGCTGGTGTAAAAATATAATAATAATAAATCAAATAAAAAGTAGCTGTAGACTTTCCACCCAGCAGTATTAACTTGAAAGGCAACAGTGTTTTAAAAAACACAGACATTAGCAGTTCTGTGTTCAACCCCAGCTTCGCCATAACTTATGTTTCTTTATCTCTACATTTAGATGACTGAGGCGAAGCGAACACGCACATGATCCTGAACCCAGAGAGGAAATTAGGTTCATTTCGAGGGGAAATGACTTTAGCAGACCTCCAAAATCCGATGTGGGTGTTACTGCTCGGCTCAGAGTGACTGCTATGTCCAGTGGTCCTGTATTAAGCTTCAAAAGAAAATATAGTGTTTATTTAACAAATTAGGCCAATTAGTCGTTATGTAAAGTAATCTCCGAGAATGGCCCCCGGGTGCGTATTAATGTTCATATGGTTTGGGTTTTGCGCCATGTCATTGCCCCCAGGCCTCTGAGCGGTTATGTGAGTCTGCTGTCTTTCGTTCCTCGTTCTCTCCGTCTCTGCGGGTCCAAGGCCTAAGCCTCCATAATAGCTGACTGCTAATTTGACAGTACCCCGGGGAAAAGGGATTTTCTGCAGGTGACTCCTCTCACCTGGTGGCCAATTGTCGAATGTGTGTGTGACACAAGGTAGAGCTTGTCTGACAGGCTAATGCTTATTAGATTTTGAAGATGCCTCTCCAGCTTGTCGGAGTCAATCAGACACGCGCGAAAGGAAACCCAGACAGATGATTGTTAAAATAGAGAGCCGATGCTTTCCGGGATTTTATTTTTGTTGTTTTGGAAGCTAATTGGGAGTTTGAGTGAACATATGTGAAACATCTAGTGATTTAGTGTCATGTATTTTATAAAGTTATTTGTAGATTGCATCAGTTTGTCATTCTATACATTGCAATTTTCGTGTCACTCTGTTCGGTTCGTTTTAAAACACTTTCTATTTTTAAAAGGCCCCGTGACGTTCATTAGCTGAGTGGAAAAGGAGCTCAGAAACGAAACCACTAACAGTTAATGCCAGACCTCAGACAGACATTTCCAATAGGATACTTGAAGCGGCTTTAGCGTATGTGTAATGTGCGCTGCTTTCTAATGAGAGGATGAAAGGAGTCGAAGGAGGAGGAAGTGATGCGTTTCATATTAACACACAAAGACTGAGGAAATCCTCGCTACGCTCGAGTCACTTCATAAGAGACTGTGCAGGAACTATAGTGCTATTAAAAATAAAAAACACTGTCATCTGATCCAACAAAATCCATTCTTCAACACTTTGATGTTTTTTCTAGTTATTACTTATTCAACATTTGTTTGTTTGTTTGTGTGTATGACTATAAGTCTAAAATAAATACTATTAGAGAAAAGATTATTCAAACCCTACATTCCATAATGTAAAATTAATGTTTCTCAGAATAGAAAAAAAAATCTTGAAATATTCACACTTATAACACTTTAGCATAGAATTAGTTTTTCCCTCAACAAATTCCTAATTTGTTGCTTATTAAAATGTAAGCTAGTTGTTACATTTAGGTATTTGGTTGTATTAGATTAAGGTCATGTAGAATAAGGCATTAAAATGTACTAATAAAATAGTAAAAATAGTACTAATAAATGACTGATATTTTAGAAATATGTATGCTAATAAGAAACAAATAAAATGTTACCAAAAACACAATAAAACATCATATAATGATGAAACAATTATGGAACACTTTGATAGAAAATAAATGGAACCCTTTACATTTAAAAATAAAATGCAGATGTATATATTAATTTACATGACTGATATAAGGTATAGCATAGATAATTTGTAATTATTACATATGACTATTTTTACATTCAAAAATAAAAAGATATTTAAGGTACTTAAATGTACATACAGAAAAATATCAGTCAAGATCAAGATTTACTTTTTTGGGGAGATTATTTTTTCTGACTGCATTTTTGTTATACGTTTAATATTTTTATTACTATCTATTCTTTTCTTTTCATATATACTCAAATAAATTGCTTTAAATTACATTTTTAAGAATAATTAAACTGGCAATACAAGTTATTTAAATGTAAATTATAATAGATTATTAGGGAAAAAAGTTGTTGAAAATAGTTTATTTTTTTTAATACGGCACAACTACAAAAAAAAATTAATTAAACCAATTTGATCATTTAATGGAAAAACAAATGTTGGCATCACTTATTTATACAATTGCTCTACATTGCACCATCTAACAGTTCCTCCAATGCATTCATTAAATCATTTATTAAATCAGTTTTGATTTACTGTTTAGTTACCGTACCGGTTACTGATGCAGTTGCAAGAACTATGATCTGAAATTAAAATTAACCAAAAAAAAGGGTATCCAATCAGAGTTGTTCTGAAACTCAGTATGTTATGAAGAGCCTGAAACTCATAACAAGTGAGGGTATGTTTCCTTAGCCAGACTATCTGATTGAGTCTGTAGAGTCAATCGGTCTGTGCTCATGACACAAGCTGAGACTAATGCATTCCATGCAGAGCCTACACTTCTGCAGCGCCTTTTAAAACTGAATTTGTTTCTGGTGGCTCAGAGAAGGAATACTGGCATATGTTAGCAACTGAAAATTAAAAAATGAACTCTGGCTATTCCAGTTTTGCTCTCTACCTCCTATGCGACATGTTGTTCTAATATTAGAAATAATTCTGAAAAGTGAAGCTGACATCTTATGATTTAATGGCTTCCCTTCTCCTATTAAATTCTTCATGGAATGGCCCAGATCCTAAACTAGATTTTACTTTGCCTATGGGTTTTGTATCACTATATATATTTTTTCTTTTTCATCTCCAAACTTTTCAGTCACAGAACTGACTCTAATGATTTTCATACATATGACTTTAACAGGCGCAATCTCTGAATTTTCCTTGCTGGGATTCTGCTTCCACGGCATCAATCTCAAATCAAGGGTATGTGCCTTGATCATTCTTGTTCATTACTAAAATCCAGCCAGCAGGACTGAAGCATGAAGGACACATTACCTCACTGCTCTTATATGAGGAGTTTTCCTTGGAGATTTACTGTTTTAGGATTTGCTTGTTAAAAATACTGCTACCTGTGAAGGACAGTCACCACCACACTGCTGATTATTAGGCCTGGGGCTGTTAGGAATATTTTTCCTAGAATTTGACATTCACTGTAAAAGTGAAAAAATATTTAGAAGCAAATTTTTAGGTCCCTCAGCCAGTCTGGAGAATCTCTAGGCAGCATTAAAAGGTTTCACAAATAATACTTCAAGTGTACATATTGCAATTTGTTTCTCAGAATTGTAATTAAAAGAAACAGTGTCAGAACAGTGAGACTTAAGATATAAAGTCGCAATTCTGAGAATTAATGCAGAATTTTGAGATATAAACAAGTCAGAACTGGCTCATTTAAACTCACAGCTGCATATTATAAAGTCATTATGAGATTTAAACTCACAATTATGAGTTTGTATATCAAATTCTAAGAAAAAAAGTCATAACTGTGAAATAAAAATAGCAATTTCCTTTTTATTCCGAGGCTTAAGCAAGCTTCCAAACTTGTATCTTCTTTTGAAAACAGTTAAAGTAAACAGTTAAGTAAAACCTGGAAACTGTGATCCATTTCAGGATTCTTTAATGAATATAAAGTTGAATTTGTTATAATGTTGCAAACATTAACTGCCACTTTTGATAATTTCATAAAAAATAAAACCATATCTCAAATGCCATAACTGTTTCCTTTATGGTAGTGTTACTAAAGCACAGATTACAGGAAGCTGAAATGCTGCCTCAAGCATCTTTTCATTTTTACTGAGCGGACCGTGTAAATTAATGGGGAAACATTTTGGTCGTCCTTTTCGCAGTCTCCGAAAATCCTTCATCCTTGAACAAATTTCTCGTCCAACTATTATTTATAAATATTTAACAAAAACAAAGCATGTTTAAATGTTTCAAACCAGAACAAAATGTCTTCCATGGAAATCACTAATCTATTTGACACACTGACAAAGCGAACATGTATCTCTAGTGAAAGAAACCCAGCAGAAGATACCGACAGATGCTTTCCTCATCCAGCAACAAGTGTTTACGTGTTAAAGTTTAGAAAATCATGCCTTTTCAAACAGTGTACCAACACAGGCTAAACGCTTCATTCGTCCAGCTAATGACTGCTTGCATTTTTTTTACCACATGTTCAGTTGTTCTGTAATCAGGCCGTAATTTACTATTTTAGCTCTCTGAGCGCTAATTCTGTTGGAAGATTAAGTGTAAACATTATTTGCGGCTGGCACCATCCTGCTGCAGTGATGCTGGGGCCTGTAAATATGTGAGCTCTTAACAGAAAGCCACAATCACATTGCTCTGAATACACCATTTTCTTTGCTAATGAGCCGTGTCACACCACCATGCCATGTTTACGTGGAAAGGGGTTCACCTCTTGTGGTCTCTGATTAATCTAGAAGGGAAAAAAAGAGGAAAGAGCAAACCACAAGTGTAACACACGCTCCATCTCTGTCTTTTTTATACTGTATACAAACAGTCTCTATCTGCCAATGCCTCTCTGTACACTTTGTAAGAATCTTTCAACGCATATACAATCAGTTACAGAAACAAACATGCATACATACACAGGATAAAGCTAGATTAACCTGATGATGTGTTTACATCACATTAATCTGAATAACTGAGTAGGAGAAAATCTATAATGTTACCTCACATATGTTTTGTTTTTGAGAACGTCACACACAGTGTTTTGCCACTGTATTCGAAATTAATTAAACAAATGGTGTATCTGCTTTGTTGTTATTTAAAGGATGTAAGACACTCCTATGAGTCTTTTTAGACATTTGTACACACAATTTTAAATAACAGACCAAGTTGTGTTTTTTACTTATTGTTTGAAAAAATGCAGAATTTGGCATGAAAACGGCATTCACATCACTTCAAGCTAAAAGGGAACATTCTCACAACGTTCTAGCAGGGTTCTCTCAAGGTTAAAAAATGTTAAACTTCAAATGTTAAATGTTATGTACTATATACATTATGAAATGTTTTAGTTGGGCATTTTAGGACATATTTCAACAAACAATAGTAGTAGTAAGAGTGTAATATGCAGAAGGTCAGTTAATTGATTTGAACAAATAGTCACGGTATATGTGTGTGTGTGTGTGTGTGTGTGTGTGTGTACATATATATTTACCTATACCAGGGGTGGGGAACCTTGGACCTCATCCTGCAAGGTTTCCATGTTTCCCCGCGCAAACACACCTGATTTAAATTAACTAGTGATTGTGCAGAACTTCATTGGCTGTTGGATCCATTTGATTTGAGTCAGGTGTTGTAAAGCAGGGTTGTATGATATACCTATACCTATTAATATATATTTAACTTTTTTAATATAGTATTCATTTACATAGAGTACAGGTAATCAATAATTATTATTAATTAATTAATATAAATAAATAAATAAAACCAGGTTTTTATGAATTCTAACACCCATAAAATACATATTTGAAAACATTTATATAATTTATATTATATTCAGTCATATGTTACATATGTTTAATATATTTACATATTTTTCCTAATTATGCATGTGTGTATGTACAGTATATATGCCCAAGCATCTAAATGGAAAACACAAAAATTGTAATTCAGAAACTAATATCTCAATGATTCAGGAACCCCTCACTGGCCCCTCCATGTCAGAACATGTTTTTCATGCAGAGACTGAGGGCTAGATTTTATTACACATTTAATGAGACATTTGATTCATGTGCAGTGAGGGAAGTACAGTTGTCTTGAGCCCTTCTGTCTCACATATTCCAAATAAATATGTTTATAATTATGAATAAGGTTTCCTTTAATATTATAATCCAAAACATCATAAATGTTCTAAACTGCTTGAGCTCTAGAATTGCACCCAGACTGCAGCTGTAGGTTGCAGAGCACCACTAAAGCCATTCATTTTCCCAGACTGCAAGTATTAAATTCATGAATGACATGATGCCTTAATGATCCGGTGAGCCTCAACCAACACAGCAACCAATCAAAAACACAACACAACAAACTGTTTTGTCACTGATAATGTGTGAGGAGAGCAACGACAAGGCAATGCAATTTTCCCCATAATCAAGTCCATGTCTACAAATAGAAGCCTAAATGCATCAGGCTTATGCGACCACAATTCCCCATGCTTTTTATTCTTGGTTGAAGCCAAAGCATGGCTATGTATGTTTGCTTAGTGGCTTACTTTCCAGTTAAGGATTTGACACTCAGGGCTGTATTTGTTGCACAGTAACTTTGTAAACTGTTAAATGCAGAACAAACATATAATTTGTTGAGCAAGCATATACAATTTGCACTGAATTTCATTCCATAGAGATGTAATTAAAGCCATGAGGGATGTGATAAAAACACTTAGACAAAGCTGTAGAATTAGGGTTTAGTCTAACCACTCATACTGCTTTACATTTTTTCAGAGCTGGAGTGAATATCAGAACACGCCAACCTCTGGCTTCATGATGTATCTGCAGTTCAGTCTTAGTCCTCCATCCCTCAGTCCATCTTTCTGGTCCATAGAAGGTAGAAGCAGTAAAAAAAAAAACTGACTGCAGTTCTTGCTAAATACTGCTGCAATGCAATTATTTGCCTCCTACGGAAACCCGGTCAGTATGCTTTCAAAAATTACTATATCACTGCAGTTCCCAAAAAAACTGAACACTTGAGGTGGCAAAACTCTGACACCTTTTATTGCTTTTCACATTTGATTTATAAAGTTTTGCACAATTTATAAGTTTTGCACAATTACAAGATTATCATGTTATGATTTCTAAACAATATTGACATGCTGGGGTATTTGAAAACTGATGCTTAAGAGGCAAGAAGCTCCGGTTTAATCTTGCAGTTAAAAAAAAAATCTGCATTAAAAGAAAGCTGAAATGAGCAGCAAATGCCTTTTTATATCAGTTTTGCATTGGTTCACACTGTCAGGTAGGTTTAGGGTTGGATTTGGTGTAGGGCATATTTCTAACGCGACAGAGTATTTGCTTGCAACAGTACACTGATATATTAATTCAGAACTGTCGCAATACATACCTATATCAACATAATAAAAGGTGGCAGGGTTTACGTATTGGACCTGTGTTTTAGCGCCACTCAGTGGAAATTTCTCTGCGGCGAAGCGTACAGTTAGGCATGTAAAAATGATGTTGCGCACAAAGTGCAGAGAGGTAAAAAGTTTTATGAGAACAGGTTGGCATATACACTAAATATAATTTACGAGTTCGGACTTGCCGGTAATAATAATATTAATAATAAGCGAAGCTAGTTCAGCGTATTGTCCTTAGTGGAAACTCATTCGCAGGCTGCCGAGCCCTAGAGTTAGCAACCCTAGCGGGCTCGGGGATGTTAGAGGCTGACGGCCCGGTCCGAACCCCGCATGCTACCCCTGGAGAAGGAGCTAGAAAATGGAGGAGCTGGGGTGGAGGAGGGATGCTTAGATCGAGATACTGAGAGAAGGGGCTCTAGCTATTTATAGGAAGTGGGGCGCGATCTGATAGGATGATAAGGTGATTAGCGATAATTAACTGCACATGCTCCTCCCGAAATTTGTTTACAAACATCATTTGTGCAAAAAGAAATATTCTAATATAAAAATGTGATACTAAATCTACTATTTACTAAGAAGCTTAAGTACAGAGCTGAACCTGTGCAACCGCAGAGAGCTGAGAGACTGTAATGTTAAACTGAAACCGGAGATCAGTTTCTCTGAGAGTCATCATGCAAGCGAGTGAACGTGCCAAACAAGCAACATAAACAAACCGGTAATTTATCTGGCTAGCGAATTAACTCGCACTGTGCACAGATACAGTTATGTCAAAGCATTTCTTTATAGGGGATTTATTCACATGCAGTGTCTGTAAGCAGCCATTTGAACAACTCCTCAGTATACAGACTGTTCTACATGCTCGCTTGAGGTGGACTGCAGCAGACTACAAAATCTGTATCCTCTGATCATTTGTGACTGCAAATGTCAAACACAACATGCACAAAAAGGAGGTGTGTTTGCACGGAACATAAAAAATGTTTTCAACATTGATAATAATAAGAAATGTTTCTCAAGCAGCAAATTAGTATATTAGAATCATTTCTGTAGGAGATTTATTATTTATTTATTATTTATTTATTTACTTATTTATTTCCTTATTGGCATTTTTTATTTTATTTTATTCTACTCATATTCAGAACATTTGGTTTAGGGGCAGACTTGTTACAGAAGGCCTTTTTTTCCTCTGACATGATCAGAATAGATTCACACATATAGACACACACACACTGACACACTCCTTTCCGCCTACATGCCCTTATATTTCTCCACAGCTTTCTCTCTTGGCTCCTGTCTCTCTTTCTCTCTGTCTATTTCTCACTTTTCATGCTGTGGTAAATCTGGGAGACCTTAGGCCTACTAGAAGCTTACTTATGTCCCTCAACGGGCCTCTTTACCCAGTCTGTAATTAGACCTGGCCATACACACGCACACACGTAAAGTAAAGCCAAATTCATATATCCAAATGTACCTCAAACCAGGATATGACATCAGTGTCGGTCAGAAAAAATACCTTAACCAAGCAAAGCAATAGGCTGGCATTTCTGTGATGTAGACGAGAACTAATTTTGAGAATATAGATTTATTGCACTCTTCCCATCCCAGGCATGTGTGGTTGAGCACACAGCCTTGACCAGTTGCCCATCGGCACCACAAGGTCAGCCTGCCGTTAATCAACACTGCGGACCAGCAGTTAGACATCCATTACTGATACCGTGGATCATAATCTAGAAGCTTGGTCAAGGTCTTGTGGGTATAATTAGAGTGTGATTCATTGAGAATTGGGTTAGAATGGTGGACATGGACAGCTGAAACCAAGAAATAAAGGTGTTTTACAGCAGATCTATCTAAGTGTAACATCCAGTGGGAGTGGAATCTTTTAGAAACATTGTAATCTGTTCTTGGAATGCCATTCATATCACAAGTTGCCTCAGTCCATACGGATGATGCTGTAGATTTGTAGTATATTCTTATTAAATCAACTAAATTGGTGTTGTGGACCATTTTGTCTCATACTCCTCATTAATGGAGTCAAATAAATAACTCACTTTACCACTGCACTGTCTGTCATTAAACACTTTTAAAATTTAACTTATTCAAAATTTTATTTAAAATAAAATAATCTGAATTAATTTAATGAAATTAAAAAAGAGTAACATCAGTAAAAAAAAGAGTAATATCAGGAAATTTTATTGCAATTTCTAATATAGTTTTCTATTTACATATACTTTGAAATATAATTTAATTCTGGGACACAGCGCTGAATTTTCATCATTACTCCTGTTTAATCTTCATAAATAATCCTAAAATGCTGATGTATTATCATTATTGAAACTGTTGTGCTATTGAATATATATATATATATATATATATTACTTTTTGTTCATCAAAGAAACCTGAAAAGTATCCCAAACCAAAAAACCTGATGATTATAAATTAGCATATTGGAAATATTTCTGAATAATCACTTGACCATGAAGACTGGAGCAAAAATTCAGACAATTCAGAAAAATTTTAATTAAAAATTAAAATTCAGCTTTCCTTCAAACCGCAAGTTATATTTTAAAGTACATTAAAAGTGGCAAACTGTCATTTTAAATTACAAATTGAAGTTTTTGTATTTCTGCCTTTTTAATCAAATAGATACAGCCTTGATGAGAAGAAGAAACTGATGCCATGTGTATAATAAACTTAAAAAATGATGATTAAAAAATAAATCCGAAACAAATGCAAAAAATAACTGCAGATATTAAATAAATTTAGATTTGCTCCATTACATTACTACATTTGCTCCATTTGTCCATTATCAAACTGTGAATGTTTTCTAATTTAAGAGTTTATATTTTTTAATTAATTTCAATGGCACTTCATATTCATTCTTAGGTGTCAACATGAACCACCTTAATCATCGACAATTTCATACAATCGTATTTTTTAATGAAATGAAATAATCGTGATTGATAAATAAATGTGAATAAGTCGTCAACACTGAGCCGAAAAAGACTTCATTGTGTATGTTTAGTTTGCCATCTGCTGTTTAAACGGAGTACTGCAAGTCTGAAATACAGTGCAATAACTAAATATCACGCCAGGTGTCATCCTTATGATATGATTCAAATTAATTGGCCACCACTGACGATTTGAGTTGAAAAAAGAATAGACAGCTGTGTCTTCATGGGCTTGCTCCGTTTCATGCCAATTCTAATTCCCTGAAGGGGGGGGGGGGG
>JAUMHP010000074.1:6428607-6440383 GCA_032361065.1 Enteromius trimaculatus | reverse complement strand
AATTAAATGAACACCCCCCCCCCCCCCCCCAAAAAAAAAAAGTAAATAACAAACATTGGTTAGTGTGCACAGTAATTTGCAAGCTCTGTTCCTCAAACAGGTGTGAAAATATTTACATTTTGACTTTTTGCTCTGAAACGAATCAGGGTTCCAGTTCTTACTATTGTAGTTTACCACCCACTCATGCAGTGCAAATCAATTCGCCAAGATCCAGAAATCTTTTGATTAAAATTCCTTAATGTGCCGCACATTGTGCAACGATTGTCTCAAATGACAAATTAATCTACATTCACTCCATGTAACATAATCATTTGCTTAAGTGTTTTCCATTTTTAGAATCTCTGACATTCATTAATAAACTGAAACCCAATCAGGGCTAATGTATTTTGGTCAATAAGCAGCTAAAATTAAATGGAAAATTATGACTATTATGCATATTATGTGCTATATCCTACTTGTTTTTTTTTTTTTTGGACCATACTAATATTGGTAAAATGAATGATAAATGTAAAAAAATATGCCCAAAAGTATGTATTACAATAAACGCATTTTCTGTTTTGGTGTTAATAAAAAGATGCTTGATCTTTACTAGGAACCAGGTTGAGGAACCAGTGCACTAATGGATTGCACTATTCACTTAACACAGATCATCATTTGCTCAGATTATTAGACAAACCCACACTAAACTATTCCAGGGAATTTAAATAGCCCTGGTACAGTATACAACACTAAAATGACTCCAGAAACACCCAGTCTGCTCACCTGTTATTGCTCGCACTTGTGAAATTACTCCAAATGTTTGTGCAAAATGGTCTTCAGTTGCTAGGAGACATGTATACCTAATTACATTAATTACATAGCAACGAACAATCTTTCCGCAGTTCTGCTTTGATATGACTGATGGTACATACAAACGTATCAGCACCGAATAGAAATATCAGACATATTATTTGTATCCCAATTAGAGCTGGCGTCCATTTATGTGCACATTTCAAACGAATGGGAAACTCTCACATTTTTATCCATCTCTAACCTATCAAACCAATGGAAAACTCCCCAGGGGCCTAAGTACTATCGTATGATACAATTGATACAACTAATACTATAATACTAAGGATTGAATAATGATGCAGTTAGGGCTGTACAACATGTTCATGGTGCTAGAAATGTAAGGGAAATGGCTCCATCACACTTGAGGTGTTGACAGTAACCATGATTGTTTAAAGGGTCTGTCTGGCAACGATAACATTGCCTTCTTATTTTATATAGTCTTACATATTAGGATTGGAAGTGGGTTTGTATCTGACACCACCTTTGACATTAGTGACTAAGGTTGGTCAGAGCTGGCATACTTTTTATTTTTGCGTCATTGTGTTGTGTTATACAGACTATGGAAGGCACAGTCTTAACTCTGCTGTATAAAGAAACCCTGAGAAATAAACAAAGTGGGACAACCACACACAAACTTGCCGGGGTACATAGGAACACTGCAAAACAAGTATGTGCCTTGATTTTGCCAGAACGTTTTACCAATTTATTTTGGAAAGAGAGAGTATGAGTTTCTTTTCAACAAAACAATGAAAAACACAATCAACAACGATCAGCTGATTGGAGTAGATAAACAGAATTTAGCAAGACATACACAAAATGTTCCATGCTATGAATACGGGAACGGACCTCACAAAACGGCAACAAGCTCTGACCGAGTCTAGCAATTAACAAACAACACACATCGCTGTCTTTATCCTGGCATCAGGACTGAGCATGCTCAGAAAACATTGACATATTCTATTGGCTTTGATCTTCAAGCACGCCGTGAAGATCTAAAAGACAGATAATTATAGCATGCTCTGAATGGAAGGTTTTTAAAGTCAGAGATTTATTTCTTTTCCACTTACTGTATCCGAAAAGACACAGGCTTGCTTGTTTCAAGCATGAGGTGTAATTATTGTCAATTTGATTGGGGAAAAATGGTTTGAGTTGTAAAAGACTACCCAAATGATTGCATTAAACAAGTACTATTAGATAAAACTAAACATGAAAAAATGGCGTCAGTTCAGTTGTGATTATTTTGTGTTTTAACCATGTTAAAAAGAAGTACATTATTAAAAAAAAAAAGAAACTGTAATTATTAGGGAATGATTATAACAGAACATATGTACTTTATAAGATTTGAAGTGCACGTTTCATGCTATTAAGCATATTACCTTTATTTAGGTGCCTGGAAAAATCTAACAAAATAATTTTATGGAAAATGTTAAAATAACAGTGATACAGACCTGCCAGGCTCTGCACCTACCCAATCACAAAGATCACTTTCCCCGGAGTTCTAATCACCACCACCTGACGCTCATCACCCTCATCAACAGCACAATAAAAACAGCCACCACACCTCAGTCAGCGTCCGAGCTTGTTTTACCGAAGTGGACTCTTACCCTTGCTCCTTGAACTTGAATGTACTCACCCTGTACTTACCTTACTGTTCTCCTTCATTGCAGTGTTTCTCCAATGTCTCCAGGATCCCATGTGTTTGTGGTATGTGGCTGAAATTGTCTGTGTTCCTTCATCATCTCCACAAATCTGTAAATAGAAAGACTGTGTTACTGTTTGATATTCAACTGCAAGCAACTGTTTGCTGCTCATTATTACTCGCCTTGCTCAGTGTTACATCCTGTCCTCCCCGACCTGCTGTGTTAATAAACCATTTCATTAAACTTACCTTCTGTATTATGTCTGCTTCCATAACAAACAGTAAGATCATAACGACCCATGCATCCCCTTTTTCGTGTGAGTTGTTTTAACAAACAGTATTGCTACCAGATGGTTGCCAAACTTTATTAAGGACGTCTGGAACGAATGCTCCTTGACATGAACATTTGAAAATGATCAAAATGATTTACAATTTTTAGTGCAAAGTGATTAAATGTTCTCAAAGAGACAGAGAAAAAAAAATCATCAGTGAGATCATTGACACTTTAAGAGAATAAAAATGAAAAAAGATCAGCCAAAGTGTCCCTGCCAATGTCTTCTCATCTGTTTCCAGGAGAGCAGTGGACCAAGACACAGAAATCCTATCCATGACCTCTGTGGGTGGCCACAGCACTTGACAAGAGGAGATCCAGCCAGGTGATCACATAGTGGTCAGAAAGTGTTTACCAAACACACACACACAAACACAATCCCCATCAAATCAAACACATATTTGCAGACCTTTCACAATTTATCTTCAGAATGATTCAGCGAGGCCATGATTTCCTAATCTAAAGTTTGGAAATGATAAACCTCCCCAGCCCATGATATGTGCTGAGAACATTTAAAAACACATTCCTTTTTAACAAACTGTGCTACTGTGGACTATGATCATTAATAACCTTCAAATAGGCTGGATTGAATTCTATTGGAGAATATGTGGTTTGTCTTTGAAATAACACATACTTGAGAACACTGTGAAATCCGTTCCCAACCTTTACAAAACACTTTAATGAAGTGTTAAGCTTCACTGCTATGTAAACCACAGGGAAGGTCACTGAGGGCAGCTTTAGTCTCTCTCTGGGTCTTTTCAGTGTGGATAGCGAGGTTGGGTGAGGTGAGTGGGTCAGTTGAACTCATATCCATCTGTAACCAGAGATTCTTCTAACAGATCAGATTTAAGGTGTTTTATCTTAACCGTCTGACCAGCTGGAAGTGTTGGGCATGTAAACATCACAGCTTCTCACTTCACGGTTCAAAAAGTTAAATATCTCTTTAAAAAGACCATGTTTACACCTGGTATATAGATCTGTGCTCAGCCAAGACACATCACTGTTTACACCTGGTAGTAACATTTAACGTTTCCTGTGACCACTTGTGATCAGATTTCTAGAGGATGGTCTCTGACTTCTTGACTACATGCATGACTCATTACATCAGTATGTAACTTAAGAAAGCAAGAAGGAAAGTATGCTAAATAATTTGTAGATTTGTACCAAACTGAAATTTTGGAGCTAAATTCTGTTGAGCTATTTTTAAGTATCAAATAGAACTAAACAGCTCATTAAGTTTAATTCTGGATATTTAATGTGAGTCATATCATTAAGAAACATAGTAATGAATTGGTTTGTGACAATCCCATTGACAGCCAAGTAATGAACACTGTCAAGGTCCAGAAAAGTATGAAAGACAAGAATAATCTATCTGCAATAATTGTTTTAAATGTAATGTTACGAAGCTACAAGAATACTTTTTGCATGAAAAGAAAACAAACTTATTCAGCAGTTTACCACTTTAGAGTCACCAAAGTACCATTTCACGCAAAAAGTGGACACTTTCCTGTGTCAGCCGTAACAAACAGTATGCTGTTTTCATTCAAATCAAAAACCTAAATCAACCACTGATTGCAGACGGACTTTCAATATCTTTTATTCTTTTCTGGACCTTGACGGAGTTACTTGGCAGACAAGCGTCCTGATTGAAATATCAAAAATATCTTAAATTGTGTTAATGAACAAAGCTTTACCAGGTTTAAGATCGATATGAGAGTGATTAATGATAAAAGTTCATTTTCATGCAACTCAATTTTTTTTGTTTTGTTTTTTACAGTAACAATTGAGAAGCAGAGCAGTTGAACAATGTGTGAACAGACTCTAAGCCAGACTTGTTTAAACTGAAGTAATCAACAAATAAGACAACTCACAGAAAAGACCATAACACAGTTTACCTTAAGTGGTCTTTTTTCTGTATTTTATACTTTTGCCAATACAACATCGGTGATACCCCGCCAACCCCAAGAAAGCACGTAACTGGGACTGCGTGGTGGGTTTCAAGGCCTCCTGGACCGCCCGGACCTTTGCTTCTTGTGGCTTGCCCAGGTACTTGGCTTTTAACTTGGCAAGATGGCATTTGCGGAGGTTGGCGGTGAGTCCAGCCCTCCTGAGCTCAGACAGTACCCTCCAGAGCTGCTCCAGATGATCCTCCCATGCCTCCAAGTGGATCACTACATCGTCGATGTAGGCTGCAGCATAGTCCTGGTGAGGTCGCAGGACGACATCCATTAGCCGCTGGAATGTGGCAGGTGCCCCTTGAAGGCTGAAGGGAAGGGTCCGGTGCTGTCAGTGTCCAGTGCCCAGTACCCCTTGGTCAGGTCTTTAGCATCTTTTGAATCTCCTCATCAAATTCATGCTGACAGGCCCCGGGGATTTGATAGGGCCGTGCCTGGATTACGACTCAGGCAGGGTTGGGGACCAGGACCATCACACTATCCCCAGGGTGGAACTCCCGCGGTTGGGCCATCCGATTGCAGTGGCGTTGCTGGGCTTGTTGGGCTTTTACTATCTTGTCTCTCATGTCTCGAACGTGTTCAACCGTTCGATGGGGGACCGCCTGCTGTTCCCAGGCTTCTTTGGCTACGTCCAGTAGGCCCTGGGGCTGGCGTCAGAATAGCAGCTCAAAAGGGGTAAAGCCTGGGGTACCTCACGGATCCCGAAGAGGACGTAGGGCAAGAGCTGGTCCCAGTCTTTGTAGTCTTCGCCGGATCGTCTGCTTAGGTGTCTTGTTAAATCGTTCCACCAAGCTATAGGTTTGCGGATGATAAATAGAGGTTTTTATTAGTCTCACCTTCAGCAGCCAGCAGAGGTCAGCCATTAGCCGGGGCATAAAAGGTTTTTTCCGTCTATCAGGATCTCTGATGGTATCCCTACACGACTGGCAAGCAGGAACAGCTCCTGGTTGATTGCCTCCGAGGTAGCTTTCCGAAGGGGAATGGCTTCCGTGTACCAAGTCACATAGTAGATGATAACCAGGATGTGCTCGTGAACCCTGCTGGACTTCAGAGAACACGAAAAGACAGTGTGGTAGAATGAACACAAACTCCAGAGGGTGGATTTATTAAACAATGAAGGTGAGTAAGAAATACGGTGGCGGTGATGGTGACGGTGCTCAACGTGAGGCAAAGTCCCTCTTTTCCTCTCTTTTATGGCGCTTTTCCACTGCATATTATAGTACGGTACGGTTCAGTACAGCTCACTTTTTCGGGGGTTTTCCACTTGGAACAGTACCTGGCTTTTTTTAGTACCACCTCAGTCGAGGTTCCAAGCGAGCCGTACCGTTACCAAAACGTGACGTGTAAACTCTGCTGGTCACTGATTAGTCAGAGAAAATCTTATTACTGCGTCACTGAACTTGCCACAGGAGACACAACAGACCCGCTAGATTTAAATCAGCACAGCCAGCAAAGGATCGGACGCAACTGTTTTGTTTGAAGAAATGCACCTTTTTGTATCAACCAAAAATGGCTGTTTCGTGGTCTATTGAAGAAGTACAGATGTTCCTCTCATTGATAGCTGAGGAGCGGGTCCAGCGAGAGCTTGATGGGGCGACGCGGAATGAAAAATGCTCCATTGTTGTGTGTTTGTTTGTGCCGCGTTTACGAGGATGTCACGGCAGTAGAGGCGGCGCAACTATACCGACAAGTGAATAATCCCGCCCACTCTAAAGCAGTACTAAACTGCAGTGGAAGCGCTAACCGAGCCGAACTGAGCCGTGTCGTAACGAGCTGTGCCGAGCCGAGTTGTACCACGCAGTGGAAAAGCGCCATTAGGTCGCAGTGATGGGTGCTCCAGTGCGTCTCGGTGTCCCAGGTGCCTCATTCACGGCGTGTCATCTATAGGAGATAAACAGGTAAGTCACTCATCAGAAATGGAGACGTAGCTTGATTACTTCCTTGTTTGGTGTCTCTTTTATATGGGTCCAGCCGTGAACGATTGGCCCGGGTTGGCGAGCTTCCTGGTACTGGTCCTCAGTTGCCAGGGCGACGCTGAGCCTTTCCCGCCACAATGGATATTTGACTTGCAATATGTCAGTGCAATATACTTGTAGTGACTCCAGTATCACCAGAACCCCATCGTCTGCAGGATGGATTAGTATAAACACTACGAATGCAGAGTCATGTGCATTTTCAACCATCTCCTAATTTATATTTTGGACCCTGATATTAATGCCAGGGACTAATGGCCTGCCAAAATCTTGCTACCATCACTACCAAATACCTATAATCACAACTGTCAAGCCACAGCACATCTTTACTGGCTGAGGGAAGAGCGGCAGATTTCTCACACCTCTACAGAGAAAGTGTGATACTGTTTATACCAATTTTTACCCCCCAAAAATGAGAGCGAGAGAGAGAAAAAAAGAACCACAGTCTCTTTGTGGTGTGATCCCACTCAGGCAGGTTTCAGAGTGTGATGCAATACAGAAAAGCAAAGAAAGGCATGGCTCCAAACATGAGGTCACGGGGCGAGGAACAGTGGTATCATGTGGTTTCATACACACTGAGCTGACATTTAATACTTAATGAGGAACAAATAGTGCTGTTTTTTTAACTGCATTTCCTCTCTTCCTGGATCATATGTCTCTACCAACAAAAACAGTCTCGTGTATTTGCCGTGATGAGTAGTCTCATCATTACCCAAGATACAGAGGATCAGTGGGTTCGCAGTACTTAAAAGGAGTCCCACAAAGCAGTCTATAGACTTCAGCAATGACCGTGGGGCACCATGACTGTACTGTGGGAAGAGTGCATGTTTTTAAACAGATGTGCTATGTAATGCCAGTGTTTTAGCTTCCCCCTCCACTCCCTCTCTAACGATTTTGTGTAAAAATGCATTGAAAGTCAGCAGTCTCAGATCCAAAGGGTTATTATTTGAAGGGTTTCAGGATTGTTTTTTTTTTTACACAATTAATTTTGTGGCATCATTACATCCAGTCCAGTCTCATGGCAATTCGTACATATTTTATAAGGTGGCTAATTCATAAAAATTTCTATGACCTCAATTTTTGTTAAATCGTACGTATTTTACGATTTGCCAATTTACAAGCGATCTATACTTAATCCCGTGCGTAAACCTACACGTCACTGGAGTTTAGACGAATCGTACAAAGATTTGTACAAATTAGCATAGATTAGCCACCTTGTACAAATACAAACTAATTGGTCGTGAGACTGTGTTGTAACTTAACATTTGTGCCATAGCTATATTTAGTTTGGGAGGTGACGTGGAGGTGAGGATTATGCAACAATGTTCAGTGATGTCAATGAAGAAAAAACCTTTTGATTACTAAACAATTTCTTTAAAATATATTATTTTGAGTACAAGGTTTCCTTTTTTAGGTTTCTGTTTTACATGCTTACATAATTAGATTATGACCAAATTTCGAGCAATATTGTGTATTCCTGTGCGTGTTAATGTAGCCATTGCCAAAATAAGCTTTAAATAGACATAATCTATTTACCTTTTAATGGAATTTTTTATAAATTGATTACACTGTGTACACCAAAACAAGTAAACCAGTTGTTACAAAGTAAACCACCAGACATCTGTCCAATTCTAGAACAGTATTGTCGTCCAAATGCACATTTTGAGAGAAAGGTTGTGATTGTTCATTCCATTTCTAAAATGCAGAAGAAATCAACAGATATTAACATAAAAAAGAATTTCCATGAAATTAGGAGAAAGAGAAAGAAGAAAGATAAAAGAGTCCTGGAAGCTTTCTGCCTGCAGATGTTGGCCTAGTACAGCCCACCCACGTTGGCCCCAGTGATCTTTGATGGCGATGAATGATGATGTCACAAGAGCTCAGGCCAGAAGTCAGGAGGAAAAAGCTTATCATCACTGATGCAACCAAGCGTAACACACACACACTTATTCTGTATATATGTGCATACATAGTCTATACACATGCACTCAGCACTAGTTAAGCTGCATGGGGAAAACGATAAGATGCATGGCTTTTTAAATTAAATGAACCTTACATTTTCAGATGAAGTTCTTTAATATCAAACAAACAGACTGCTATTAGGATTTGAAGCTGTGTGCATGACATAATTATGCAAATTCTTACTTTTTCATTAACATTTAAAGTCAAACACACGGCATAAAAAGGTAAATGCACGAGTGGCTTACACAAATATATTAAATATAAGAAAAAACTATAAAAATATGTCCAAATATACAATAGAGATTAGAGAATGCTTCACTATGAGGACTTGACTGCTTAAGGGGGGTTACATGCTGAAACTTTCCTAATTGTGTTCTTAGCAAAATAATCTTCTCATGGCTGTTTTCAATATTTACATGGGTGGTCAAGTTTACCAGTTTATTTGTTCATTTTCTCTGCCTCAGTTAAAATGTTTGCAGTATGCTGTTGTATTTAAAAAAACAACATTGGTCCATAACTGCTTTGTCATTGTGTCTCAAATTTGTAATTTTTAAATATAACAACATTTAAACTTCACTCTCTGGTGGGAATTACCTCAGGAATGATTACACAGTGTCAGAGATATACAAACAAATACAGAACAAATATAATAGAGTTTTCCTTACTAGGACATTTTGCTTTGTTTATTTCTGCAATGATTTTTGGGAAATAAATGAATTAAACTAATACTTTTAGTAATAATAAATAATCTCATCTATGATGCAGGGTTATTTTGTCCAATAAATACTGCGACCACAGCAAAGTCTGATATTTATTTGTTAACAGCTATGAGCGGCTTATAAATCCTTCTCTGGTGCCTTGCTTGGATCTTCTCAAATGTTCCAGGGACTGCGTTTTCACTGCCAGTTGACAGAAATACACAGCACCACCTCAAAATAGTCTCAAAGGAAAACAATATATTCATATGTCTTTTTCTTTTCACTCAAAATGACTGCCAACTGCCATACAAAACTGCATTCTGTATATCCCTCAATACTACTGCCAGCTGCCGTACCAAACTCCAAGTCATATTTCTCAAATGAAGTGACAGAACCAACACGTCTTTTAATGATGGAAAAATATGCCATTCCGCCAGAAGACCCTAAATCTAGGCATCGAAGAAACTGATCATCAACTCTGCATTAATAACAAGGATTTAAGTGTGCGCACAGTCTCTGTTGTCATGAAGATGATGAATGAAAAAGAAATAGCAGTTGAGTAGAGAGTACATTTATTATAGTGCCAGGTAGTACTAATATAAATCTTAAAGGTCTTAACACAGAATAAGCCTTAGCTGCCAGGTACAGAAATGATGTTTTTTCTTATTGCATGTGTCAATACAAGCAAAGAAGAAATAGGTCTACATCTGAGGCCTAAATAATAATTTTATTATATTGTTATTTTTATTATATTATATAGTGTTAGCGAACCAAACTTCAAACATGTTAGCAGTGAATAGCTACATGCTAGTTGTGATTAGCTAAGTGTTAATTCATGCTGAGAACTGTATAAAAATCAACAGTAACTAACAACTCAGTTTTGCCACGGCATGCACCACTCGCATTTTCTTCAGGAAATGTACTAGTACTGTATATGCTGGTTAGGTAGGTTTTGAAATAGAGATGCTGGCTTACACTGCTTTAAGATGGTCTATGCTAGTTCACGTGCTGGTAAAGAACCAGCATAAACCAGCAAAAAAAAAAAAACGCTTAAACCAGCACCCCAGCTTCAAAACCTACCTAACAAGGTATGTTTTTTTTCCAGCAGGGATACCATTAGCTGCTTTGTCTTGCTTGTTGATGGTCGAGGTAAATGTTGTTTAACCCAAAAACATGTAAAATATGTAACATGAATTTACAGCAGTCTAAAAGAATCCAAACTTACAAATATGGAACTTACCAAATCCACATAAGAAAAGAGTGAAAGTGCTCACCAAACAAATGCATGGTTGAAATAAGACAAGCATCTGGCCCAGCAAACGACGACGGACTGAAATACTCCTTTAAACGACTTTCACAATAGTCGATAACTGAGCCACATCTGTGTTTTTATAAAACGATTGAAAGAAGCAAATCCACGGTGTGATAGGAGAGAATTGCAAGTAGTGCCGGTTTCTTTCACACGTATGGAGCGTGATACTATGGAAGCCCGCAAAAAGACACAAATTGTGTGATATAAAGTCGCGATTACGACTTTTTTTTTCTTTTGTGAGACATAAATTTGCAATTGTAGTTATGAAGTTAAATTTTTAGCTGAAAAAAATACTGATTATCATGTTCTCAGAATTGCAAGTTTATATCTCACTATTCTGATTTTATATATCAAAATTTTGACTTTATAACTCGTAATTGTGACTTTATACCTCGCAATTCTGACTTTATAACTTTCTCATGAATCAGACGATGGGAAACGTACTGTACGTATCCATCTGCAGGCTTTATTATTTACACACAGGGTAATCACAGCGTAGAAACAGGCAGAGTCAAACAAGCGGCACCGGGGACATCAGAGGCAAAGGCAAGAGAATTAACCAGTAGGAGATGCGTGGGTCGGCAACAGTAAATCCAAAACAGCAAAACACAGGGAAACAAGGAAAACCACGAATGGCTTGACAAAGGGAGAACACAGGATTCATCCAACATTGACCAGTTTCTAAACAGGAAATAAACGGGACTTTTATACAGACATGCTAACAAGACTAAGGGGAGGAGCGAGTGGTCAAGGCAACAAACAAGGTGGGTGGAGACAACAATGAAACACAACGAATGAGATGGGCGGAGACGTGAGTTCATTGAAACAAGTCCAGGCATGAAAACAGAGGTAAACACACACACACAGAGTTCAATGGGCACTGGAGTGCCATCCAGTGGCCTGAGCTGGCACATCCAGCTGATCATGACAAACGTCTTAGGTTATGACTGTAACCCTAGTTCCTTGAAGGAACGAGATGCTGCGGGAACGCCCTCAGTGTGACGGCTCTGAATGTGTGTAAAATCAGACCAATGAAATGGTGAGACGTCGTAGGCGGGTGACGTCATCGGCCAGG
>JAUMHP010000074.1:6404294-6418934 GCA_032361065.1 Enteromius trimaculatus | reverse complement strand
TAAATGTTAATTCCATTCATTACAATATATTATATAGGAATATATAAAATGAAATAAAAAAAAACAACAACTAAGAAAAAGGAAACAAAACATTCAGGCAATTCATTTCACAAAATAAAAACTGAATGACAATTTTCTAAACAAAGATCATTTTTGTTGTCACAATCATTTTTAATAATTATTTTCTTATATTTCCATAGCCCTACAGATGACAATCAGTTTGGAGAATATTTGGATGGATTCTTGAATCCATGTTGAATTGTCATATTTTTTATTATTTATTTATTACAATTAAAAAATTAGCAGAATGCTTTTTTTAGTTTTTACTAATGCAAACAAACTTTAAGTATTATTGTACTGCTGGTCTTAAGTAGGAAACACGTACTCAGATGATACATGTGAGCAAAATCTGCATTGCAACACTTTCAAACAGAGAGACACTGTGCTGAGGATGTTGCGCTCTCAGGTGTGAATGAGTTTTCAAGCATATTTAGATCCTCTACATGTGAACCTGATGCATTGAACTCTAGGTACAGGCATGCCTGACAAAACCTATGAAACGGGATAGCCCTGGATTATTTTACCCCAAAATTATCCAAACAGGTGCCTCCGATGAGCTCACCAAATGAATGTGCATAACACAAACGACATGAAGAAAACACAAAAGCCCAATGCTCGCTTTCTTCCACCGAAAATGTGTGGCTCCCCCAAAAAGTGTCTAGTTTCACTCACTCCTCAGGCATTTACGATTAATTCATTCCACTTGCCCCCAGGTACACTTCTTAGACTTGGATGAAAAAACACTTTAATATTGTGCTGATTTTTTTTTTTTTTTTTTTTTTTGAAGGAAAAAAATGTATTTCAAAAGCCAGTGCTGTCAAAATGATCTCCTATTACCTAAAAAGCACTGTTAGTCATATTGGTAAAGGGGGGGTTTATTGGGGATCACTGAATATGCAACCTCAGGGCTTGAAAGAGGAATATCAAAGTCATGCGATACGATGTGGCATTCGCTAATTTCTGCATCTGAAAACCGGATATTTGAGAAAGTCTTTTCATGCACTAGTAATGACCATGACATGCTCATAGATAGAGACAGGAGAGGGATGAATCTCAGGGGAAACAGAGAGGTTACGGCACTGAGTTATGGGTATATTGACATGCGACGTGACAACCGTGTGCTAAACAGACCCTCATTTGGCCCACAGGGTGAGATAGTCCCTTGGGATGAGGGGATGTGGAGACTGGGAACAAAGCGCTCAGGAACAGACAGAGCCGTCTATAGAATTCTGAGCGAGTGCCTTAGGATGTGTGCAACAGGACCAAGTGTGGGAAAGTTCATGGAGGAGATCCCTACTCTTTCAAAACTCAGTTACCACACTGCAGCTCAAAATGGACATTTATAATTTATTTTGAAAATGTGTTGATATATATTAATTGATGATTATGGTAATGATGCATATTCACTTAAAAAGGATTATCTTATTTTAAACTTTAAATTGTAAATAACCATCATCAGGTTTCTGATAACTGGGTGATTATTATTGAGATTAAAAAGAGATGTGTGTTTGTGATAAGCACTGTGATTCTTATCATTTAAAGCATTGTGTTATTCATTTTTTGAAAGTAAACAGAATATAGCCTGCTGATGCCCAATTTAAAATCCCATTTGATCTGCAGAGGATAGACGCTGCCCTCTAGTGGAAAACTACTGAATTAGAATGTATGACTTTTTCTTTTTTTTAAAGAGGGGGAAAAGTTCATCTTCAATGTTTAGATGAAATTAGGCATTTAGTATGAACTATTTTAGAAGCTCTACTTTAAAAGCAAAAAAAATTAAGAAGTAAAAAGCATAATAATAATAATATTAAAAATGTTATCAAATAAGCAAAAAGATAGAAAAAGGTACAACTTAAAAAAAAAAAAAAAAACAGCACAGAAATGAATAGATCACCCAAACATTTTACATTTACTGGATATTTACTCAACCTCAGGTTATCCAAGATGTAGATGAATTTGTTTTTTCTTTGGAACAGATATTGAGAGGTTTAGCATTACATCACTTGCTCACCAATGGATTTTCTGCAGTGAATGGGTGCCGTCAGAATGAGAGTCCAAACAGCTGATGAGAACATCTAAATAAATTAAAAGTAATCCCCTCATAATTTATCAGTTAATGTCTTGTAAAGTGAAAAGCTGTGTTTTGAAGAAGCAAATCCATTATAAAAGCATTTTTTACTTACAGTCAAAAGTATATAATACATAATAACGCTTTCTCCAGTGAATAAATCAATCCTCTGTGGTCTTTTCATATAAAAATCCACCAAAATATTTTTTTAGTGCTCTTTTGGAATTTTTTCACTTGTAACAAGCACTTGATCTGTGTATATTTCTCTCCTGATTAGGGATGACTTTTTTCACTGGACAAAGTTTTAACCATTTGTTTTACAACTGGTGCAAATTGTATTCTGAATTCACTGATTCAGAATAACTGATGTAGGGGTGAGGATTACTTGTGGATTACTTGTGGATTTTTGTGATGTTCTTATCAGCTGTTTGAACTCTCATCCTGATGGCACCCATTCACTGCTAATGATCCATCAGTGTCGGCAAGCAAGTGATGTAATGCTAAATTTACAAAAGTAAAAAAAAAAAAAAAATGCACATAACAAATGACCTGAAACTGAGTAAATATTCATTAAATATTTTTTTTTTTTTTTTTTTTTTGGAGAATCAAACAGTTTCCCTCAGCCATAATAGAATGTCATTTGTTTAGCTGTTTGTCATGCTCTTTACATCTTCTTTATGGTCCTTACACAGCTCAGAGTAAGACGTATGCAATCCAAAACTTCAACATCATGGTTTACTCTAAAACGCAGAGCACCAGTCACAGCATGCTGAGGACGAACTGGATGCCCAGTGGACTTCACCTGACCAAAGAAACAAGAGCCAGTATCTTTCTGCTCCTCAGTCCTTTCCAGCACAAGGAGGATCTTCCGAGGCCTCAGAAGTTTCACTGTGGTCTTCAGAGGGACTTTTCGCACTCTTCGACAAACCCAGACACAGAGCCAGCATGGAGCTGGCGGCGTTCACTACATCATTATCATCTACCGATAGGAAACAAACACACAAACTCAAGCATTTCTTAACTAACCACTGATGTGCTAATGTCCTAAAACTTTACCATGGCTAGGGAGTTCTCTCAGTTTGGGTTGGCGGTTGCCTCTCTGTGACACAGGAGTTTTGCACTGTCTCTTATGGGTGAACCAGTGCAGCCTCTGACAGTTCGGCCCACAGTAGACCACCTGCAGAGAGATCAGAGCATTGTGGGAAAACAGTGTTTCAGCAACATAATACCAAGAGAGCTTACTTAAGTATACAAAACAATAATCTTTGTAAGTTTATAACTTTAAAATAAATCACATGAACAACATTTGTAAGTTTGGCTACAAAATAATCCAAAATGTCAATATTAATTAAATGTTGATGGCAATTTGTGATTATTTCATAAAAAGAGGAAACACTTCGTACCATTTTACAGAAGGAGCACTTCTTGTCAGCACCCTTCTCTCCACATGTAGCACAGTACTCTGTGTCCATAAGCACCATCTGGCCCGTCAATGCCTGGGTCAGAACCGAGAAGGCTGTAGGGTCGTTCCCCTGGAAACAAGAGAGGGGTTGTGAAACAAAAGTCCACACATTTTTACAATTTGACATCAGTCAGCAAGTTATGCACATCTACGCTTGCATTCAAAAGCTTGTTAAGTAAATTAGTAAAACAAAGTAATGTTGTGAAGTATTATTACAGTTTAAAATAGCTGTTTTTGTAAAGTGTCATTTATTCCTGTGATGCAATGCTGAATTTTCAGCGGCATTACTTAAATCTTCAGTGTCACATAACCCTTCAGAAGATGTTGCAGCAAGAAACATTTCGTATTCTTAATTTTTTGTGGGAACTGTGAAACATGTTTCTGTGATGAATAGAAATGCCAAAAAAATAGAATGTCTCTACTGTCACATTTGATCAATTTATACATCCTTGCTGATTAAAAGTATTAAAAACGGCTCTCTTCAAACATTTGAACAGTAGTGTAACAGTAATATTTAACTACTTAATGAATTGAACTAATATTAATTATTTATATATATTTATATATATTTAATATTATTTATATTACTAATCTAATTTATTATATAATTTAAATTAGTATTATTTAAAATAATTCCACATTATATGACCCTTAAACTTTGTTTACAATCACATGGTGTCTGTTTTATATGTTTAAAAATGTACTGACAATTTCCACAGGCACCATACTTTGGACCAGCTGATGCAGCAGGGTTGCCTCACAATAGGGAAACTTCCGGATACATTCACGGATGAATTTCTCCTGGTACTGAGGGAAGCCATCACCATCTCTTCCTTTCAGAAGGCTTGGGCAGAAGCAAAATATATTTAAGTGACTCGATTTGCAAGGCTGCCTCAGGCGGAAGAACCTTAATTTACAATATCACCTCTTCAACAGAGCATCCAGGTTGTCATCTCGTTCCTGCAGGAAGACCAGACACTTCTGCAGCACGCAGCTGATGTAGTGCATCTTCATGGCCAGAACCTCATTCATGTCCTGCTGTTTCACGCACTGCTCGCAGAGCAGATCCATGACACGGTAGCACTTCTCCAGGGCAACCACATCCACCAATAAAGGGTCCTCCTTCACCAGCATCACCATCTGAAAACGCATGACGGAAAAAATGTGCCTCAAGTCAATATTGCAGAGAGACACCAGCCTTACTTACAATGCAAGTTTCATAGAGGAAACATGTTTCTCACGCTGCATGATTCTGTCAACTGATCCCTGCTGAGTATGGCACTGAGACACCTTACTCATCAGAAATCACTGGATGTGAGACAGCTGAGATAGCGCACACAGATGCCATCCCAGATCTGCCACAAAGCACACACGCACATCTCTAGAGCAACTGTGTATTAAATTACTACCGCACACCTTTGATTGGACACTCACAGGCCTGCATTTGGACAACAAATTTGCTGATTAGCCAAAAAGCCTAATATTAATTATTTTGTTGATGCTGGTTGGAAAATACAAATAAGAAACTCTCATCGCATACAGTTGTTTTCACAAAATAAGAATGGAGCTTATTTAATTATATATACAGTATCAGCTTTAAAGCATTTACCAGAGGCAGTCAAATTTCAAAACTTCACATAAACGCAAGATTATGTAAATGAAAAAAATAAAAAAAATGTTCTGTTGCTGTTTTGGGTGTAGTAAAATCCAAAATGCAGCAGAAGCTAATTTTATTTTAATAAATCGTTTCATTAACAAAACTATTTTAAGTATATCCTCGCATTAAAACTCTTAAAACTACACAAAAAGAGTATTATTTATACATTTATAGTGTATTTTGGTGTACAGCATGACACTCGCTGTGAGACAGTGATAAGAACAATGAAGCGGTTACGTTATCACAATTGCATTCCTCTCAGCCAATCAGATCCGAGGATCAAACAGAACCATTGTATAAGGCAATATCTTCACCTTACAAATAGTTGTCTATAGCAAAAATGCTACAGTTATTTATCAGTGAGAAAGTGTGAGGACTAATTTTGGAACTGGCACCCCAAAATTATAATGCAAGACAGTGTTATTTATGTATTTCATTGCATTTCATGTCACATGCAAATGTATTTCTATTTTTCATATGTTGTGCAATGAAGGCTGTTTATCAGAGCTATATGGTATAACAGAAGTCCAAGCCTGTGTTGAAATGCAGGCCATGCTGTTGCTCTGTAATATCACAAGGATATATTTAGATGGAATAAAAGCAGGAGGGGTGTTGGTTAGTGCAAACTAATGCTTCCTCCAGTCATGTGACCTTGTATGGTGTTCTTATGGGTCCGTGTTATAAAAGCATAGGCCGCTTTGTTTCGCTCACATTGATTGGTTTGTGTGAACACTGTGCTTGAAATCTGAGTTATATAAACACACTTGGCAGTTCTTACTTTGACGGGATTGAGGTTAGTAGTCATGATGATTTTGTGTAGGGGTCCTGCTAGTTTGGGTGGTAGTTTAGGTTCAATCTCTGAGCCCTGGGGTCTGGTGTAGTATTCCAGCCTCGCACGAGAAAAGAAATTGTTGATCACTGTCACACAGTCATGCTGACCTGCACGGGGTGGAAAGATTAAGATTATTTATTCATTTGTAAGTAGTAAGTGTGCATATGTACTGTATATGAATCGCTCACCCACAAAGGCAGCCATCTGAGCAGCAGTCCGTCCCACAGAGTTGACAAGATCTGTCTCTGCTCCAGCATCTAAGATCATCTCTGTTACTTCTGCATTACCTGTGGAATTTTTCAGATTAGATGAGCTGGGGAAACTTTAGATGTCATTTTTAGGTTATCTACACTATATACAATACTCTTCAAAAGTCTGGGCTTAGTAGTTCTTTTTATAAGACACTAATATGCCATGGAAATAATCACATTACTGATGCACATGTCAATAAAAATAAGAAAATGTTTCTTGAGCAAATCAGCATATTATGACTACTTAAGGATTATGTGATACTGAAGACAGGAGTGCTTTAAATCAGCTATCACAGGAGTCAATTATTTAAAATGTAATTGTCTCTGGAAATTAATTCATATGACCTAAAGCATATACTAAAGCAGTGCCCTTTCAAAAGGTACTAAAAAATGTACCCTTTAGGTAATTATATGTGCCTTTAAGGTGCTAATGTAATCCTTTTATGGGTAAATAAGATACAAAGGCGTACCTTTCGAAAAGTTAACTTAGTGAAGCTTTTGTATACCTTTAAATGTTAGATGATGAGTATATCGATATGAGTTTACCTGAAAGGCCAGCGAACATGAGGGCTGTATAACCATACTCATGCTCATTACAGTTGACATCCGCTTCGTGCTGCAGCAGCAGTCTACACATGTCTGCTTTGCCTTTATAGGCTGCATGCATGAGAGGGGTCATGCCATACTGAAACCACATGAAGGAAAACAGTTCAGAAATGGCTTTTCATCTGCATGACTCAAAAGCAAATGACATTTAGCCTTTTTCGTTCCCTTCGCAAATTGTAAAAATCTAGGAAATGCGTCTGCTGGATGGAGATTCTGACAAAACACTGCCACTTGTTGAGAGTGACATGAGCTGGGTGAGTCATAATCTTTTGTTGCTCCTTGGAAGTCAAAAGACTGCGTTGGTGGCACAACGAACAAGCTCCACATCTGATTTTGACAGGTGGGATACACTTATCAACTGCTGTTTCTAATCATTCTGGCCACAAAAGGACCTCAAGTAGTCTGTAGGTTACATCTAGTGGCATGTCTCCATTATCACACCTCTTTAAGGACCACATCCTCCACTCAAGAGTCTCTGCCATATGCCAATAAGGAACATATGCTGTCACCTCACCAGCCCACCAGCCACTGCACTTGTTTACATAACATCCTCATAAAGCAACTAAATAATACTATCTTTTCCAGTGTAAAGCCTGTGACTATGCAGTCGGGCTACAGCAAAACAGCATAAACATTAAGAAAAGTAGCAGTAAGTACGGGTTGTTTTGGCCAGCAGCTCTAGGTCTGATTTCATGTTTTGTTGAGTTCCAGCTTGGTGAATCCCAATGAGCCATAACTGGTGCTTAAATGGCCTGTAAATTACTACCCGTATTCATCATCTTTATGCTCTTACCTCATCCAGACAGTTAACACGCACATTTGGATTGCTAAGCAGCTGGGTGGCCTCTTGCACATCACCTTTTGAGAAAAAACAGTCTAGAGTTTAGAGAGTATGGATAACTAGAGACACTTAAAGTAAACTGAGAGTAATTTTTAAAGATATTTTTTATTATTTACCTTTTTCAAATTATGCAAGGATTTATTAAAATACTGTTCTAAGATAAACAGAAAAGTTCATTAAACTGGTTAGTTTATAGATAAAGTAGATTATGTGAACAAATCTTACATTTAATATCAAAGTGTGTATAATATGAGACCGACACTAAATATATAATACTGTTGAAAAGTAAGATTAATTTCGATGCTTTTGAAAGACATCTCTTAAACTCAGCAGGGCAACACTTATTTGATACAGTAATACAGTAGACTAAAAACAGTAATACTATGAAATATTACAATTTAAAATATCTGTTTTTCTCCATTAATATATTTTAGTATTTTTATACTAAATTTTATACTTTTATTTTATGTAATTTATTTCTGTGATGCCAAGCTTAATTTTCAGCATCGTTACTCTAATCTTCGTTATTTTAATATGCTGATTTGCTACTCAAGAAAAACTGCATTCATTTCAAGTAGAAATATGTAGTTTTATATTTATTCACTGTGTCATCAATGCAATGTGTTTTGCTGAATAAAAGTATTATTTTATCCTAAAAAAGGAGAGAAACAGTGTAAAAATAAGGCAGAAACGTGGTGTAACTAATCAAACAAGAGAACAAATAATTAAACCTCAAACCAATCCAATAGCCTAATTTATAAAATATTATAAAATATTAAATTATAAAAATTAATATATAAGCATAAAGTTATGTTCTAAGATTAAAAATCAGAAAAGAAAATTAAAGAGCGATTTCCAGTACCTGCAGCAGCAACCTGTAGCATCACTCTTTCTTCAGAAGTCAGATCCCCTTTTCTTGCAGGGGTCATGCTTGTCATATTGACACCAGTCATTTATTATTATTCTTAAGAAAAATGCTAATAGTATATCGCTGTGAAATTGTTTCCTCAGAATACTGATCTTATAATACAAAACTCAAAGTAAAAACCAGATAGCATCCTTGGGTCATACCACTTTTGATACGGAATGGGGGGAGGGTGAATCTACGAGTGACACGATGTGAAAATGCCGTAATGAATATTTTAGTATAATAATGTTTATTTTATTAAAATTACTTTATAAATACATGTTATTACTTTTTAATTCAAGAGGATTTAATTATTAATAGCCGTGGTAATTCACGTCGTGATGAGTACCCCTCTCGAGAGTGGTACAGTCCAGATGTACTTAACTTGCCTGCTCAAACTGTCGCGTGAGATACTGCGCGGAGCGGTGCTCGAGATCATCACAGGCAGAATCACAGACAGAATCACAGACAGGTAAATACAATCACATGATGGCATGTAATGATGCGCAATGTTGACATAAGCCTGATTCGTGTATGGTCCTTTCCTGTTTCTTCTGAGCACCTAGCTTCTGAGCTTTTACTACTTTTAAAGCGTAACCTGCTGGTCTTGAAAACTGTATAGCCTAATTTATTTACAATTATTTGTAAGCAGGCGTTTAACTAATAATGAAGTCGGATTACTGGGTTATTTATGAAACCGTGTAGTAATGATTTTAAGCACTTGTGTGAACGATAGCTTGACACAATTATATTGTGCTTTACAAAAACGCACAACAAAATTATATCAGATCTATTTTAGAGGACCAAATAAAAAGTATGCATAATATACAGAAAACTACATGTGTATATATACTGTATATATATTTAATATCTGACTATTGAATGTGTAATGCTGAATGTAAGATGAAAAATATATATTTTTGTAATACTATCTATGTATAATATTTTTATCCTATCAAAGCTTTCGTCCTGTGTTGTGTCCCAGCACCTCATTCCTACTTTGAAACCAGGTTGCATTCTCTTCCAGGAATGCCATTGCCTCCGTGTTATTCTTGGCACTGAAGCACTTATAAATTTGGACCGATGAAACTAGCAAGAATATAAACCTACAGCTATACAGCAGCACACACAAGACAGCAGAAACATGTTCTTGTGGTTGCCAAGTGCAGTGTGATGTTTGTCCTCGTTTATTTGTTTTTAAGACAATGAATGTCACCAGTGAGAAAGTGGTGAAATCGAAGAGCTGTGTGGAATATGCAGTGTGGTCCATTAAATGAAGAGTGATTGATTTTGATGGTTGGAAGCCTTAGTCACTCCTCAGGGACTGTTGTAATCGAATTAAGACCTGGCTCTGACTTTTGACTCTCCGGATTTTCTTACAGCGTTTCTGGATTTCCAGCGACACTGGTCTTAACCAGTCCTGTGAGGTGTTTTGCTCCGCTTGAGCTGGTCTAAGGGCTGGTTACTGCATTGTCTGTTGTAATGGACTAAGGTTTGGTGACAATTAGCTAAATCATCCCCTTTGTGGGCTCATCCCTGTTGAATGTGGTTGTTGATATCATTTAGAAATCACACGGGACTTGCACATGAGTACATATTGTTCAGAGCTGCGTGAAAGGACTCAGTTTTAGAAAAACACTGAGCCATGATGTAGAATGCCGTTTAAAAACAATTGTTCTGATTTCAGTGAATTATCAGAGTAAGTCAAAAGTTCATGCAGCTTTGAGGACAAATCAAGGTTATTCTTTGTGTGGTTTGAAATGTGTTATTTGTTTTTTTTTTTTTTTTTTTAAGAGTAGCATTAGAGAACTTGGAGGGACTTTTTTAGATTTATAATAATGTTAATGTTATTTATTTATTCATCTAAAGCATATTCTATAAAAATATAATTTAAAGCTGACTCAAAAAAAAAATCTCTGCTCATTTGAGTTTGTTTTTGTAAAATGAGATTATTATTATTTAAGGTTATTTAATTAATATTTAATTTAGTAAAATCCGTTGAATTATTTTATTATTATTATTATTATTATTTAAGGTTATTTAATTAATATTTAATTTAGTAAAATCCGTTTAATTATTTTATTTTATTATTATTAATAAAATTATTGTTAATAAAAATAATTGTAACTTGTTTCTATCACAAATCGTTTTCAAACTTCTGACCTCAGCTTCACTTTTGTAACGTATTATAGTAGCCTGTGGTGAAACATTCATATACAAAGCTTACTGCAATATAAAGCAATAAAGTACATCAAGAAACTTTTTTTTTTTTTTTTTTTCTCGTTATAAGTTTACACACAATGTTGACCTGCACTCTGCCACGTCAATAAATTGTTGAGGCAGCAGATGGAAAATGTTGATTTTGTTTGTGTATATCTTTGCACGTATGTACACTTTGCGAGTTTGCTTGTACACACACACACACATGCAGCTGTAAGCTGTGATCAGACATGTCCTTGCTGTAATATGACACGTGTCCCAGGCCTGGGTGACTGAAGTTTACACTGTCGGGGATGAGCCCCTCTATATTTAGCACAGGGCAGCGAAAGGCTTGCCGGAGCGCTGGCTTTCTGCTGGAGCACTCACTGCGTGCTGGAGAGGACCTCTCAGCTGATGAGCTTTCAGATCGCGAGCTTTTTTTCCTCCTAGTACAGTGCACTATTATAAACGAGGTATGTGAGAGGAGGGTGTAGTGTTATGGAAAGCACAGATTACTGGGTCATAGCACAAAAAAAAAACGGGTCATCTATGTTTTTGTTGCTAATTTCAATATATTTCATGTCTGTTTCTTTGCATGTGAAGGATTTTTATGAATACCGGTAAGCAACAGAAGCCAGTGCTTACAGGCCAGCGGTTTAAGACCAGGAAAAGGGGTAAGTCACTTTTTACCTCTATATTTCCTATTCTACTTCATAGAAACTAATTGTGGCCTTTACAAACTTCTAAATTGTGTTGACAGTTAATTGGAAAATGTACAATGATTGTTCTTGATATTTGTTCACGCACAGAAACGCGTTACACACCCACACACACCTTAGATGTGCACACATGTTGCAGACACTCACTCAGCAATGCGTTGGCAAGGGTCTCAATTCATGTTCCATTAATAGCTTGTTTGTGTACTTCATGTATTACACAATACTGGCACCAGTGCAGTTTATCTTAGTTCTGCAGTCTCAGAGACACAGAAGTTAACAAATAGCTTGCTGCAATAGCTGCTGCATTAGTTCCTGAATCAGAAAGTTCAGTGGGTGTTTACACATGTAAAATGTCCCACAGTGCTACCTTTCCATTGTTTCTTCATGTAAACGTGCACGATGGACATTGTTGACCACTGCACTCACATAGTACCCATGATATGGTGCTCTAAAAAAATGCAGTACTCAAGATAAAAGACGTTTAAAAACTTAAACAAAACAAGTCTTAAGTTATGTTTTTCCCATTTCACTTACTGCTTTAAAGCAAAAGCACAATTTTGTGTGATTGTTTATTATATTGTTTAAAATATAAAGGATCTCATTTATGAATCTCCAGTCAGAAAAGTATAGGAATTATTTTCTTATCATCATTATCACATATTGTTTTTATTTTTGCGTTTAATTGAGTTGTGGTATTATCAGACATTTGTTTTGACAAAAAGGCTAAATGAAAGCTAAAAAAAAAAGTTTGGGTTCGGAAATATTTTTTAATGGTCACCAAAGCCTTTTTTCTTTTCTTTTCTTTTTTTTTTTTTTTTTTTTTTTTTTTTTTTTTATACAATAAAAATTAATATTGAAAAAAAAAAAAATAAAAAAAAAAATAATTTTAAGAAGATTATTAAGCTGTATTTTCTTTTCTTGATACATTTGTATGTATATAAAATGTTGTATTTTATATGTATATACAGTAAAGTGATTGCAAAGTAGAATGTTTTAATCATTCTAGTAGAATCAATAGTCTGATTAGCTCAATAAATATTTCTTCTTATTGTTAATGCTGAAAACAGTTGTGTTTAATATTTTTGTAGAAAATGTAATGTTTTTTTGTAAAATAATAAAAAGTTGAACAATAAATCTTTTTCACAAAACACTACGTCTTTACAGTAGCATGTAGTCCACTTTAGACATTCTACTAACTATAAGTAATTTTGTTCTTGCAAAGTTACTTAAAGTAAGGAGAATGTCTAAATGTCAAAGTATTCTACTAACTCTAATCTTAAACAGTCTACTAATACTCTAACGAGAGTCTGACATTTACAGTTGCAAAGTTACTAATAGTTAAAGAATGTCAAAAAGTAACATGAAACCATCTTTACTGTCACTTTTGATCAACTTATTGCACCCATGCTAAATCAAAGTATTCATTTAATTCTACAACAAAATCTCACTAACCCCAAACATTTATAATATAGGTCAGTCTTTTGCAAACAATGATTTTTTTTCCATCAAAAGAACTCACACAGCATCTGCCATACAGATCTAATGTGAATCGTCCATGTAGGTGTATGATACGGGTGAAAGGTGAACACCGTTAGACATTACAGACAGCTTAGGAACGTTACTTAATAGCTTTTGACTCTGACAAATGTGGGGGCGTTTTCAGCAGGGCATTAGAGTTATGCTTCACTGGCTTGTGTGGTAGGTGTGACTGGCACTTCAAATGTGAGATCTCACAGGAAGGCACTCAACATGCTCTTTAGCGTGTGCTATAATCAGAATTCCTAGCCAGCAGCGAGGCGAGGGAACTCATTTACATAATGGTAGGTATAAGTGTCGCTTGCATATTTCTGCGTGCGACCACCTGCTTCATTATCAAGCGTTCTACACAAATCAAGGATCGACTCGAAATCATTTAAAGCATTTTATTCTGCATCACAAGTGCCTAATGTAAATCCTGAATCTCTGCTGACCAAGAGACTTTTTTGTGTGTTCTTTCTTACAGATGAAAAGGAGAAGTTTGAGCCTACGGTTTTCCGAGACACTATTATTCAAGGCCTCAACGAAGCAGGTGGTGATCTTGATGCTGTAGCCAAGTTTCTGGATGTCACTGGGTCGAGACTAGACTACCGCCGCTATGCCGACACCCTGTTTGACATCCTCATGGCTGGGAGCATGCTTGGTGAGAAGGTCCAAAACTTTGTGCATCATTTTGGAATGTTGTCTTAAAGGAATAGTTCTCCCAAAAATGAAAAGTACCCCATAATCTATTCACCCCTAAGCCATCCTAGGTGTATATAACTTTCTATATGTATATGTATATATTCTTTCAGACGAACAGATGAGTTTTAAACAAAATTATCCTGGCTCTTCCATATTAAATATTTATTCAAGTCTAATGATCCTAGAAATTTAAGTCCAAATGCTCCTGAAAAAAAAGGTTTTGGACTTGGATTTGAATTAAGAATCTGGTCTTGAATACTACAGTACTGCAGTATAGTGATGTACATCCAATTAAAATGGATTAATGAAAAATGTGACGTATATGGATGAATAGTTTACTGTAAGTTCAATGACATGCATTTAGAAAATAGATGAGGTCAAGTTTCATTTCATGGGGAAGTTAAAGTTGGATTTGGATTCTAGTCTTGTCCAGGGCTCGAAATTAACGCCAACCCGCCAAATGCGGGTTAAAAATCATTTTGGCGGGTATCAATAAAAACTTACCAGCCAGTTTGGCCGGTGACGCATGAGCCAATCATGCAAATCATGTCAGAGACGCTGTGGGTCATTTTGTTCCCTTCGTCCTACATTTCACATGAACACTACACTACGGGCAACGTTTTAGATACCTTTTAGATACCAGCAGCGTGCATTCGGAGGTTAGATGTGTACATGAACTGTATTCATAAGCTATACACTTGATGCACGTCTCATAAAACGTTCAGAAATCTCAATATGTGAGATTAAGGGAAGAGCAGGCATATGGATATGTTTGGAGATGGAAGAGAGAGCTCAGTTCAGTCCGGTTTCTGAGCGCA
>JAUMHP010000074.1:6377252-6393100 GCA_032361065.1 Enteromius trimaculatus | reverse complement strand
ATTCTCGTAGTATTTCGACTTTAATCTCGTAACATTACGACTTTATTCTCGTAGTTTTAGATTTTTTTTTTTTTTTTGGTGGCACTAGCTCCGTCGTAGGTATTTAGTCTAACACACGAACAAAACACTGCATTGGTTGATTATTCTATTAATATGTTTTTTTAAATAGCATGGAAAGACAATATATTTACTAGTCAGTTAATAAATGACACCACAGTAATGTGTCTGCTGTACGCCATTTAATTTTTATGAGACTTTTTCTTTACTACATTGCAAAGCATAGACTTTTTAGGTAGATGTTTTTTTATTAAAGAAATCGAGAACATTGTATTTATACAAGATCATTCTGTGGTAGGCTAATTCTGTAATAATTTTGGAAGAACTTACTCGGAATCTGTGGCTATAGCAATGAAAGCAACTTTTTTCATAATGCACTTATTTCAGTGCAGTTGTTAATAATGTGTTTATTTCATCAAGTTTCAAACATATACATTTATACACCCTACACCCTTAAAATTTATACATCATTTACTGTTTAGAGATTACTCACCGAACGTCATTACGTGACCGAATCTATTGACCCGATTCTTTTCAGTCAGCTGGTTCACTGAACGATTCATTTGTGAATTTGACTTATCCAGAAGATTTTCAGCAGCTAACATCTCATGTCATTATTTAATAAAACAGACATAGAGCCAAGTTAACAAATAACAATTGAATTTGTCTGGTTATCTGAGCCAGGATCCGAGTCCTATGTAATTCTCAGATAAAATATGCTCCTAAGTATTCATAATAACTATCAGACAGAGCTGTTTAAGCTCATGTTTGTGTGGAATTAGACACCTCTCTCTTTAACAGGAGAGGTCTGAACATAGTGCACAGCTTTACCAATTGACAATGTCCATTTCTTGAGGGATTAAATCAGGTATACTGAATGCAATTTGGGTTAGATACCCTCCAATAATCAACCACATTTACAGTTTTACAGAAATTTAATATAGTATCATTATACACGTAATATATGACCCTCTTTGAGGTCTCCTGTCTAGCCATGAATCAGGAACTATACTAAAGTCACTATACATTTACACTATACATTTTTTTTCCATTCATTAATCAATGTACCAAGTTTATTTCATCATTTAAAGCAGAAGGACAGGTGTACGTGCCGTTTGGTGGTGTGTTGTCAGCAGAGGGCAGTGTAGCGGCGGCAGTGTGATCCTCCTCCTCCGCAGAAGAAGCCGCTCTTCTTCTCCTGTCCGCTCATTGGTGGCGCGTGCTGTGCTGTGTCTGTCCGAGTTGGCGCGAACGTGCACGCCGGCGCGAGACAAAGAGCATCCTGCACTCTTGAGGAAACTACACCGGTATCCTGCTATCGGTCAAGTTTACTAGTGATAGCTGTCTGTCGAGGCGTTATGGCTGATAAAGAAGGTCAGTATGATTCCGTGGCATCCGGAGTCCTCTCTTTTAGCGGCGGTGGGTAAATGAAGCCGGTAGCGGCGGCGGAGGTGTTTGTTGGTGCGAATTCAGCGCAGGCCGAATCCCGCCATAACGAAACAGTGTTGCTACATCAGTACAGTTTATACATTAGAGCTTGTTATGAGCTCGTAGTAGCTGTTTTTCGATGTAAATCTATTATTATTGGGATGGGGTCATGGTAGGACGTTTCTAAACTATTACCCGATGTAGTTAAATTAGCGCCGAATTAGCCTCGGCTAACTTAGTTTGTTTGGCTTTTAAGTTGAAGTGTGTGAATGTGGGATACGTCGCTTCATTTCAGGAAGCTTTCAGTATTTGGGATTTTTTTGTCTTGCTAACTGATGATAAATGTTTAGCAGTGTGCACTTTAGCAGTTATATGTCGTTCACCATAGAGTTCGTTTATGACAGATTGAACAATATTGGTTGTATTTTCATCTTCCAGTAACGTTAGGTTTACATATAACGTTAGATTAGGCGTAAAGCCACGTATAGTCGAACAGCATTTGTAGGGGGTGGAAAAACAAACTTTATGATCTTTTATTCAAGTTGCAAAAATATGTTGAAGGCGTTTTGACAGATCTCATCTTGTTTTCCCGCCCCTTTTTGTTACAGCTGCATTTGATGACGCGGTGGAGGAGAGGGTGATAAATGAAGAATATAAAATATGGAAGAAAAACACACCGTTTCTTTACGATCTGGTGATGACCCACGCGCTGGAGTGGCCCAGTCTTACTGCTCAGTGGTTGCCAGATGTCACCAGGTAACACACATTCACACCTAACATTACTGATGTAGCTTCAGAATGCGTTAGTTATTAATAAAATGGATGTTTCACATTCCCGGTGTTGTATCCTTACAAATAACGGTATCCTTTAAAAACCTGCTCACCAATCTAAGTATAAGAAAAGGCAAGCTGTGTTAAAACTATAATATGCTTTAATTTGAATCTCTAAATGTTGCGTTTTCATTTTTTGGGACAAATTTGGTCCTCTACTTTTCCAGCAGCAGCTAACTCTGTCACTTGTTGTTTTCAACATGTTTTCTCCTAAAATAATTTATTCACTGCTGAAAAGTGATGTGATTAATTGATAAATTAATTGTCAATTATTTCCATTATTTATATCATTATATCCTACTTTAAAATGTTTAGTTTATTGATTGATAATTCAACTTTTTTTTTATTTGTGGTGTGAAAGTGATATTTTAGGTTTACTGCTTTAGAAAGTTAGTAATAAATAGTGTGTGCTCTGTGTTTTCACAGTTGCACATTAATCTAATCTAAAACTTGGTGTAAATAAACACTTCTTTTGTTTCACAGACCTGAAGGGAAGGATTTTAGCGTACACCGTCTGGTTCTGGGCACACATACCTCTGATGAGCAGAATCACCTGGTTATTGCCAGTGTCCAGCTGCCAAATGATGATGCCCAGTTTGATGCCTCACATTATGACAGTGAGAAAGGAGGTGAGTGGCATATAGACGATGTGCACATCATAAGCATAGTTGTGACTGCATCGTCTCCACCTGTGCACATGTTTTCACACCTGTCTCTCTTTGTTCACAGAATTTGGTGGTTTCGGCTCAGTAAGTGGAAAGATTGAGATTGAAATCAAGATAAATCATGAGGGAGAAGTGAACCGGGCTCGCTACATGCCACAGAACCCTTGCATCATTGCCACCAAGACCCCTACTAGTGACGTGCTGGTCTTTGACTACACCAAACACCCCTCCAAACCTGGTATGAGCAATCCTGGGGAAGTTATGTGACACTAGCTTTATGAATCTAGCACCAAAGGCAATTGGTGTGAAGACAGAATTTCAACTCAATAGCTCAAGTATATCGTGCTATTTAAAGCATTGCACTAAAACACAAATCGACTAGTTGTTCATTGTGGTTATGACCATGTCTTTTTTCGTAATGGTAACATATAATGACAGATTTAACTTTTTATTTCCAAACTACTAGTCAATTTGGTGTTTGTGTGCAGGTGTCATATGTCAGTATTAAGTGTTCCCTCTAAATGTGTGCTCTTTGTGTTCCCTTCCTGTACTCCTGGAAGACCCCTCTGGAGAGTGCACTCCTGATCTGCGTCTAAGGGGACACCAGAAAGAAGGATATGGTCTGTCCTGGAACCCCAACTTGAGTGGCTGCCTACTGAGTGCATCTGATGACCATGTAAGATACTTGCACAGTCGCTATCATTGACTTAATTATATGGTGACCACAACTGTATATTTGCAAACATGCTGAGGTTTCAGATGTTTACTTTTTGTTCCTATTATTTGCTTTTAAATTCAGCCAACACTTAAAGTTCTTTTTTTCTGCAGACCATCTGTCTGTGGGACATCAGCACAGTGCCGAAAGAAGGAAAAATAGTGGACGCTAAGACCATTTTTACTGGTCACACGGCTGTAGTGGAGGACGTGTCTTGGCACCTGCTGCATGAGTCTCTCTTTGGGTCTGTTGCAGATGACCAGAAGCTTATGATGTAAGTTCTATGTCTTCCTGTGTCTCTGTACTCTGAATGACTTTTAGCACAATATGTAATTTTAAAAAGGCATTTAATGGTTCCAACTAGGGCTGGGCGATATATATCGTACGATATATTATGCACATCTCATCAGTAAAGCCGGTTCTTTGATTAGCGCTAATTCTCCGTCACCTGTATTTAGAAGGAACGCCAGCTTATACACAGAGCCGTAGATCGCTGACAAGCTGCGCGTTAAGTTTCGCGGGTGATTCAACGCGCAGCTTCTCCGTGATCTACGGCTGCGTTCCTTCTAAATACAGGTGACGGAGATTTAGCGCTAATCAAAGAACCGGCTTTACTGATGAGATGCGCATAATATATTGTACGATATATATCGCCCAGCCCTAGTTCCAACTGTGGTCATTTAATGCGAGCAGTATTTTAAACTGATTTCTCCCCTTTCTTTAGCTGGGACACGCGTTCCAATAACACATCCAAACCCAGTCATGCAGTAGATGCCCATACTGCAGAGGTCAACTGTTTGTCCTTCAACCCCTACAGCGAGTTCATTCTGGCCACAGGTTCTGCTGACAAAGTGAGAACTACACTGAGCAATTGATTCTGTCAGACCTGTGGACACTTATTAAATGTGCTTCTATATTTAGACCCCTAAATTGTGCTTTTTGTCTCTCTCAGACTGTTGCATTGTGGGATCTGCGAAACCTGAAGCTGAAACTTCACTCATTTGAATCGCACAAAGATGAAATCTTTCAGGTATCGCATCCCTTCCTGCCATGATTGGAGATGAAATTAAAGATAAACAAGTGTGATGACATAAAATCTTTAAATCCGTCCACAGGTTCAGTGGTCACCCCATAATGAGACCATCCTGGCCTCCAGCGGAACAGACAGGCGACTCAATGTTTGGGACCTCAGGTGGGTTGTCTCATTTTCATTTTACTCACTATTGCTGTGGAAATGTAAAATACTTTTATCATCTTTTTACGTTGTTAATAAGACGTCACTGTTTTTCCTGTAGTAAAATTGGTGAAGAACAGTCACCAGAAGATGCAGAGGATGGACCTCCAGAGCTACTGGTGAGTAGTAATGTTGTTCAGTTTTATTTTAAATTTATGTATATTTAGATGCATTAATCGTGCATTTGTTCACGTCTTATTTTCGAAAAAAAAAATTAGTTCATCCATGGAGGCCATACAGCCAAGATTTCTGACTTCTCCTGGAATCCAAATGAACCGTGGGTGATTTGCTCCGTATCTGAGGACAACATCATGCAAGTGTGGCAGATGGTAAGGATATTATCAGCTTTTAAGCCTGTTTGTTATAACTTCAGTTTCTCTGCGATGAACAAAATAAGCTGTTTGTGCATACGTTTTAGTATAACCTTTTTATTTGTCTTTATAGCTCTGTTTTATGTGCATATTTCTTTTTATTTATTTAGGCAGAGAATATCTACAATGATGAGGACCCAGAGGGGGCAGCAGACACTGAGGTTCAGGGATAATACGGCTCTTTACACCACCCCACTCTCAGACAAAACTCTTCTAAAAACTGTCTGTCTACACTCAAGTGAAGAACTTAAATGCTCTTTCCCCCAAGTAATGGAAAAGGAATAATTGACCATTTCCCCACCAGGCATTTTCTACTACTATGTTAATAGAGTATTTTTCTAAGAAAAATGTCAGTTGATCATTGTTCAATATCAAAATGAGACAAACGAACCTTCTCTTACCTTCCCTCAAGTGTCTCATGAAGATTTCCTCGCTGTTTAAGTATACTTAAAGTATTACTTAATATCAGAAAAGTGTATACAGGTGTGTAGTATATTGTGACCAGAGTGCAGTGGTGCAATGTTGATGTTCAGTAGATTGTTTTCTTGTTTTGTTTTTTTACTTGTCCTACAAATGCATTTTCTGACTTTAAGTATCCATTTAAGTACTGGCTAGATGTATCAATAACTTAAGCTCTTGTGTACTCTTTTTACTTTGAGCTTCACGTATCAAGCAGGTTGTGTTTAATGTCTTTTTAATATTGTGACTTTTCAATGTTTTTCTCCTGTATGTCCATACCATTGTACAGAACATTATGAATAAACTGTTTTTGTTGATAAAGTTTATTTTGTTGTTGGTGACACAGCTTTTGTAAGATTTAAGGGTGTTGTATATCTCTTAGATATATTACTAAATGTGAGAAGTTGTGTGTAAGCCAAGCAGCAGATATATTGTTAACCAATTTGAAAAGTTGACTGCATGGCATGCCAATGGTTTGCGTTTGGGGCGGGGCTACCTGTTCGCGGGTTTGGCCCTTGCCAAGCTCTCGCACTTCGTTCCAGGCTTGAATGAAAGGAATGGCGTGTCTTTTAAGATGGTTTTTTTTAAGCTTGTGGGCAATTATTGGATTTAAAAAGCGCAAAGATAAAAATAATTTTTTTTTCGTACGGTTTATTTAATGTGGGAGTCGAAAACATCAGAGATCACAGGATAAAAGACAGCAGGCACGTAAGGAAAGGCCATATAGTCACACCTTCCTTCATGGCCATGTCTAGGATTTGCCGCAGTTCCCACTCTTATAAGTGACCACAAAAACATTTGAGATTGATATTACAACCAAATGTAAACGACGATCTGTCTGGTATGGTGGCCGAGAGAGCTCAACGCGCTGCAATTTAAAAATAGCACATGCAAACAGAAAAAAAGGCTGCAACTTAAAAAACATCTTCATCAATGTGACAACACAGGCGCTGCAAACACACGAACCACAGCGGAAATGTTTCAGGGGGACCTCAAAAAGTGACGGACCCATCTGGGACCTGATTATTTGTTCAGTGGCTTTTGGTCAGAGCAGAGGTGTTGTCGCTGAACTAAAAGGTGAGTTTTTTTGTTTATTTTAACAACATGATCATACGATTCATTGGTCTTTTGGATATTATTAGACTGATCTGACGAGTCACACACTTAACTGTGGAACATTATTTTAATCTGATGTTAGCTAGAGTTACTCCCAGAGGGGTTCGTCACTTTTTGAGGTCCCCCTGAAACATTTCCGTTTGCAGCGCCTGTGTTGTCAAATTGATGAAGATGTTTTTTAAGTTGCAGCCGTTTTATTCTGTTTGCACGTGTTATTTTAAAGTTGCAGCCATTTCTTTCTGTTTGCATGTGTTATTTTTAAATTGCAGCGTGTTGAGCTCTCTCGGCCACCGTAGGGTACGGCACTTCCTGACAACTTGTAAGTGTTTAACAAATGAAAGCCAAAAAAAGAGACTCAACAAAACCCAGTGTTCCTCAACAAATGCCTTTTATTTTTGTAAATACCCAGATACAAATTTTCTATATTTTAGTCACCAAAATGTTTTAAAATAGCAACATTTTCAGTCTGAAAAAACAGGCTCCCTGTCACTCTGACCTTATACTCTATTCACAACTAGGTACGAGTCATACAAATACTATTTCTAAGTCTATCTTGTTTATTTAAGATCTTATTAACAGGACACATGAAATCAACCAAGCACTTAATTCATCTTCTCTCAGTCCTTCATCTAAATGTTGTCACCTCATGCAGTCAGCATGTTTATAGAGCTCTCCTACAGGGCCCAAATAAGTCCCTGTTTTTCCTACTTCTAAAAGAAAGCACTTAGTTCACAGGCCCAACTGATAAATGAGCTTTACTCCCTCTTATACACACAACAAAACAGTGTTTTAAGAACAATCTAAACTTGTCAGATAAAGATTTGGATATCTGACACAATTGGTCCTTGCTGTTCAGAGTTTTATTTTTTATTTTTTTATTATACAATTTGACCTTTGCAGAAAACACTGTTGTGCGTCTTCGGTAAACTGGGGTTACAGTTTTGGTGACTGACTATTAATAAGAGATGAGAGGCAGTTTCCGTTAAACTATGAAAATAATATATGAAACACATTTTACATAAATAAGAAAATTACTTCTTAACACAAACTTTAGTTCATTAGGTTTTTTCCACCAACACATTGTTCTCTTGCTTGCAGGTGCCCTCTACATGCTCTCTGTAAAACAATAAAGGCGTAAAATATAGATGTGTCATCTATCCTTACCCGATGTAATGCAATTCAGTTTTCAGCAATTAGGTTAAATGTAACCTATGGATATTTCCATATTTAATTGCCTATATTTTAATTAAATATTTGTCATAACTTGATGTGACTTAATTAGCTTATTGATTTTAGCAAAAAGTGTAGATGTATGTCTAATTCATGAAATTACTGAATTATATACTTATGAGTTACAGTAAATAATAAATAAAAAATTGGGGTCATCATGCCCTGGGGGAATCTTACCCCCTTTTATTATTTAATAGAATAAGCTTTTGGACCAATGACAAATCACTGTGGGCGGTGCTATCTAGTTTAGTGTGACAGAACAAGTCTTGTTGCAGCTTGTAAGGATGAGGATGCATTAACAATAGTGTTTTTATCACTTGGTACATGCATGGTTGTAATAGTAAAATAAAAATAGTAAAATAAGAAACGCTCTTTGAAAAAGTGTTTGCACTTGCCTGTAGAAGAACAGCTCTTTGGCCATGTTGTTCTTCAGCATATCCAATTCTTCAGTCTTTTTTATCTGGATCTTGAGCTCAGTTTTCAGTTCTCTGATGTTCTCCTCTAAGGCATCAACTCTGTCCTGAAAGAAGAGCATTAAACAATCAATAATTAAAATGACGATTATATAAAATCAGTGAAGATTACTCACCCGATATTGTTCCACATTCTCCCTCCTCTGTCGTTCCATTAGTTGGATCCTCTCCTCCAGACAAGTTCTCTGGAGTCTCAGCATCTGCTCCTCTTCTCTCAGTGGTCCTAACTGAACCTTCAGCTCCTGGCACTGATCTTTAACCTTACTGAGGGCATCCATGGTGACCTCACGTCTCTTCAGCAGGGAAACTAACCGGGGCTCGTAGAACTCCTCCAGAGCTTTGATCCCACCCTGCAGGTACTGCTGGAGGTCACATGAGGCCCGGCGTCCTTGAGTTACATAAGAGCGATTTTTCTTCTTGCTGGAATCCTGAGTGGTGGTCAGTTGCTTTTGTAGTTCCTGCAGGTGGCTTTGGTGATCTGAATGGACCTTGGTGATCTCCTCAGTCAGCTTAACAGCAAGGTCCTTCAGCTCCTCCTGAGCCAGAGGGTTTGAATACAGTTAGAGTGAATTTAACACCCATTTATCACATCTGATGTCACATGAACAACCGGGACTGATTAACTTAAACCAGAGGTCTCCAAACGTTTTTATTGCATGGACTGGTTTTTGTTTTGACTGTATTCTTGTGGACAGGAAATAGTCAAATTATGTCTCTATATCAAATGCATGCAACAACAAACTAAAACAAAACATTAGAACTCACTATAATAATAAATGGCAGTACTTGCTTTTCCCCCTGCAATAAAAAAGTCCAACGAGCATATACAACTAAACAATTTTTTTTAATGTTAATATTAGCTGAACCTCATAGAAAAATCATGCCATTTGTAAATTTGGATATTAGCTATTAAAGGAGAAATACTACAGTGGGATCCTTTTGCTAGACATTTCTAAACTACATTTAAATCAATTAAACAATTTTGCTTAAGTTTAATATAAAGAAACTGTACAATGTACTACTTAACACTACCTGAGTTTGGTTAAGTTGCTCCACCTCTTTCTGTTGTAATTCAAGCTGTATTTGTCTCTGTGCACAGTCTCGGGCCGCTGTAAACAGGCGTCTCTTGGTCTTTTGAGTTTCCTCCTGGAGGCTTTGTCTTTCCAGTCTGACTTTGGTCAGAAGGCCTTGTTCTTCCCCCAGAGCCTCCCTTACAGTCTGCAGCTCTTGGGCCATTGGCTCCTCCAGCTCCAGAAGCTCCTGAACCAACTCATCCCTCCTGCGCTCCAACTGGCCCACCTCCTCAATACAGCTCTCAAATGCTTCTCTGAGCTTTTGTATCTCCATTGTGGCCGACAACTCAGGTTTTGCCTCCACAGGGATTCCAACAGCATTATCTTCGACCTGCAACACATTTTGTCCTTTCTCAGGAATGCACATCTTTCCGAACTCGATTGCTTTTGTGAATCCATTCTTGTCCGTTTTGTTCACTGTTTCTGATAATAACTCCAGTGGTGCAGCAGTTGGATGGGCTGCATCAAAAGCATCTAACTGTGCCAACATGTGCTGCATAAGTCCATTAAACTCAGCTTGCAAAGCTTCTCTGCATTTTATTGTGTAAGGCATGGACTCTTCAGGAAGAGTTAGAGCAGCCTCGATCTCTTCCAAGCAGTCTTCGAAGTAGTCTCCATCTTCCTCCTCAATGAATAAGGGCTCAAATGTTTTGTCTGTCTCCGATAGAGACCCATAAGCTTGCTTGAAGTTCATTCCTTGATCCTCCATTTTATATGTTGACCTATGAGGTGAGTATTAAGTGAATTACTGAAAATCAGAATTGTAGTTTGTATTACTTTAACAAACACCAAATGCATTAATTACTATATTAACACATCTTGTGGTTAGCCATCAAGTTCATTTTATAGTTTAAGTACAATGTGCTGTGTGATCCTGAAGTGATCAAAGGATGGTAAGAAGAAATCTCAAGCGAATGCGTCATTGAAGGACAGCTGCACAAACTTGTCGAACAGCTGACTGAACATGAACACATAGATTAACATCTGCGAGTGGACCTTTGGTCACTTGTAAATGTACAAACTGGTAAAGAACATACATGCTTTTGAATGAGGCAAACATTTAGTGAAAATAACAATAATGTTTCTACAGATTTCTACAGATACATCTTCTGAATCTTTATCAAAATATTCTCCAAAATTGGAAAAAAAAATATTTTTTTGGCACTTAAATTTTTTCCAAACTCCATAATTGAAGTATCTAGAACACCAATCTGCTGTCTTCCAGTTAGACAGGGCTGGTATTTCTTATGCCAGTCTCAATGGGACACAGAGCAGCTGCTGAAACTGGCATCAAGAACAGATAGAGAACATTCCACCAGTGCCAATGATCCCAAAATCTCCATCATGAACAACTGCTCGTTCCTTCGACATGTTTACTCATGCATACTCTATGACATATCAGCAGTTTTACATGTTGTTTTGAAATAACTAATAACTCTAATCGAGTGAACATGGAACGTACATTTGTCTTCAATTAATTAATTTCCTCTTCAGGCTTTCCAGGTTTGGAAACCATCGCCAAGAATAGAAACAAAGTGTGAAGGAAAAACCACAAAAACACTGTGCAGTGACTAAGTAGCTAGTGATATGACAAGTCTAAAGATGGAGCTAGAGCTAGGGTACTGTGCCAGTGTAAATATTCTAAAATGAAAAGCCTTTGAGGAAAAAAACAATTGTATATAATTGCAACGACTCACCTCAACTCAGATAATGAGTTTCCAGGACAATAACCATGAAGTGAACCAAAAGTGGAGAGCTGGTACCCAACTGAACATGAAAATAGGACAGCAGCAGTCTGGCCTTTCTCTGACCGAGTTTAAACATATGCCGCTGGTCTCTCAGGCAACCTTTTATCTGTTTACATTTATTAATAAACAGAAGGGGCAAGAAATAGGAGCTTGTACAGCATAGACACCAACTCGAGCTAATCAAATCATGAGGTCCTCTGGGAGGCGACCTCCTCACTGGAACCAATAGGATAGCAATGAGCACATTTTATGCAAATAATTAGAATCAGTATCCAATGGATGGGAAGTGTAGGGTCTGCACATGGAAATGACACAGCAAAAGGGGTGAGTGACATACTGCAGGCACCAATAGGAACCATAGGGGAGATGCCCATGAAAAGTTGTCTTCACTTTTCTGGTTTCCTAAACGGCACTGAACTACATTAAAGAATGATCTGAAAGCCAGGCTCTCGTAAAGCATGGACAGGATTGAAATCAAGTGGCAACTGAAAGCTCTGAGAGAGTCATTATAGACAGTGAGATATGAGAAGTGAGTGTTTGTTTAGAAGGGCCAACAGCGCCAAATTCCCACCATGCCAGCTCATTTTCTCAGCTGCTTTTAATAGACATCACAGTTCCAAATAGATGTTTCACAGCTCAGTAAAGTTGGTCCAAGATAGATATTCTGAGGCAGCTAGTTTCAACAAATTCATAATTTAGTGCTGCGATAAGGCTTAACAAATGATTTAAACCAAGATAAGATACCAAAATACAATTTGTAATAAAAATAATAACGACATGGTAAAAGTATTTTTAAATAAGGGAGAAATCAATGTGCTATTTGTACATTTTTTAAAGCCAAAATGTTCATGTTTATTCCAAATTAATCTACTGGAGGTTTTAAAAATTTTAAATCTGAGAGGGTTATGAGGTAAGACTATAGAATACATGTTTCATCAGTAAAAAAATACACGAGAACAAATGACTAATGCGCTCTTAAACTACTAGCTAACAAGAACTCTGGTAAAGGAGTAGGTAAGTGCTCGGTTGGAAAGTAGTAGTTCACTATTAGTATCGCTCAATTATTAGCAAATCCTTCAGTGGGGATAACTAATTATTTAGATTAGAATTACAAATTCAGAGTTAGGAATATTGTGAAAGCCCCCAAGACATAGAATGTATTAAATGGGACGCAGCCATTGCAGGGCCCACACATCTAGGGGCTTTCCTGAAATTGAACATGTTTACATTTTCCACTTATAACCACATGGAGGCGCTATACAGCCTCTCTTCCTAAGATAACAAATGCATAGGTGTATTTTCATTTTCCTTATGAATGTTGTCTTGACAGAATAACTCATCTGATTGGAACCTAAAAATAACATTTCAACACATTCCATAGAAGCTGCTACAAGTTTTTTCTAATTATTTTGATGCCCAACAGTTCTCTTTTACAGAAGGACAGGGTAATAACAATAAGCCTTTATGAGGGTTTTGAGCTGCGTAATGAAGCAGTGTTGAGTGATGCGTAAGCTGACCGAACTTGGAAATGAACATTCAAAATAGTGTTCAACAGCTTCATTCTGATTACATAACTGTGTTAAGTACAGCACTTATTTGGGATATGCACTTTCTTCTTCTTCTTCTTCTTCTTCTTCATATAGTGTATCACTGTAACAAGACAATAGAATTATAGGTTTGCTCAGTAAAGAAGTGCATATATTAAACACTGTTATCATTGAGGTAACCACAGATACTATATATTCACACACTTAACTTAACTTAACTTAACAACCACTTAACTGTTTTCCTTACACTGTTATTTATTGTTGCACATTGTAAGGAGCAACTATGTCAGTTACTCCTCACCGGTTCTCCATCAATAATTTCATTTTTTTCTATTTTCATGTAACCGCAAAGGATGGCTGCTCTAGAAAGTTAAATATTTTGGTATGCTGCCTCACATCCAGTGTTTAACTAAAAGGTCAGCACTGCTCGACAGGGCTTTGCTCAGTCAACATGTGTAACTAAGTACATACAGTGAAGTTCCAAAGTCTGAAACCAAACAAATGGTCAGCGTCTCAAATTTGGACAATTGAAGACAAATGTGGACAAAAGATTAGAGACCTAGAAATAAGGTCTTTCTTTCTTTGTTTTATATTATAATACATTAGAATAAATCTTAAAATTAAATGTCATATTGTCTTTTGGTCTTCTGTGTTTACAAAATAGATCCTTTCCTCATGTTGAGAACAACATTTTATCCAGAAGTTTTGATTTTTTGATATGTCTTTGAAATATTGTTTAAAAACATGGTTAAATAGCACTTTTATTTTACATTTCTACTTTTTCTGCTGTTCACTTTACAGCTAAGGATATTCAGTTTACATGTATTTGTATAGCACAAAAACATTTATGCAAATACGCTTGTCATCGCTAGTGTTATGTTGCCGTGAACCAGTCAGTGTTGTCTTGCGTCATGACATCATCTTCATTGAGCAACTCCCATTACAACAAAATGTCACAGGTCAGCTTCACGGCCTGTCAGAACGCACACTAAAACAAAAACACTATTTGTTAATATTTCATATGTTTGTGCTTACCTGGTGAGCATTGCAAAATGAACTTAAATGAACATCCCTTACTTATTTTGAATTGCAGCCTAAACATTCTGAGTTATTTTATGATAAAGGTCTTTGGAGAGCTATAACTCTTAGGAAAGTCTGCCTGAGGTGCCAGAGGAGCATTGTGATCTTTTATTTATTGCTGGCTGTCAGATTTTTCTTAGATTGTGTTGTAAATGGAAACTCTTAAGTGTGTTCTAAGAAAAAGACAGTCTTGAAGAAAATTTCTGCCTACCTCAAAGAATGACTGACACTGTTCGATAAAAACATGCTTTTCACAAGCCCATGTATCACTCTGTGGCTCTTCAAAACAACGCTGAAGCATTAGTTTCACATGAAGGAAAGATGGCCGCGATAAACAACCTTCCCTGTCTGAAAATAACAGCATCAACTGCCACAACAACATTCTCAAACATCAGATAACTTTCTCATGATATTTGTTTTTTTGTGGGAAACAACTGAAGCAAATCAGAGTAAATGGCACTCCATAGTGTTTTACATATCATTTTTGATCTAAAAAAAAAAATCCCATGCAAATTTCTCATAAAACATACACCTGCAAAAGCACTGCGTTGTATGATGATGATGTTCCAGACGTACCATTTAAACTGAAATACTTCGGTTCCTAGTTATAGAAACACATGGCACAGCCTGAAAAGCTCAGCTGGTAAGTTAACCATAAATGGACATAGAGTTTTTGGAAGTCAAAGAATGCTGAGATGAGTAGATCAATGTGATCTGGAGAGATTTATGTTTTCTGTCTCAATTTATTTCAGTGGATGTGGATGAGGTCAGCTCTGCTGACGGTCAGCTATGATCAAAAACTATGCTGGGATTTCAGTGCAGCTGTTTTCATTGCAGTAATAAAATGTCTCATGACAACTGATGTTTTTTCTGCCATGAGGTTAGATGAGGTAATTGTAGAGGATGGGTCAGTCAGATCAGCCTCCTAAAACCTGAATCAAAAAAGTATAAGATGATTTTTCAAATTGCTTGTAAAAACCACCTCATGTTAGCGTAAACACTTTGTGGAGTTTTTGTGAAACTGACACGTTTCCATTAGGCATATTTTCAATTTCCAGTTTTAATGTGCACGTTTTTAAGCGTAATGGAAAGGTGTCTAATCTGTATGTCAGGGACTTTGCCTGTGGATTTTTTTTGTTTTCTGCCCCTAAGCACCATCTTAAATTTTGGTCAACAAAGCCTCTTCTGGTCGACTAATTACCAGACTATTACTAAATCTACTAGTTGACAGCCCTTCTTCAGTTCATTATGTGGCTACAAGCAGCTGATGTACAAATACTTACAATTTAATGAAAATGTATTGCTCCTTCAAAGGTTCAGACGTTAACAGTGTGACTGTTGCCTTATTCTTTGACAAGTATATATACTCACTGACAAGGGGTTTAGACTACAAAAATGGTCTTTCATTTTGTGTTGTAACCGGCTGTTAAGGTAATAGCATAAACACGAGATTAGCAAGTGCAGTAGACTGCAAACTTCTGCAAAGCCAACTGTTCCTCAGACTCCTGACCTCAGAATGGATATGATGCGTAACACTGAAAGATTGGGTAACTGTACTGCAAATTTGTCCTCAAGAACAGGTTTTCAAGTTCTTTTTTATCAATATACTGTACTCATGACCAAAGGTGGGACAAAGTCATTGTTTGGCAAGTCACAAGTAAGTCTCAATTCGTTGCCGTCAAGTCCTAAGTCAAGTCCCGAGTGAAGACATGCAAGTCCCGAGTCAAGTCCCAAGTCAAATGCTAACAAGTCTCAAGTCAAGTCCAAAGTCCTACAGTTTGATTTTCGAGTCTTTTCAACACAGAAAAATAAAATGTATAC
>JAUMHP010000074.1:6345798-6368027 GCA_032361065.1 Enteromius trimaculatus | reverse complement strand
CACCATTTGAATTTTTGGAGACATTAAATTAAACCTTTTGTTGAAAATGGTTCTTAACATTTTTTAAAACCATATGAAACTAGCATGAATAAAAATATGAAATGTGTTTTAAAATATATTTAATAAAAATCGAAATATATAATTTTTCTTTTTATTTTACGATTATTTTCAGGAATGTAAATGTTAATGTTCTTCTTTGTCTTGATATTGTGGCAGGTGTTTTGAGTGGAATCGGAGAGCAGTCAAGAGTTCAGTGGTCATTGGTCTCAGGATGTCCAGGAGCAGCTCTGCAGGGGATTTGGTGCCCAAAGACATTACTGAGATATTGGCCTTGCAGCAGGCCAATAAGAAGAAACGGGGTTCATCCTTAGGCCGGGCTTTCAGCTGGTTTAAGGGCAGTAAACGCAAAAGGAGTCTCAGTAATGGGCATAGCAAGTCAGGAGGTCCATGTGGACGGTCTGGAGAGAGCACTACAGCCAAACAGATTCATGCCAGTGGTGACTCTAAAGGTAAGCAAAAGCAGTGTTGCATACTACCTGGTTTGCTTTTGAAGCTTTATGCTAATCAAAGATGCCTGATTTTGAAAGGTTTTAAAATACCATAGAGTTTGGTTTTAGTCACATTCTCTGGTGCCAGTCTGTCCGAAACCTTGAACATGGAATTTCTTTCTTGCTTTATTTGAATGGTTATCGCTGGGACATCACTTATTCAAGCAGGATTAGGCTACAATCACAAGGACATGTCTTTTCTGGAATGGCTTATCTGCTTTCTTGTTGTTTCTTTTTGCTTCACACTTGTTTTTGGGTTCGGCTTTACTACTGCAAAGACAAAACAGTGTTGATATGCTATTATGAATCTCTGAGCAAATCAGTGGCATTGTGTGGTGTTGTCACGGGTGAATGTTTTCTTAGCGTATCAGTTTGAATGCGATATAATAAGAATTGTCATAAAAAGTATCATCGTTGCCAGATTAGATGAACAAATCCCAGCCCAAAAGCTCACAAAAGCCTCTCCATCAACAACAAAAAACACTCAAAACAGTGTAATAAAATGTTATTGCCATGTAAAGACCAAATTTTTAACTTAAAACTAAATAATATAAAAATAGATACATTTCAGAGGAAAGTGGATAAAATCAGGGCCAATATATAAAAGGGAATGACTAAATATGATTACAATATGCAGACAGACACTGTCTCAAAACAGAAAAAAGAAAAAGTGCACTATTTTCAATGTCAGCAATCGTAAGCCAATGCAGGGAACACCATAGCTACACCTTAACAACTGCCAATATCTTCCTAGCAAGACCCTATCAGAGCTCAAGTAAATACACACGACAAGCTATCAACATTCTAACACCCTAAACATACGCACCGAAAAAAGAAAGAAAGAAAGAAAAACATTAACAACCACCTCGAACTTCCTGGGAACACTGTAGCAACCAGCCATTCTTCCTAGCAACACCCAAGCAACCACCCACAAGTTAGCACCACCCTAGCAACCACCTACACCTAATGAATATCCTTGCACCTCTTAAAAACACTCTAACAATCACACAGAACTTCCCGGTAACAATGTATCAATGCTCTAGCAATCATGTAGCAACACTATAGCAACCAGCTAGATCTTATAATTCTCCTACATCCACTATAATAACACCCACCCTATTAACTGCTTTAGAAATAAAGCAAAAGTTTGAGAGAGATGTGCTGTAACTAGACCTCCAGCAAGATGATTGAGGCTCTCTGCCATGTGGCATCTGCTCACAAATCTCTGTGTGGAACCTAAGATTTTAAGAACAATATTGGACACTACTTTCAGCCTTATATCCCCAACCTTTGTGTTAAGTGGTCTTGGGAAATTTTTGCTAAGCCGGCCCCAGAGACACTCTTGGACACTGACTTTAAAACCTGCTGGACCACTTTTATTGGAGGTCCAACCAGAAGACTATGTAAAAAGACTTTTTCTCCTCCTGGCCCCACAAGTCTCACACTCCCTCTGTTAGACTGAAAAAGCAAGTAGACTTTGAGTTGCCAAAGTCTGTGAGTTAACAGGCACTTGGGATTTTAGCTGGACATACACACAGAATAACATGTCATTCAGAGTCTTCTAGTCTCATATTCTCTTCTTAAATGCCACACTTTATAGCATTTTCTGGTCTTTATAAGAGGGAGACAAAGCCAACGTGTGGAAAGGTCTAAGAGATGAGACACATGGGGTGTTATTGAAAGATGACAGATTTTTCTGAAATGTTTTGTATTATAACATCCCTTTTCTTTACCTCATAATCTTTTAATGTGGTTTCACAGTCTCCAACCCAAAAAAGTTTATTTGATTTTAATAAATGTCTACTTGTAGTTGTACTTCATATCTTAAAAGTTTAACTGTATTTTTTGATAAAACAATGTTAATTAAACAACATAGAATACACTTAGGTTTTCTTTAAAGTACATTTGATATCATTTTAATGATATTCTGTCATTCTTTACAGAAGTACACTGTATTTCTATGTGATGATTAACATACTAAAACCCCTTTAAGTAATTGATTCAAATGTTAACTATGTGTTATTTAATATTACATTTAAAGTGAATTTTTGAAATATACTAAATGGCAAATTCATCATTGCATGTCTCATTACAAATATATTTAAATACACAAAATACAAATTTCAATAGGAATTATATTAAAGTATGTTTTCATTACCATAACTGTTTCAAAGAAAATAGACTAAAACATGTACAATTGTATTGAAGTACATTTTTATCAAATACAACTAAGTGTTTTTAATTATTATTATATTATTATTATGTTTTATATACATTTCTTTGTGTGATTTTAAACACAGAAAAGAGTGTATACAGAAACAGAAAGCAATGATAAACACAATATTATTTTAAAGTATTAATCGTATTGCAATTTTTAAAAAAGAAATGCCTATATCACATAAGAGTGGTGCATGTCTGTGCTTGATTAATAGCACGTTTTGTACATTGCTTAGCAGGTTCTAGGGTGCTTTGTGTAGATGCTATAGGGCATTGCTATAGTTATGTGAAGGCACACGACCCACAAGAAACTGTGATATTCCAGTCTATATACAGAAATAGGATTTGGGACATGCTGCTTCTTGTGTAATAATTTGGAAAAAAACAAATAATTTGGGCTATCCTGATTCAGGACATTTCTGAGCTTAGAGGCTCAACAGTGCAGCACTAACTCCTTGCGTCACCCCTGTTCGACTGAGCTCAGCCTGTGTCTGCCCCCGTCCCTCCAGCCAGAGGGCTGTATCAGGTCCGGAAGCTTTTTGAGGGGTGAGATCACTGTTCATGGGATTCCCTCTAATGCAAAACATAGACACAGTAAATGCGACTTAGCGTGACCTTCATAACATATAACCTAAAGAGAATAGAAACATTAAAGTTTCTGTAGTTGATGAAACATAGGACGCTTATGACAAGTGCAGTGGAAATAAGAAAAAAGTGAAGAAGAAGAAGGCAGATGTTACTGGTCATTCTTTTGGTGGAAGTCTGACATCTGTTAACGATGATCTCGAATGCCGACATAGAATGATGGCTTGTGGTCAAACAGAGGAGGGTTTAATGAAACATGAGCTTCCTGTAATAGCTCTGAAAAAAAGAACATGTGAATGTTTAATGGCGTTTGGAGACACTGATATACATCCCAACGCACGTCACAGAAACACAAAGGAACAGAGTGACAAAAGACAGTAACTGGATGTTCTGAGCGCTCCTCTGACCAGAGAGCACATGAGGTCAGAATGGGAGACTGTGATAGACATTAGGGTTAAAACTGTGTCTGTGTGCAGAGGAATATGATGACATGTTTTCATAGGAAGTAAATTTAGTGTTGCTTAGAAGATTGTGAAGATAAGTAGGCCTTTACAAAATATACAATCATGGAATCCCACAGAAAACTCTGCAGATTTCCACAGAAAGGGAACCTTTATTTATATAGCACTTTAAAAAAAAAAAAATAGAGATTGTGTCAAAGCAATTTAGAGTGTCAGTAATATAAAATGACAAGATTAAACACTCAGTCACTTAACTTTAACTTTTCAGTTTAAGGCATCATTGTCCAACTCAGTTCAGTTTAAGTATCTGTGCAATCAAATCGACGATAATCGCTGGAAATAAGCATCCCCATCATTATTTATTAAATATATTTGCATATTAAACAGCTCTCTGCTGTACTTCATTCTGATTAGTCATTCTTAGCATTAGCAAAAAAATGTTTTCATATGATGACCACAAATTTCCTGATTCTGTCTGACATACATTCCAAGGGTTATGAAGTAATTCCAGTATTTTGTTGACTGCATTACAGTTGTTAATCAATTTGAAATATTGCTTTGTCTTATTTCCAGACTAGTAACAGCATATTGTACTGTTTGTAAGAAGTATTTTGACTCACATAATCATTTTAGGTTACTGGAATACTAAAATATTATTAAATATGAATGTACTCTGGAGTGTAACAGCTTCTCTGCTTCATACCACGGCTGCATTACTAATTCGGGTGTGCATTAATAATCAATAATTTATTAGTTTGGAGTCAATTGCTCCACTGTAAGAGTATAGTATTATCAGCTACTTTCAACACATTTTACAACTTATATAGTAAAGTCACAATTCCACAATTATGTAATAGTTTGTTTTTTAAAAAAGTATCTTGCTCACAAAGAATGATGTATTTCATTACATACAGTAATCATTAATATTGTTAAGTGACATTTATTTAATTATTTAATTTTATTTTCATATTTTTTTAAATTCAATTAACTGATGCTTAGTAATTTGCATAATACACTTTTTTTTTTTTTTTTTGGATTCTTTGAATTAGATTTTAAATAGAAATATTTTGTAGCATTAAATGTCTTTACCATCACTTTTGGTCAATTTAATGCAGCCTTGCTGAATAAAAGCATACTTTTTTTTGAACCATAGTGGATTTACATTGACTTTTGACTTTAAAAAGAAACTTTTACATTTTCTGGGCATCCTTCATCTACGAGTCCCAATCAAGTCGTCTCATGTGTCTCAGTGTTTGTGGTTTTTCTTATGTAACTCACAGTAATGGATACACCTGTTGACATGTTCGTTTCACCGCTTGCTCCAACAAATACTTGCCCTCTCTCACCCAACCTATGCATGAAAACAACCAGGCAACAGCCTCTCAATACAGCCTTCATTTACATAAGAAAGCATTACGTCTTTTTCGTATTACCACAAACCTGTCAGGGTTTCTCACACACCTCTTTTAAAGTCAAGATAAGTGAGATAAAACAAAGTCACTAATCCCTTTGCAGTAAGATTTTACATAGCTTTAATATACTATCCGAGCGCTGAACCTTTTAAGTGGACTGTTTAATTTTGGCTGTGATGTTGCTGTAATGAAACAAGGACACTCTGGCAGCATTGATGGATAGAATTGCAGTTTAGAGCTCTAGAGAGAAATCACAGGAATGAGGAAAGTCTAAAAGAAGCTGCCAAGGTCACGAACAAGTTCTCTGACCTCAGTCTGGGCCATGACGGTTACACCCTACTGTCCGGCAAACACACACAAGCTCGGCAAGGGGTGCCAACACACCCACACTTTTCTGCTGTGAAACCAGATAACAGTGTGGAGATATTTCCTGTTGTCAAGGTAGCCGGCACATGACCTCTTGACCTTCATATCTCTTTGTTAAGATCTATTAATAATACAATTGGAGACGGAATAATCCAGTCGCTGTGTCTATCAGGGCAGTACAAAGAAGTGTTACTTCTGTCATGTGGGTGGAACTTGGTTCATTTTTGGCTTTTCATATTTATCTTGATGTATCTATTTTTTTTTTTTTATGTATTTTGCTAAATTATGGCTTTATGAGCTTTATTACTTTGAAGTTATAGTTCAGCCAGAAATTAAAATTGTGTCACCGCATACACCTTTTTGTCATCTAAACCCGTCTAAATTACTTTCTTTAATTGATAAGATAATTAAATGAGTATGGGATTGGGTGAATTCAGTTTAATGATGAAGGGTTAGTGCATCCAAAAATGAAAATTCTGCAATTAAATACTCATGTTGTTCCAAACCCATAAGACCTTATCTTCACAACACTTTTTTTTTTTTGTGATGAAATCCTAGGTCTTTCTGACTTTTCATAGACAGCAAAGCAACTGAAACATTCAAGGCCCAGAAAGGTAGTAATGACATTGTTAAAATAGTCCATGTGACATTAGTGATTCAACTGCTACTCTCAGAACTCTGAAAAAAAAATTTGTGCACAAAAAGTATTCTTGTAGCTTTTAAATTATGGTTGAACCATTGATGTCACATGGACTATTTAAACAATGTGTTTACTATCTTTTGCAGGTAGTAAGCACATTGCAGGTAGCCTGGGCCTGCCCATACTTCCTTCGACGCTACATTCATTTCGCAAGCAAAGTTAGTCTGGCAAAGCTGTCGTTTTAGAGCATTTCAGATTCCCAAAGAAGTGGAAATCAACGCAATGACGCAGCAGTTCTGCAGCAACAATCGTTCGACTCTGCTGTTGCAGCTGTTTTGAGTCATTGTCATGACAATGGAGCAGAAGTAATTAAAGTAAGTAAAGACATTTTCCTACTGCTTTAATAAAGCTAGCTACTATTGGTTACGGTGGCTTCAGGTTCCGCCGCTACGCATACGTCATCAGAATGAGTCCGTGTTGATGTAATAAAATAGGCTGATAGCCAAAAGCTTTCAGAAACAGATGATGGAATTTGTTCATACACTTGTGGAAGTTAAAATACCCGCTAACCATGCTGGATTTCAGCATGCCGAAAAACTGTGCGTCACCACTCAGGGACAAACGTCACACTATAGGCATGAGGAAAGAATAGCTTTTGTTGTGAAGCACACCACTTTTAGCTTTTTCACACCCTGTGCTTTACTTTGTCTCCTTTCACCTGCTTGATCCTGAGATAAAATTCTGCAATATTTGATTTCTCTTTTTTTTCATTTCCTATAATGGATCATGACTCATCATCACACCTTGACCTTGATTTTCTTCTGCCTCCTCGAGCCTCTTCATAACTCTGGCACTGTGAGCAGGCATGCTAGGAATGAAGACAGGGAACAATGAACGCATAGATATACTCTGAAGGTTCAGGCTGGGCTGCTCGTATGATTAGTTTTTCCTTCCTTTTTAACTTGCAAAGACAAATCGTCTTGAAACATTAAAAATGGAGGAAACAATGTTAAAACAATAACCAGAAAAGGACAAGTAGATCCCTCAGGCTGGCGCTGAGTAAACTGGCTGTGTGTCTTGAGGAATGCAGGTGGATGGAATTTGACTTGATGCCGCTTGGATTACATCCCTCGTTCCTGGATGGCATTATCCCAGCAAATCCAGAACAACCGCAAATTGTGCGTTAGAAAACTGTTAACTTAAAGAAAATGTTCTCAGTATGGTTTTGTGTTTTTAAGAATAGTGAGAACAGCAGGTTTGAGTTACTGGTCATTGATATGAAATAAAGCATGCCTTCGCCTTCAGCCACTAGAGGACAGTGTGCAGCAAACCGCTCAATTCCCTCCACAGCATTAACGGGCTGTTTCAAGACCATTCGAATGGTTGTATCTTTAAATATTAGCAAATTTGCTGTTAAATTGTCTTGTGGTGCCATGAAAAAAAGCAATCACGTTTCAAAAAGCTCAGATTCCCACAATTATTATGTTTACATGATTGAGGCGTTCACTTCAGGATCTTTTTTTGTCGTATGATCATTGAAATCCCTTTCAGAGTGATTTTTCTATCTGATTAAGATAAAAACATTCACAGCCAATTAGAATCCACCTATAAAGAGCTCCAGCATTTAAAGAGACAGACAACAAAACACAATACGTTTTTAATGAATGTTGTTCTCCTTACATAAATCATGAATCTGGTTATCATGTTTACGTAATACTCTGCATCCTGTAACATAGGGATTGACAGCACTTAATAGAAGGTACATAATTAAGATGCACTGAAATTCAGTTTGAACACACTTCTGTCTTTACATAAGTTATAAAAAGGCACTCACGCTTGCTTACTCATGCACAGATGAGTAATAATCTGTTACATTTCTAGAGGTGAAAGGGAAAGAAAGCTCACCTTGACAACAGGAGCCATGGCCTGCTAATTAACAAAGTAATGTCGTCATAACTGTATGACTAACTGTAAACAGCAGTGAGCAGGCTGCTGCATTGGCACGATGTTGGTGGTGAATTTAATGGAATAGTTCACCCAAAAATGTAAAATCTGTCATCATATCATTTACCTCAATTAGTTCCAAAGCTGGATGAATTTCTTTGCTCTGCTATAAACAAAGGAAGATACTTTGAAGAAAGTTTGTAACCACGCTGTTTACAGTCTTTATTAACTTCCATAGTAGGAAAAAATACTATGGATAGAATGTTATTCTATGGGTGCTGTGATACATGGACCAGTATTTATATTTTTTTTAGTTACTGGTGCAGGGTGTTTTAATCCAGGGTTAGTGGCCACAAGGAGGAGCTGTGTGGTTCAGAAAAAAATGTAAAAATGTTTTTTTTTTTTTTAATTTAGGACTGCCAAAGATAGCATGTTAAATATTAAGCGTACTTTTCATTTTGAAATCAATCAGATGAATAATTCCAAAAATTATAAAATAAATTAATTTAATTGTTTTCACACTGAACAGATTTGTGATATATCAAAGCAGTTTGAATAAACGCAATTTGAAAATATGACCATTTAAATTAAATCAAATAGATGCAAATAGTTCATCATAGTCTATGCCATGATTTTATGAGTGAATAAACCTTTCATTATGCAATAAAAAAAAATTATGCATAACTGTAATGGAAATGGATGAAAATTATATATGCAATTCAAATACAAAAATCCAACATTTAGGCCTATATATTCACACACACACACACACATATATATTGTATGTTTTTGTGTGTGTGTGTGTTTTTGCCTTAGTACACTGACAATATTAAAGCAAATCATTTATTTTAGAAATATTATGTGTAATATTTTTATTGCACAGTATAATTTCATTGTTAGCACTTTATTTTACAGTTCTGTTCCTCTACTTATTATAGTAATTACTATATGTATACCATATATTATATTTATTATAGTTATTATATTTACTATAATAACTAGGTAATAACAAGGCACTAACCCTGACCCTAAACTAGCCCTAACCCTACCCAGTAAAGTTATCATATATACCAATAAGTTCAAGTATGCGTATCGTAAAATGAAGTGCAACTAACTGCTCTTAATAGATGAAAATATTCATGTTCTAGTTTGCGTTTTAATACATCATCATTTTGTAATTTTTGGTGTTTTGACAAAGCTCTATAAATAAAGCAATTGGGTATGCAAAACAATTTTCAGCTGTGAGAAAGACGTTTATAGCTGTGAGAAAGTTTCTTGCGAAAACCGAAGTGTGACATAAAAACAACTGACACACTTTTGTCACTTAAGCAGTGATGATTGAAGCAGGCAGCAGGTAGGAAGCCCGTAATATCTCTACACCTTCAGGGCATTAAATTCCTGTCTGGTGAAATTCCTCTCTTCATATCACGAGCCTCTAAAATAGCATAACGTGTCCCAGAACGCGTTCACAGGTTCAGGAGAGGAAGAATCAACAGAATTCAGATGAGCTGAGTCACATTGAAGAACTGTGGTGTGAGTCTGTGCAAAGAGCTTAATGCAGAGCCAAATAAGGGCGGCATTGATTTATAAGGGGTTATTATCCATTAGTCTGTGATGATGCCCTCTGAAAGCTTCTTGTGGTATTCAGACTACTTCTAAGTGTCTGTAAATTGATGTATAATGTACTTGTCTTTGTCAAACCTGATATTAAACCTGGAGCTATAGTCTAGGGCCGAACATGAGAGTGATGTTGAAGGGTTGGTATTTGCATGCTTTTCTGATAGGACTGGTTGTTTTAGTGGAGCATGATAACCTGCACTAGTGGTCTTGCTTCACTGTGTTTGTGAATAACAAATGATGTAATATGGATAATGTTTTAAAAGAGGAGTGTTTCAAGACAGGATCAGTTTGAAATGCAGTGCATGAGGCATGAGGTAGCTGATTGAAATGGTCGTCATAGTTTTTGTTACAATCCTTTTCTGTTACATGATTCATAAAGTGTTTCCCCTGCCAAGTTACAAGAGGATAACGTAATTCCCAGGATTCCATTATGTTTGCATCTGCTTATGCCGGGGCCTCCTGTGTCTTCTGTCTGTTTTAGATTAACAATGATTTGCAAAGCTTTCGGTATTTATAAAGCCTGGGCTCTTGATTACAGCGAGAGGAGGTTGAAGGAGAGGAAACAAGGGAAGGGGAGGCCCAACTTGTACCTGGAAAAGGTCAAAAACATTCCTGGGGCACTGTGTTCCCCTCCTAAAATCGCCATTGGGCATTCCTTTTCTTTCAGATCAGTACATAATGTATACATTAACGCTTCTACAGGCCGGTAGGCTTAGTATGAGGTACAGCTGGGTTACACAAATGCTAAATATTTTGCATTTAAATCGTGAAGTGCTACATCATAAAATTAAAAGAACAAATCATGCATTAAGAGTGCATTAAAAGTGTTAACTGTCATCTACTTAATGGAAAACAAACAATATTTTCATGACCAAACCATATTTTTATACTCCATACTATATGTTCATAAATTCCCAACAATGTTATTTTAGTATTGTAGTATTATATTATCCTTTATTTATTATATATTATTATTATTCTTTAAAACGTTCTGTTATCATTTTATTTTTTTAAAGTTTTAGTACTTTTGTTGTTGTTGTGTTTTTGCCTTTATTATGTATAGTTTTTGTAACGTTTTATTTCAGTTTTACTCTTTTTAGGTTATTTTTGTACATTATGAAAATGAGAATTGTTGCCTTGACAACCAGCTAAATAAGTTTACACTTTTTTTCAAATAAAGTTTGTTTTTTTAATTAGTTTTTTCTCTTTTTTCAGTTAATATTTAGTTTTAGCTATCTATAGTAAGCCTTTCATGAAGACCACCTTTTCTCACAACAAAAGGGCCACTGTTTATGTATATTAGTGAAGTAATTTACTCTGTTTATGCAAATGACTTAAACTGAAGTTTAAGATTCTTTATATTTTATAAATGTATTTCAGTTTGTTTTATTTTAAATGAGTCTCTCTCTTCACCTTTAGAGTTAGTTTTAGTCAGATATAATAAGCCTACCTTCAAGACCATATTTTGAATTTATTTCATCTTCGTAATGTGTTGATTGCACATTTGCTTTGATTTTATTTTTAACGTACAGTTGAAACTGCTATGTCCTGCTGCACTTCTTGGTATAGATCAGAGTCAACTGAATATTAGGTTACCTGATGAAGAGAAACAGTAAAAGACAGAATGAAAGACAGTAAGCTGGGGGGAGAGAAAGTTGGAAATACAAGAAGAGTGAGACACAAGAGGACTGCACCAGAAATAGGACAAAGAAAGAGATGCTGGTGGAAGAAAGAATAATGGATAAAATATGCAGGGTTCTTGGCATGTCCGTGGTTGAGATGGGATGAGGTTTGAGGCTTGCACAGTGCAGCAGTTGAATAATAAGTTGTTTTTTTGTCTGGTGTAGATTTAAATTACATGCCTACAGCAGTAATGTATCAAGAGATATCATCTGTGCGTTTCCACATATGTGGAATATAAGATCTGTAAGTCATGACGTTTTACTAATGAACCCGGGAAATATTTTGGAGGGTGTCTCCTGGTCATGTTTTTACTCCAAAATCAAAACAAAAAGTTTTAAATATATACACACAATATATTTCATTTTTCATTTTTAGAGAATTTTATTTGTATTGTATGATATATATATGTACACAAATTAAATATTAAATTAAAATTATTATGGAATCTTGTTTCCATAAACTTTTTTTTTGCTGCCAGAAATCTCTTTTTTTGTTTCTTTATCATAGTGCCAGTGTTATTTAAAGTTCCAGTCATGTCTGACAACTAAATATGTTGGATCTGTAGGAGATGTTTTTTTTTTAGGATTTCTGACCCCAAGACTAATCTTTACAATTCTCCAGCTGTGATCCTTGGAGAGCCTTTGGATGTGGATTGTGGATTTTCATTGCTTTAGCTTTTATCTTACAGCAACTTTCCATTTTGTGAATCTCAACAATCTTGCTCTTTGCGTCAGAACTGTATTATTTTGGTTTTACTCCTTGTGATGAATGATTAATTAAATTTGGCCTTTGTTTTCTTTATATTTATAATCCTGGACAATTTTATGCTCCTAGTCTCCTTGGTATACTAAAAAAATGGGAAAATGAATGGGAATATACTACAGAGATATTTTACTCATAAGAATTTCCAGGGGTGCCAGTAGTTGTAGCCAATATTCATTGGAGAAAAACATTTATTTATTAATCAATGCACATTGAATTTTTTTTTTTTCCACAGCCACCCTTGCTTAGATTTACCAAGGGTGCCAATATTAGTAACATGCACTGTATATGTATCTTTAAGGTTATATAACAATTTTGACTTTTTTTCTCAGAATTTATGTCTTGTGATTTACAAAAAATCAGAATTGTGAGATATAAACTCATAATTGCAAGAAACAAGTCTAACTTGTGACATAACATATCACAATTATCTTTTTTATTGATTTATTCCATGGCAGAAACATGCCTCCTTAAATATATAAATAAATGAACAAATATCAACTACAAAAATGTAGCAGTCCTATTTTGTCTTTAGGCTAAAAATAAGCTGCTTTTTGCATTTTTGGACCATTCTTAACAGCTTCCATAAGATTCACCAACACTCTGTGTATGGAGTCACTGGGATTTAGTGGATAAAGGCAAAGGAAATAAAAGCAGGCATCCGTGCAAACAGAGGTATGAACTGCCTAAGGCGAGATCTATAAAACAGACAGAGAGAAGAGTTATTCACTCAAATACGTGAATCCTCATATTTCCTTTACTATAGTGTGAGTGCTTAGTGTGTGTTTGTGTGAGAATACAAGCATGAGTGGCTGAATAAGCACATATCCCTCCTTCCTCACATTCCAAGTGGCTGGAGTGAGCTGTGACTGATCATCGCTGAGAGCGGTGTGGTCTGAACAACAGAGGCGAAGAGGGAGGGTCTCACACACACACACACGCGCACAGCAGAGAGCGGGACATCTCTGTCCCTGCTGCGGCAGCTGGAGCTCTGAGCGGGAACAGGAATATACAGGCACTGGGAGGAGGAGGAGGAGAGATCAGGGAAGCAAAGGGTCCATATGTGGCAGTCCGGTAGGTTTGGGGAGCCTGGAGATCAGTACCATGGGGAACTCCAACAGCAAGAAGAAAACCCAAGCTAACCTTACCAGCAGTCACCGAACTAGCAGAGTAAAGTCCATCTGGCATTTCAGACATGTGGATAAATTCAAAACAGGTAGGAAAAGACGGGAAATGCTGCATTTTGCGATTCATGAAGAGTTTGTTATTGCACAGCTTAGATCTGACTCAAGAAGTTATGTGACAGTGCTTTATTTGTTTAGATTGCATTTGATAAGTATGCTTATTTAATGTGAAATGTATAGACACGTTGTCAAAAATGTATTTCAGTATATATATACTGTGTATATAACAAATTTAGTATTGGGGGATTAAAAGAAAAACCCTTATTGATCGATTACTAATGAGATAGGGACCAAAAATAGCACTATTATGGTACTATGGTATCAGGTGGTAATAGCATAGCACTTCAATATGTACCAAGGCATTGAATGATTACTATATATGAGATATAAAATACTTATTATATCGTATTATATAAAATATTCCCTTATACTTTTGTGATACCAGAGTTATTATTAAAACGACAAAATAAAAAAATAAAAAATACATCAAATTAATAAATCTTAAATAAAATAAATATTAAAAGATATAAAATATATAAAACCTAAACTTTTTAGCTAAAAGCGTAAAAAGGTGGGATAATAATAATAATTTATATCAGTTAAAATAACACTGTTCACCAAACAGGAAGAATAACAACAACAACAACAAAAAACTACAGTTGTACCTGCATCATAAATTGACAAAAAAAGACTTTCTGTTATCATAGGAATCCTGAGAGATTTTGTGCTTTTGTCAGCGTGGGAGGGGAAGAGATCCAGGTGTTTCTTCCTGTGTTCCAGTGAGTTGTTTCAGTGGCTAGGGAAGGTTTGGGAGTGTTACTGAAATGGAAAATGCTGTAAACCCGTTGTAAGTCTATCATTTACGGCTTGTTTTCCACAAATTCCCTGAAATCACGGCTCTGTTATTAAGCGTTCAGACTTTCTGTTTTGTGCAACCTCTCATTTTCCAGAACACACAACAGAGGAGGTCTTTGACTGAAGGTTTGGTCCTAATGTTCATCAGTATCAGCACACTTCTGTGACTTAAGGCTTTGAGTGTTCAAATGTCTTTGAGACAGTAAATTCTCTGTCATTTAAAATCACAGGGGAATGTCAGCGCTAAGTCCCTGCACAGAAATGAAATCAAAAGGTACGTCAGAAAAAAGATCAAATCTTCCGTCAAAAACATCCCTTTCATCTTTGTCTCGGTTGAGAAAAACAAGATGCCTGTTCTGAAGTGGAACATTTCACCAATCTGACTTGCTTCGTAAGGCACCTCACTTTTCATGTGACGCAAAAGACCCCTACATCAAAATATCTCTGTAGAGAAAATGGAAAGAGGAAATTAGCCTATTAGCAGTAATGTCATTAGTGCATGCAGGGCGTATTATGTCCAAATACTAAGACGTCTCCTTTTTCAACATGTTATGAAAATTCTTTGAAGCTATTTTGTTTGCCATAAACTTTTTATTAACAGTTTATTTTTTATTTTTTGATCATGTCAAAGAAAATAAAGACAACAAGAAAGATAAAAAGATATTGTGCATTAGGGTAATAAACTAGATTTTAATGAAAACATATTCACCTAAATATTTGGGCTGCAAACCAGTGTGTTCATGATTATACTAGATTGTCATATATACCAGCCCAGCATGCACCTTGATATCATTTTGATGTTAAATTTTAACCAAGGTTTGATCGCTTTTGATGCTTTAACATCATTTTAGATGGCAATTTGTAGTTAGGTGAAAATGAGAAGTTAATCAACATTAAAATTGATTTAATGTTTCTGTAGATAAATATGTTTTAATGATTCATTTACATAAAATCAGCATCATCAGTTTGATTTAAATATTTGACCTGGTTTTTGTCATCTGTTTGCTGTCATCAGGGAATTAAATTGAATATTTATAGATAAAAATACATATTTGTATGACATAAAATGCATGGACATGTTTTTTTTTTTTTTTTTTGTTAATCTGGTTGAGAAAGTAGTTTGATTCAAGTGTATAGATGCTTAGTTTTTCACAGGTCTATAAAAAACATGGACATAGTGTCCGTGATATCACCCGTAGGTTTCTGAAAAGCGTTTTTTTAGCTCAAACTATATTATCCACTCTCGGATACCTAGCTGGAGACAGCAGCAGCAATCCACCTGTCACTCAAGTTGCCACGCCCTTCATTAAGGCTTGATATAATTTAAACGAATGAGTTATATTGTCACAATTGTCATGAAGGGCAAAGTTAGTTGTATAGACCAAAACCACTTTTTGAACCAAGCTGTAAAGTTGGGCATTTTAGCATTGGGAGTCTTTGAGACTGACTCCCTTTCGGAGCACAGCCTCTAGCGGCCAGTCGATCAATTGCAGTTTTAGTCACCTCTGTGTTGGTTCTACAAGAAAGACCGGGAGGCTACCGCTTGCTACAAACTCCATTTCAGCCCAATCCAAATTCATTCAAATTGAGCTCATCATTTACCGTCTCCTGAAACCATATGAACATTCACAAACAGCACTGGAAACGTAGGTGGTTGGAACTACATCTCTCAACCTGTAGTTAGAAGCATAGTACAAGTCTCTGGTGTTTCAGTGATGACTTATCTTAGCAGAATCAAGTGTGATTGGTTATAGTGTGCAATAGTGTAAAAATCAAGCTCATAAAAATATGCACTTTTTTTTTACGTGCCTTACTCCATGTTTCGTCACTGTTTCAAAGTGAAATGTCCACTGAGTGGCGCTAAAACACAGCTTTAATATGTGAGCCCTGGCACATTTATGTTGGTTATGTGTCATGCTAATGTTCAAAAGCATCAGTTTTCAAATATCCCTGCATATTAATATCCTTTTGAAGTCATGATATGATATTCTTCAAGTAATTGCCCGAAAGAATCAGAGTTTTATTGCCTCTACTGTAATTTACTGCCTCTTGTCGATCTCAAATCAAACAATTGGCATAAATTATTTCTCCAGCACCTGTGCTGCGTAGCAAGCTATCATACTGTGTTAGTTAACCAGTGAGTTGAAATGAGACAAAATATAAAATATTTGTCAAAAGGCAAAAACTATAGAACAGTAAAAACTAGGACTGACTCTGTAACAAAGGTTTAAATGCTATGCCGGTTTCGAGTGCCTGTTACTCACTCTTCCTTGGATTGTCTTTATGCATAGCTTTGCTCATTCATCGAGCCGTTTATTCAGAAGAGCTGAATCTGAATGCATTCCAGCATACCAGTCTCTCTCCTCTCGCGTGACTGGGCAGAATACACAACCGAGGGGCGGCGGTGCTGTGTACGTGTGTCCAGTGCTTTAAATATTTACAGCAAAATAAGTGTTCTTGTCACTGAGCTCCATCTTGTGTGCAGCAAACTATTCAACCGAAGACTCTCAAGGTCCGTGAGCCATTAGTGATGTTAGAGATTGATAGATGGAGGTTGGATTATGGAGAATGAGTTCTCCTCATCCCATCAGCACCTGAGCTGCAGGAGTGAAGTCATGCACTGGGGAATCTGGGCTCACGATAAGAAATCCAATACGTTAGATCTCTCTCCGTGGTCACGTGAATGATGATTAACACTTGACATATAACTCTGACAGATCGCTCATCCCAGTCAACCAGGCCGTGGTTCAAGTGGGACTGGGGGAGGGTCAACACGCTGCTGCGGGAAGCTGGAACTGAAAAGCATTTTCTTGTGGTAATACACCTGTCAGTGCTGCTACTGTGGAACGTGTTTTTTAGAGAAGATAACACTCATTGCAATAGTTTGCTCAACAAATAATATGTATCTATAGTGGCTGTTCAACTAGTTGCATGCATCATTGTGTCGTATTGAAATACAACAGGACATTCTGCAAAGGTTCACTCAGAGTTAAACACATTATTTATAATCAAACATTCAATTTTCCTTTTTTACGGAGTGTTTTTAGAAGAACTGAACAGACAAGATTGAACTTAAAAGTCAATTTATATATTGGTCTGTTCAAAAATGATGGTTTCAAGTAAATTACTTTTTGTTTTTAATTTCCTTCAACACATCATAAGCCCAGGGCCGTGCAGAGACGTTTAACGGGCGGGTGACATGCTGACCTTCAGTAACCTCTAGAGAGTGAAGAAAGCATCTCAGTCCCTAAAAGAATTACAGTTGAAGAAGAAAGAGCGAGTGTGCTTTTGTTTTGTGGGAAATCCTCTTACTCTGGCAGTGCTGTGTGAGTGTGTGTGGTCCAAACGAAATGCTCATCAGGACCCAGTATGGGATTTTCCATACAACCTCATTTTTAATCTTGTTTTAGAAGTCAAAACAAGTTCAAAAAGAGTTTGTGTCATACTCCTGAAATAACATGGAATAGTATGCAGAACGAGTCATGAGATGCAAAGTTATTCCTGAAAACTACAAGCATGCTGCCTTGAATTTATAGCAGTAAATAGACACTAACAGTTTAAATAAAAGCTTATAGTGCATAAAGACTCAAAAATATGTAATATAGGTATACAGTATGGTTATAGTATAGTTTAATAAATGTCTGTAAACACCGTGAGAAATTCTCGCTAAATGTCATTTAGCAGTGATCCTAGAGTGCCAAATGCACTGTGGGGTGGCATCAAAGCATGGTGGGTAATGGGGCTTAAAATTGATTATCACTCAGAGTGAGTTATTAAGATCCACAGTTGATGGTTCCCATGTAGATGTATCAGCTCACATTAAGATTGCTTTGCCTTAGGAAGTAAAACAATACTCACAGGCATTACGCAGTAAATTGCTTGTCTTTTATCTCTAAGTTACATTTGAACTAGCTCGCAGCATAACTAAGCGGCCCATTTATTCAAATATCTTGAACTACATTCTTCTATTAAATGCATTGGAAAGTTCTGCCCAAAATGAAAATTCTGTCATCGTTTACTCACTATACAGTTGTTCTAAAACTGAATTTCTATATTTCAAAACCGCAGTTTATTTTTTCTGTTGAGCACAAAACAAGGTATTTTGAAGAATGTTGGTAACCAAACACTTGCTGGTGGTCATTGACTTGCATAATCTATTATTTTTGCTCCTGCCATGTAAGTCAATGGCTGTTTCAAATGCTGTTCTTTTGAACTTTCTATTCATCAAATAATCCTCAGAGAAGATTTTCTGAACTTTATTCAGCATCAAATTAGCATATTAGAATGACGTGACACTGAAGACTAAAATAATGATGCTGAAAACTCAGCTTTGCATCATATGGTAATAAATTACGTTTTAAAGTATATTCAAATAGATAATAGTTCTTTTAAATTGGGTGAGCGTGTACTGTAAGTCTTTTTTATAAAAACACTAAAAGAGTTCCAAACCTTTAAGTGGTGTGTGTGTGTGTGTGTGTGTGTGTTATATTGTATATTTCACCATTGCATCTTGTAAACACAATAATAATAACAAGACTTGAAGGACGTGCAAGGAGCTGTTAAGAATGCATTTTTTGCATTCAGTAAATAAACATGTCTCGAGACCTTGTGATTTTCTGTGTCTTGCATATTTATGTCTGTGTGAATAGCAGTCATCCTGTTTCACACCTTTAGAACATTTTTATGTTGACCTGAACATGAACTTCGTACATTGGGGTCTTAAAAAACATGAATATTTACACTATTTAGTATTCAAACTTTTCACCTGTTTAAGACAAAGCACCGAGAAGCTGCGTTCTAGGACTCACCTCTGAGGTTGGATGTATAATTAATAATTCTATAGCAACAGGCTGCGGTGGGCAAGATATTCCATTTTTCATTATCCCACGAGCAGCATTTGACTAATCCCTTTGAATTCTGTGACTGGTGTAGGCTCGTGCGCAGCCTTCCCCCTTTGAAGTTTCAGTTAAAAGTGCTTCAATCAAACACAGTGCTAAAGAAAGCTACAGAACGGCACCATAATCTGTGTCAGCGGAGGGGAAATTCTTTCACACCCAAAATAGAACTTGCTAACAGTTTTAATGTTTATTTTAATAGGATTCTAGAACACACTCCAATTAATCCCCCTACACCAGTGACCTTAGGATGGGATTTGTTCTCTTTGTTTGGCCAGGGTTCCTCGGGGAGGAGAGAGTTGTCTTTATTATATCTTGAGCTGCAACCAAAAGATCCTGCTTGTTGTTTCAAACATCCCTGTCAATATCAACCTGTTTTCCAAACTCATATAGTCGTTTCAAGTAATGGTTTGACTGGAGTTTTTTTTTTTTTTTTTTTTTTTTCAGATCTAGAAGGTAGTGATAGGCAGAATAGAAAAAGCCAAGTATAAAACAGTTGTGTCTGAATGTAATATGGCCTGGTGCAGACATTTCCTCCATTACTGACAAATCGATTTAGCATATTAGAGGCAAGGAGACAGCACCAAAATCATGTTGTACACACTAGACTAACAAATAACACAAATGGTAGCTGGGATATCAAAAGTTAAAATAGCTGGAATGCCCACTAAAAATGTTACATTCCCAGAACGTTCTTAGAACATCCCCACACGTGTCACATGGTAACGTTCCCAGGACTCTGAGAAGGTCATGATGTTGAGTTCTTTAAAGGGTTAAGGAATGTTATTTGGGGGACCTTAGCAGAACTTTCATGATGTTTACGAAATGTTTAGTGTACCATATTTTATTTGGGATTTTGGTGTTCCCAGAACATTCTCAGAACGTCTCTGCTGGTGTAAGTATGTCACCTAGTAACGTTCCCAGGATGTTCTGAGAAGGTCAAGATGTTTAGGGATGTACAATTTAACCGTTAACCGACCGATACATTTTATTGGCCACATTCACACAGCAGCAGAATACAGTTGTCAGTCCTGTAGGCAGGCTGCTTGAGTCCTAATACAGGGAGTGACAACCGTGTTCTCGGAACACATGTGCTGTGTGAACGGAACAGTACTGGACAACTAGTGTCTGTCACGTCATACACTGCTAAAGAGAGCCGCTTTGCTGCACAAACGTGCATCTACCATGTGTTACATGTTTTTTTGTGTGTTTTGAGTAACTTATAGTGATGGAGAAATTAGCTGCATGTCATCTGAAAGTTTTATTAGATCCCATCAGTTTTGTGTTCTGTGCGCGATATGGACGTTGCCATCTTTGATATTAATTGGGTCACTGTTGCTATGGTTACTGGTAAGGAATACGGGCTTGTTTCCCATTGCACGTTCATACAGAACTAACTTTCGTTTGTCTTGATTTATTATTTAGGTAAAATACCTATATGTTTCGCGTACAGGCCTATTTATCCTTTCTAATGTTTTTTCTCTGGTCGCAAAATTGCTGCAGGCCTATGATATGAAATATATATGATCATGTGAATCTTCGTCTTCTGTTGTTTGCTAGTTTTTGCGCATGTACAATGAATCAGCAGAAAACAAATATTACTATTTTTAATGGGTCACAGGCGCTTATGCTTTCTAATTGAATTCAATTCTAATTTAAAATAATGTTGTCGGTTAATGGCTAATAATCGCCGAAAACATCCCTAGAGGTTTAGGGACGTTATTTGTGGGACTTTAGCAGAGCTTTGAGGATGTTCTCAGAACATTTAGGGGACCATATTTTATTTTAAAATTTGATGTTTCCAGAATGTCTTCTCTGGTGTTAAGGACATCACCTGTTAATGTTCCCAGGACGTTCTGAGATGGTCACAATGTTGAGTTTTTTATGGGGTGTGCCTTTAAAGGGGTAGTTCACTCACAAATTAGGATTCTTTCATCATGCTACTGCCCTTTCATTTTTTTTTAAAGCTGTATGACTTATTTTTCTGCAGAACACAAAAATCCCCCCCTATCTTTTACGTTCCAAAGAATACCAAAAGTCAAGTTTGGTATAATATTTAATTTTTTCGGTGAACTATACTTAATTAGTATTGCTCAGCAAATGTAAAATGCACAGTACTGTTTTAGGAGTCTAGTAATAGTCTAAAGATTGTCACTAAACTTTATCTTTGTCAAGCAACACTAATTTGCTTTTCACTTGATGCTAAGACACTATGTCATCAGCCATGCTAGTGCTTTAATGCAAGTTCTCTTAATGAAGTAGGTCACTGTGCTGAAGTCTGCAGTTTTCTTGCTTACCTGTGAACGTCAGTGTAAAGACTTCAGAATTAGCATTCACTCTGTGTAAGAAAGAGCAATCGCTATCGCACACCGCCGCTTCATCCTGATAGACTCGGATAAATAAACTGAGAGCAGACTTAATCTGCTGTTTTTGTGCTATGGCTCTTTATTCAGATATTAATAAAATTGTATTAAATATTCACATATTCTTCTGCCAACAGACTGTTATTTAGCAGGTCTATGGTTTGAAGGTCGGCTGATGCAAAGGTCTGCAATGAATTCTCAAGCCCATAGGAAGCATTTTGGAATGACTAGATAGTGGTAGTCCAAAGGTAAGCTACATCGATTAAAGGGAGATTTCTGCCGCATATAAACCTGCATGGCCGTCTCCTTCACTCATGGTAATTACGGTAACAATAGGGTTAGGGTTGAATTCATTGCCCCCCAAATTTGAGATTTTGCTACCCTTGTGTTGTTTTAAATCCGTATGACTATCCTCCGTGAAACACAAAAGATATTTTGAAGAATGATTATGCCGCCAATTTTAATGGGTTGTAACTGATTACAAAAGGCAAGTAAAGCAGATTTTTTTTATTTTTATTTTATTTTATTTAGAACTGTTTCTTGTTTTATTAGCTTACTAAAGTAACACACATACGGTTTTTGATTTGTAACTGCTCTTAAAGGAGAAGTTCACTTTTAAAACTTTTGCTGATAATTTACTCACCCCCATGTCATCCAAGATGTCCATGTCTTTCTTTCTTCAGTCGAAAAGAAA
>JAUMHP010000074.1:6319849-6336420 GCA_032361065.1 Enteromius trimaculatus | reverse complement strand
TTATATAATTATATAATAAAATGTAAAGTGCAATTATTAGAATAATATTCCTATAAGAACTTCTTATGGGGGTTACATTTACTATGGGTCAAATAATGAAGCAGATGCCCTAATCTGAATTTGGCATGTTTACAATCAGATTCTAAAGATGGCAGATTAGCCAGGCTGCCTTGTCAAGGCGAATCCCAAATTCAGTTGGTGGCACAATGGATGAAACCAGCCAACACGTTGGGGGACATCACTAGGATGCTGAGAAAAGCCGGGGCAAGGGGGAGGAGAGATGAAGAGAGGGGGGGGGAAGATCAGGGCAGCTGGAGGATTGGTAGCACACAGTAGATCTCATTGTGTCCGACCTGATTATCCTTCACGGCAGACAGCTAGTTGACATCAGTTAGTCTGCAGCCGCAGATGTGGAGAGTTAGTCATGATGCTGCTTGGAGAAAGAGTTTAAAGAGTTATCATTTGAATAAAAGACAATGCTTTCTGTCTGGACAGTTATCTCAAGATAGACATGGTGGTCTTCATTAGTAAAGGTTTTCTATCTCTGTTGTCAATCTTCAAGAAGAAGGGTGAGTAGATTCATTTATAGGTGATTATCACATTCAGACATAAACATTTCTGCTGGTTCTCAAGAATTTTCAGGTTTTTAAATATTGTCTCTCCATTGTGAATCTTGATTATTCTAGTTATTTTAGACTGGAGTACTGGTTTTTACAAATGTTGTAAAGGTATTGCTCTCAATTGATGGAAAGTTCTCTGTGTACCTGTATATGTAACAGGTGGCTTCTCTTTGCTTAAAATGTTGGCAACATTGAGGGACTTTAAGAATGTGTAATGAAATGCTTATAATGAAGTTTACAGACTTTACTCTTATGCTTCAGGTTAAATACAAGTTCGAGCTTCGTAAAAACGTGTCTCAATTTTAAAAACAAACCCATTAGATGAAATCAACTGAGAAATGCAAGTCTGTTACTGAATTGGGAAATATTCAACCTGATCTCACAGCAAGGTGGCTAATTTGTACAAACTTGTGAAAAATCTTGGGGTAATAAATTCATGGGATTTCGAAAAGGAAAAGAACCCACCCCTAAACATAACCATGACAGAAATTGTGCGAGTGAGGTCTTACAAATTTGTATGAATTAGCCACCTCATAAAATATATACAAATTAGCTATGAGATAGCACTGGAATATTTGCTTAGAGTATAAAGTACACCGTTTTACTAACAGATTTGTATTTAACATGGAGCATTCCTTTAAACTAAATAACTTGCAAAAAGGACTCAAACAGTGCACTTGCCTACAGTGTGTGTTTTGACTTTCTGTTGTGCCACAATGCCTGTAGTCAGTGCCAGGACACCTGACACCCCCCATGGGGTGTACTCTACAAGAAGCTTAAAAGTTGATACTGAGTGAACAGTTAGAAATCTGCATAAATGGCTGTAAGGCTGAGGAGACGATCTCTGTTAAGGGAAAGTCCCTGTCCTAAAACACTCTCATTAACTCCATTTTGCAATGCCTTTCGTTGTTATCTCATGGCCAGTAGTTTAAGGCACTGTTTGAGGTACGTAAGGAAGATGATAGGTTTACAAGTACGAGGCTTCCACTGGTTCTTTGAGAGTGCCCCAGTCTAACAACAGGCCACCCTCAAGTGTCCCGTTTCTCCCTATTGTAAAGTTAACAGTGAGTCTCAGTGCAAGTCAGATATGAAGGTCGCTAAGGTAATTCAAAGAGCTTTGATGTTTGCAATGCTTGCATGTTTTACGAATAAATTTGCCTATAATCAAATCAATATTTGCAAATGAAACACAATTTACAGATTTTCTAGAAAACTGTTTAATATTCTCATTGAGCCAATTCAGGTTATAAAGTATGAAAGTGCTGTGTGGAATTTAGGTGCATTGCCCTTGTTTTAGGATTTCTATCAATTCGTGATGGGTTATAAACGTACTTGACTGGGATATTTCAGGTGAATTCAGAATGACATCGATTAAAAATTTAAGGAAAGACAAGACAAGTTCTTCCTGTGAATGCAGAGGCTCTCGTGCTGCCATATGTTTAACAGAGGCAAGCAAAGGGTAATCTGGTATTTCAAGGAATTAAAGATCAGAAGAGATTACCTGGTCGCAGCAGGAGTGTGAAGTCCATTACTATGTTGGAAATCTACAATCAACACGTGCCTCTAATGTCCATCAAAATCTGACTAGAATTAGCTGCCAGCTTTAGCAGGTGTTGCTGTTGGATAGAGAAAGAATGGGCATAGTTACAGCGCTTGACAGCGTTAACTGCACCTCATTCACAAAACAGGTCTGCGGAAATCTTCAATCAGTCGGAACTAGGTCATTTGTAAATGTTGACCATTTTGTGCCTTAACACATATTTCTCAGTTATGCATCACCATTTTGATTTGAATTGGAAGAAACTTTTCTTAAACTCTTATTAAACACAGATAGCGATTATATTCTGTCATGTTCTGTATGTCTGGGAGAATGACTACATCCATATAACAATGTCTTTCCCTTTCTCTATTTTCAGCAGGCCAAAAGCAGAATGAGCCAAGAAAGCTGACTGTACACTACACGGCTTCCCAGCACTACCAGGAGAACGTGTTCATAGAGGGAAGCAGACCGCAGTACCTGGAAGACCTGCACACTGAGGCCCAAGAGGGATTGAAAATACTACAACAGGAGGGTGAGCCTTATGTCCATCTTTTGCACACATTAACGCACTGCCCACAGTCTGGCCTTCTAACGTACAACTGTGTTTTCTGATGCACCTCACTCAGTCTTTCTTCCATGCAGAGAACAAAAATGGAGTGGACTTTCAGGATGATCAAAACGTGGTAAGGAACTTGATCTTTCAACTGTATCCAACACATAAAATCATTAAAACAGAGTCATAAAACTTTAATTACTTACATTTTTTGGGTCTGGTTCCAACAAACCCCTGAGGATAAACTTTAGTTGTAATTTTAACTTAATGCAAGCCTTATCTTGTATGCCATTCATTCAAACACTTAACTCTTTAAAATGAAGACATATATGTATAAACTGAAATTTTAATAGACCACTTACAGTTCCTCTATTTCTTCACAGCCAGAGGAAGATACAAGCTCAAAAGAAAGAGATGAATCACTTGAGACTGATAGCACTGCTGGACATTCCGTCATTTCAGTGTCAACTGTCTCAGCAGTCTCCTCACGTCCAGTGCTTACACGTCAAGGTATACAATGCTGACTTACTAAGGAGGTCTAGAAATAAACTATGCTTAGTGGCACATACTACCTCTTGTGTTTTTTCCCTCTAAAGCATTTTCAGGTTAAGTGCACTCATTTACCACCCTTATAATCTGCATTGTAGTGGGGCAATGCAAACACAAAGATACAAATTTGGTCAAAAAAAGTTATGATCTGTCATGGGTTCTGAGAATATGTGTTAAGATTAAAAAAAAAAAAAGGAAAAGAAAAAAGAAATCTTGTTAGTTCACCTAAAAGAATTATCTGTCATTAATTACTGTCATTCCAAACCTGTAAGACCTTTGTTCATCTTCCGAACACAAATTTAGATATTTTTGATGAAACCCTTTCAGAGCCTGCATAGACAACAAGGAATCTACCATGTTCAAGAACCAGAAAGGTGGCAAGGACATTGTTAAAATAGTCAGTGAGACATCATTGATTAATTACATAATTTAAATTTTTGAAGGATGCCATTAATATAGTAAAGCCATCACTCCAAGTATATCCTGCGATTTGATTTGGGACAACAAAACAAAACCTTAAGAAACTGAAGAAAAAGGCATGATGCATTTTCTATTTATTCAATCTCTGTATGTTGTACCACTTCCTTTAGGTTCCACATTTAAGCCCTTGAACCCAGTTAAACGACTGGACAAGACCAAGAGGAGAAGTCGAAGAACAACTATAATGGGCATACCACAACAAGTCCAAAGAGAACTAGGCATGTAAAACTATGTTAATTCCAAATACTAAGAAAACAATTTGACATACATTACAACAGCAACTAAAACGGCAATGACAAATACATGAGATTACACAAACCTTTTCAGCCTAAAACAGAAAAAAATGACATAACTCTGTTTTATTTCTTTTAAAGATATGGCAAGAGGAACTATACTGCATCAGCATCCAAATGGAGAACATGACAGTGAAGACGATTCCTGTGGCAGAGTTGTCATCCCAACAATTGATGGAGAGCATCTTTCAGTAAATCATGAAGGGGCTCGTGTACATCTGCAGAACATTGAGGTTCTTCAGACATCAAGAGATGAGGAGTTTCTAATAAACCACATCCATTCTGTCTACCAAGATGAGTTGAACCGAAAGCTTGGGATAGCAGCATGGTCTACACAGAGGCCAAAGTCTCTTGCTGTGCCAGGGATGACCACTTCCTCTTTCCTGCATGAGCCTCAAGGACCCGTTATGTCCATTTCACCACAGGCAACTTATTTATCTAAGATTATTCCAAATGCAATTCTGCCTGCTGCAATAGAAATCATTGAAATTAATCATGATCACAGCCGGCGCAGTACAAGTACAGTAAGCAAAAGTAGTTTAGCGTCGGCTAGTCCAGCTTCTTCACGATCTGGACGTAGCACAAATCAAAATCCAACTACCACTAGCCCTAACAGGAGCCATTCACAATCATCTGAGACTATTGTCTCCAACTCCTCCACAATTTCTTCAAAAGCAAAGTGTCTACCAACATTTGTCGCTGACAGCACCAAAGACATTTCAGATTTAATCCCAAATGATGTAAGTGTTACAAGTTCAAGCAGTTGTAAAAGCTCTAACATTAACTGTATAAATCACAGACTAGACCACAGCGAGATGAGTGAAGTAGGGGAAAATGTCAGAAACAGCCACTCGTTCTCTCGTAGTCTCTCTGTAATAAAGACAAAATTGCCACCAGCACCACCTCAGAGAACCTATTCCCTGCACCATGAAAAACTTAAGCAGAGATCAAGGGAACCGGACACAAAAGGTCTCAAAAATATGGCCCCAGATGATGGGCAAACAGGTAGAGATCTTAGCGGTACAAAAGAACATGAGTCCACAAATAATGAGAAGAGTTCGGTCCATTCTTCAGTGCTCAACTCATCAAGAGAACGTAGCCAACTTAGTCCTGATCAAGCTTATGCAAGAAGTCATGTCAGGTCAGGTAACTCATCCCCACAGAAAACTGAAGAAGAATCTGGTGAAAACAAATTTGATAGGACTCTGTCACCTTCAAGTGGATACTCAAGCCAAAGTGGGACACCTACGCATTCCCCTAAAGAGATCAGTCCATCCTCACCTGGAAAGAGAAGAGTTAAGCCTTCAAAGCCTGAGAGAAAAGGTGAAAGGACCTCGCCAGTGGCTTCAGTCTCTTCATCAATGACATCTCTATCTTCAGTCACATCAGACACGGCACATCATGTCATTCAAACCAACACTACTCCATCAGAGCCATTCAAGTGCTCCCCACCTGTTACAACAGTGAAAAGCAAGGTAACACTGACACACCCAACTATTCCCCTTAGGGAACTGTTCAACATCCCCCCTCCACCCAAGGTAAAAGCCCCATCTCCCCCACTCCCCGAAACCTGGATTCACAATAAACGCACACTTGAACTATTATGTGGCCCAGGTCCAAACCCCCATAGGTTACATCAGCTTCAAAAACAGCAAAAAGAGTCATTCATAGATAAAAATCAAAACACAAATTCCATACAAATCAATGAACAAATGGTCCCAAAGATACAGACAACAGAAGAAATGAAGTCAGGTACCCAACTGGAGAACAAAGAAGCTGTAAAAAAACAAAATGAGTCTGTGTCATCAGAATTGCATGAACAAATGATGGCAGAACCTCCGCATTTAAGGCATGATGAATCCTCAACATTACAAAATGCGCTAAATAAAATAGAAAGTACAAAAATTCCTACAGGGGTCCATCAGAACGTTCAAACACAAGATCAAAGAGCTGTAGATGAAGGAAAACAGGAACAAAGAAGCCAAATACTCCCTACAACTAAAGTACCAACTATCAAAGTTGATCAAAGTATGCTGTCACAAACAAACTGTGAAGTCAAAACAAGTCCTGAAATTGTAATCACAACATGCACCTTAAGGAACGATGAAACCAGTGAGGAGAACAAAGGAAACTGCATTAAGGACATTCTTAGTCATAAGCAATTGCAAACTCTCGGCATAGAAGTGCCTGAGATCAATGGTATTTCTCCTCCTCCTTCTCCACCCCCAGAACACCATCCTCCACCACCACCTACTAAAAAGACATCAGCTTCTTCTGGGTCTATGCCACCATCTGATGAAGAGGATCAGAAGCAAGAAATAGACGAACAGGTGACTCTTCTTGAGTCTTCTTGGCCTCCACCACCACCACCAATGGAAGAATCAACTGAGTTGATGTTTGAGGAACAAGATGAACAAGATGAACTTGACTTCCCACCACCACCTCCCTCGTTCCTCCATGAACCCCTTTCAGAGGTATCTGTCAACTGCCACGAACAGCATGACAATATAGAATTGAGGTCATCATATGCCTTAGATGAGGCTAACAGTCCAGACCAATACTCCAAAATACAGACCATTCTGCCAACAAGAACTGTACAAAATGTTATGGAGGACAGACAAGAAGATAAGCCTCGTAACAATGCCTCACACTTCTCTGTGGATGAAGGTGGCATGGAAACTGTAGCTCCTACTAAAATGACTTCTCTTTTACCAGATTCACTCCTACAAGGGGAGGAAATGCCAACTTTGTCAGCACAAGATTCATCAGAGCAAACATCACTTGATACCCAAGAAGATTCCACTAACGTGCCGCCTGCACCTCCTGTTAACTTCCGAAGGCAACTGAGCCTCGTAAACAAAGACACCCGGAGCAAAGACCTGCTTTGTCGTCACAAAAGCACACCTATTCCAAAAGAGGATGCCAACATTCCCCTTGTCACTCCTTCCTTGCTTCAGATGGTTCGGCTAAGATCTGTAAACGTAGGTGAAGATCAAGTTAACAACGATACCAAACCAAGCACGGAGGCCACAACAAATGAGAATCATAGTATTACTAGTCACGCGACGCCGCAAAAGCCTATTCGCAAATCCTTGAGCTTGAGGTCCAACTCACCTGCTAAGTCATCTCCTGCTCCAGCCACAGTCCCATCTATGCGTCTTCAAGAGGCCATACGTATGAAGACTGCTGCAATGTCCTCCAGCGGAGTACCTGCAGTGCCCAATCTACGCATTTCCTCAAATAGCAGTGCTAGTTCATCTGTGCCATCCCCTAAAACACCAGACGGTTGTGACTTACACAAGTCCCCTGCATCTACAGCCAGCTTTATCTTCTCAAAAAGCACAAAGAAAGTTGTCATTGAAACACCTACTTCTCCTGAGGTACAAGCAAGCCTCAAACAAAGTCTTGCAGCTGAGATAATGCAGGTTTCTGACCAAGCCAAGACAACGGTTACAAATGGAACAAAAAAGCCAATGAAGGTGCCGCCACCTGTTGCTAAGAAACCAGTGCATGGAACTAATCCTCCTAACAAGACAGAGAATGCAACACCGGATGTGACAGAGATGAATAAACAAATAACAAGGGTTGAAGTTAATGGGCAAAGTGATCAAGTGCATCCTGCTGGTCAGCGAGCACAATCGTTAGGAAACCAGAAGCAAGCAAGTAAGGAAGCATACGCTAGTTATTTTAGTTCGTGCATGAAAGACAGACAGAACCATGCCGATGATCATTGTAATTATATTTCTTTTTCAGGAAGTACAGAGACTGCGTGTTGAAGAGTCAGGACACACGAGTTGAGTTTTTGATTGGACTGTTTAGTCAAAGTATGGGAAAAACAAGAGGACAAAGCAAGTGAAAGCCCAAGGTAGATCTTGTTCGAGGATCCATGGATACCATAGCTGTCTTAAAAGCCTTAGCCTGGAGAAATGGCCTTCAAGTGTATGCAAAAAGCTTTTCCCCAATCTGTTTTATACAATAGCTTTATTACAGCTTTCAAGTATTTTTCTAAATTAGTTTGTCTGCGCTGGGAAAAGTCACTTTAAGTTTATTGTGGACTTAAAAAAAAAGAAGCAAATGACTGCAAGAATGAACTGACACCTAGTGGTCACTAGTGGTAGTAATCACTGCTTGGCGCAAAAAAGTCCAAACCTGTTTTTTTTTTTCTTTTTGACATATGTCAGTATGTCCAAGCACACAGATTGATTACTAGCTTTTAATGATATTCTACTAACAGTTTTGAAAATTTTTAGTGCTACTGCAATCAACTTTCAGAATTTGCTTTCAGCAAATGTGTAATTATACATGTATAAAACCATCTGTTACATTTATGAATTTTGCAGTATGCTGACTATAGCTGAACATATACACATGTACGTATTTACTTTCATTAGATTAAAGCACTTTGTAAGCTAAATGCTGCATTCTTTTTAAACCAGCAAACAGTTAAGAGTATTCACTGATGGTCCCTCTAAAATTGATGTAAAAATATACATAGACAAATACTTTAGTAGCTATTTACTTTAATGAAGGAGTGAACAGAATTACTACACTGTTTTAAAAATAAATATGCATTAAAGATATTTATAGATTAACCTTGTTTTGACTGTTTTTCACGTGTTTTCGACTGCCATACATTTGTACCATCTTAATCGACTATTATGTTTTGTTTTTGAAGGATGTTATCAGGCAATTCTTCCATAATCTACTACTACACACAAGTGAACTGTAATTTCCATAATCTTTAATCAATCATTCAATTCAATTACTAATGTCTTAAAAATAGGCTCCCAATTGTAGAGCTGAAACTGTAAAGGTACCTTCAAAATCATCTCCATCATCATTCCATTAAGACAAATAGGAAATGGTTATGAATCATTGTTTATTTGAATGAATTTTGTTAACAACAGATGTGTTCTGCATGTTTTATTGCACGAAATTCTATGTTTCTCTGTGAAGTAAGCTATGCTAAAATATGTATCCACAACAGTTTATTGAGTATAGACCGCCCGTCTGAACTGTTAAACGGACTGTTAAACATTGTCAGACTGGAGACTGCTCATTGTAAGCAATGATCTAGTTCCAAACATGGCATAACAGGAGGACCTGAGTTTAAGGATAACAGATGAACTCCAGCAAGAGTCTACATTTGTCATTCAAACAAATAAGCATGACATTATTTACTGCAGTACTTTATGTTAAACCTCCTGGATGGCAATACATGCAATGTAAAGCACAGACGATAACCATTTGTTTTTTTGCTGGAGTAATCATGTGCTATTAGATTATTCCCAGGTTGATATGGCTAAATGGGACAACTGAAATTAAATAACTCCAATATAAGCCATTTGATTCTCCATTAGAGTCAGTTAATATTTTTGGATGGCAATGATGACACTGTGTGCTTGTCACGGGCTGTCATGGAAAATGTATCTTGAATTTTTAGAGCAATGAAGACAACTAGCTAATATTTCCACCCTTCAGTGTTTTACAGGTGATCTGTCCTAGTTTGGTCATCAGATTTTGCTCTTTCCATTGTGCAACACACTCGCCTGAGATCTTCAGATCCACCTGAAGAGATCACACAAATAAACATACAACCAAAAATAAGACATAGTAATCATTTAATATAAATCTTTTAAGTACACAGATATAAAACTCACATACCTGCAACTTTTCAAACACCTTTTTCTTTGGTTTCAATTCATCATCTGGTTTGCCTGATTCATATCCTTCTACATAAACACGGTCTCCCGGAGCTGATCCCTCTGGTGGATCCAAAGGCTCCACTTTCCTGGGCTCTCCTTCACTAAAGACCATCAAAAGATTTTTATTATAAGAACATAGTTGACTGAATGAGATGGTTGAATTATGGTGTACCAGTCCTACTAACATTGAAGCGCAGAGCAGCATGGCTTGAGATTCAATTCCCCTCATCTTCTGGGGTTTTAGATTGCATAACAGCACAACAAGACGATCCTGAAGCTGCTCCTGTGAGAGGTAGGCCACCAGTCCACTCACTACAGTCCGTGGTTGTTCCTCCCCCACATCGATCTTCTCTAAATACAGCGAGTCTGCATCTGGATGCTATGGAGTCAAGAAACAAGGTTATTTAAACATCCTCTTACTAGAAGAAAAAAAAATCATAAAATTACCTCTACCTTTTCTACACTGACGACTTTGCCAACTCTTATGTCCAATCTAGATGGGATGACCTCCTCTTCATCTACGGCTTGTTTAGGGTTGCCCTTTGCTCCTCCTTCTGTAAAGCAATGAGAATTTCAATGTTTGTTTAAATGGATGTGCAAATTATTCCTTTCACCAAAACCACTGATCTATACATGAAAGTGGATCGCTCCGTGCGTTCTAAGATGCCAAGTGGCAGTGAAGCCACTGGAAGTGTTTGATCCTCCATCTTACCATCCTACCAGCAGAGAGCACCACTGAGTCACAGGCGAACTGCTGACCTAGGAATCATCCGATCTGAAGCGAATCAGTCACGCGGGAGTAATTTATACGTGTATGTAAATAAATTTTTACTTCAGATGTTTTCTGCAATGTTTATGGTCTTTTTTTTCGCAGGATAAGTGATATATTTCAACTGTTCTGGTTGGGTGTATCTGCGGAGCACTGCCAACTGATCCAAACCCAAAATATAGCACGTACGTAGTTATTTAAGATGAACATATTAGTATCAGATATTTATTTAAATATACAATTAATAACACAATATCCTCTGTTGCTCTATGTTGTACTTAAAGAAAAAAGCTTACCATGCATCATCTTGAAATAAAGCTTCATGTTTATACTGTATGTAGTCAGTCATTTCACTAATTTAAATTATGTATGTAATATTTTAATATCCCGGTTGAATATTTCAGACTCTTTAAGAGAGTGCAAATATGTTTACAAGCATTAATGTTATCGTCTACATGCAAAATGATGTATGCTAAATTAATAATTAATTTTACCACCATTTAAGTCATTGCTTGTTTCAATGCTTTTAACGAAATCAATGTTGAAACATTTGCAGTTAGCCTACTGCACAGATAAAAACAGAACTATAACAAAATTCTATAAACTATGAATAAATGCACAATGCAAATAAAAGTATATTTGTATTGGAAGCATAAATCCTTCTGCAGATTTAAGATGTGAGGACTTTGTAATTTATATATACAAGTAGCTATATTTTGAGGTCTGACTGTTGCTACTGTAATGAACCTAACTGTAAAAAGCAAGGGAAATTTTCCACTTTGCAAAAAAACCATTTTGCATAGGGTGTTTGTATTATAAGAATGTATAGGGATACGTCAGATTTAAAAACACTGACTTGTTAGGTGGTGTTTTCTCATTGAATTCGTACAATTTCCTATTAATTCAATGGAATGCATGGGAACAGCGAGGAATAACAATATGGTGGCGCGTCAGCTTCACTTTCATGATGTCATGAGCAATCCAGTTCTCTATTATAGATCAGTGATTACAACTCAAGATAATCACTGACGCTTATAGACCCATTTTACAGTTCTATGTCCAAAAAAAAACGCTTTTGGAAATTGTGTATTTTCACTCACTGTTTTTGGAGGGCTCTGGGTAAGCTGATGCTGTCAGTTTCTTCAACTCTGCGGTCTCAAACTTCTTTCTGATAGGGTCCAACAGTTTGTTAAGAGACACCTCTACTGAAGCCTTCAAGTCACCAGGATGAATTTGCTGCAGATAAGCAGTGCACAAATTTATATGAACATGTTTCATCTGTACATTAAAGGAACAGTTCACCCCAAAATTTTAATTCTGTCATTAATAAACTCACCCTCATGTCATTCCAAAGCCTTAACCTTTGTTAATATTCAAAATATAAATGAAGATATTTCTGATGAAATCCATGAGCTTTCAGACCCTGCATGCACAGCAATGCAACTAACATGTTCAAAACCCAGAAAGGTAGTGAGAACAAGAGGGTCAGAACATTCTTGGATTGCCCATTAAAATGTCTTAATTTGTGTTATGAAGATGAATGAAGGTCTTAACATTTTGAATGGCATGAGAGTGAATAGTTAATGACAGAATTTTCTTTTTTTGGTGAACTATCCTTTTCAGTAAATATAAATATTGTTAATATACCTCTGCAGCAAAGTCCTTCTCCACTTCCATGTAGTCTGTGTAGACTTTGTCGCCTCCCCACTTTGGATCTCTTTTGATCACAAACTCTGAAAACACAACACATAATTAAGCACTTGATTATGTTTACATTTGCAAACTGATCCTTTTTTGCCTGAACTCACCTGAGTGCAGAGGGAAAAGCACATGTTTGACAAAGGACAGAACTCCATTATTCTCCACATTTCCAGGCTCACAGAAGGCTTTCTTTAGCTTCTTCTTCACCTCTTGGTTCTTATCCAGCAGGTCAATTTTGGATTCCTGTAGCAGAAATGAAAGATTTGAGAATGATGAATCTTAGCGTATCAACCCGATGCCTAGAACACAACATCATAAGCCAATATCTCATCCTGCATCAATAGGATTCTTTGATTACATTCATCTTCCACCATTCTTAAAATCTCAGTGTAGATTAGGGCTGTGCAATTAATCACATGCGCATCTCTTCAGTAAAGCAGGTTTCGTGATTAGCAGTAAATCACCTGCTTTCAGATTGATTGCCATTTACTACACAGAGCCACAGATCACGGACAAGCTAGGCAACATTGCTTTCATTATCACAGGTGATTAATTTGCGTTAATTGTGATTTTGTCTAACTAAGGCTCTGTGTATTAAATGCCGCTTCATTTGAAAGCAGGTGATGGAGATTAACTGCTAATCACTAAACCGGTTTGACGTGAGAATTGCATGCAAATAAATTACACAGCACTAGTGTAGATGGCACCGTACTTCCTCAGAAGAGCTCATCTTGCCCCCCGTTAGTCCAGGCACCATTGGGTTCATCATGTGGATACGTTTGGTATATCCAAGAGAGGGCAGATACTGCAAAAAAAGAAAGAAAATAACTATTCTTAAAAACTAAATATGTCCAGCAAACATACCCATACACATAATAATTGGGATCAGTATCTTTATACAATAATAAAGAATAATAAAAAATAAATGATAATAATAATTTGAATCTAAAACTTTTGAGAAGCATTTATTCAGAAGCTCAGTACTGCATAGGTGCATCATATGGAATAGGAAATATGTAAAAATGTACCTTCTCTGCTAACGTGAAGATCTTCCTTTGATCCACACCCCCGAACTGAGCATCTACTTTTAAGTACTCCTCATCCAGTGCCTGACAGAAATTAAAACAATGTCACAATGTCTGGACTGAGCAGCAAATTATAGTATACTACAAAAAACAAAATTACAGAAAAACAAAACATTTATCCAGTCCAGAAATGTACGTTTGAAATAAGAAAATAACGATCAAAACATTTTTGCTACTTTGTATTTTAATGGCAGAATATTACATTTAAAGAAATTATTGCTCCCAAACTTCTGAACAGTAGTGTAGAAATACATAAACAGCATTTTAATGGGTTATATATTTGCATTTGCACCGATTCTAAAAAATTCGGGCTGGGCGATATTGCATGCTATATTCATGTGCATCTAGTCAGTAAAGCCGACTCGCCATCGATCACTGGCAAGCTACGCAATATAACGTTAAAGGAGTCATACAAAGCAAAATTTTCACTAGCTTATATGATTCTGTAGGGTCTTAACGGAAAGTTTGTAATATAGTTTGTTTTAAAACTTCTCAAAGATTTTACATTTTACCCTGTCATAAACAGCTCTTTAGAAATCACTCTGTTCTGTGTACTTCCCCTTTAAATCTTCATGAGCTCTGCTGACCCCGCCCCTCTTTTCCGAGGCACTCTGAGAGGATCTTTTTTTTTTCATAGTGAAACTTGCTAATCAGCAAATTATTAGGAAAGGCGATTTGCAAAGATTCATTAAAAGACATTATACTCATTGCTTCTGTAGGTGAGGCTGGATCATGAATGATTCGTGCGAACATAAATGCATTTCAGTTGATCCAGGGCACGTTTCCCTTCAGAACTAAATGTAACTTTAATCTTCTGCGTCTTCAGTCACTCAGATGTCAGGGGTAACTGAATACTGCTATGTTCATTAATACATTCAACAACAAAACAATCTCTTAGGAGTCTTTCTTGTCTCTGCGTCTCGGTCTGATCACGGTTCACTCAGGGCGGGTCTGAGGTAAGACACCAGTGCTGTGTCCGAAATCACATGCAACTTAAGTAGGTACTACATTTAAAACCGAATGTACTAACCAACCGTTAAAAAGTAGGTACTATATAGTATGAATGGGGGTAGTATGAATGGATCTCGGACGTACTACATCCGCCATATTGAAGTTGTCATGTGTCATGCGTCGTCACAACAGCGCGACAATGTAAACTTTCAATAAGTCATCCGTTTATTTAGATTGTGTTAAACAAGTGTAATTTAATCACGATAAACAATGTTTTCTTCCTGAGGTGCTTACACTTAAAATAAGCCACGTCTCCACTTTCCGACACTTTTTTTTATATGACGCCTCCTCTCCCGGAAGCAGTAGGTCATCCGGGTACTTCTCGCCTACTGAATTTCGAATGCTCTGAATTCGGACATACTACTCGCCTCGCATGCTGTTTTTCACGTACTATATAGTAAAGTAAGCGATTTCGGACGCAGCACAGTTCAGACTGTGTGACACGCTGCTGTCAATCAACTATTGTGGGAGTGGCCTCTGAGCCACTCATTTGAGAATGGCTTGATTGCAGAAGGGGCAACTTATTTTTATTACATTAAAAGAAAACTACCTGTGGATCTTTATCATTGTAGGGTGGTTGTGTACACACACTCCCAACACATATTTCCATATGTCCAAACAGCTTGAAAAAGTGCATGTGGCACCAGATGACCCCTTTAAGTATCGCAAGTGAATCGCCTGTGAAACTGAACGTTAGGGGTGGGCGATATGGAAAAAATATTATATCATAATCACGATTCAAGATTTTTATCCCGATTCTTTTTCAAGTTGGTTTTTTAAAACTATTTTGCAAATTACAGAGGTTGGGGTGGGCAATATGGCAAAAGTATCATATTTTAGTATGATTCTTTGTCAGTGATTTTACTTTTTGCAAGTTGTCTGAGCAGTACAGACAAACTAATTTGCCTTTTTTATTAAAAACAAAGCCCATAAAATAAAGAAGGGCAGACATTTAGGCCAGAATGAGCAAAGATAATTAATTTTTTTATCTTTAATTAATACAGGTTTAGATTAATACAGGTTTGGGAAATGTAAGTGCATAAATGACGACACAAATATACTTTTTGAGTGAACTATCCCTTTAATGACAAGCGCAGGCACGTTTAGTTCTGTCCCTTTAAGAGCTGCATGCATGCATCAAATGTCATGACGTGCTTTCTCTTGATTGTTCACTTTCACTTTAGACACAAGAAACTGTGTTTAACGCTGTGTTTTTGACAGAATTACCACAATCACATGTGATAAATATCTTAGTTCAGTAATTAGGCGCTATTTGACAAGCTTTTAGTGCGCACGCGCTTCACGTGTAACGTCACGCGCTAAAAAAGCACATCTGGACAGCACGCATACGAAATGTTTAATCAGCAAGACTTCAAAGCGAATAATGTACTTTTGTGAATAAGTGCAGTGTGCGGTGACTGTAATTCTAAAATTCACTGAGTTAACACTGATGTCAATGTATGTCACGTTGTACAGCAGAATAAGACGGAGATGATAAAAGAGCTCGATACTACGATATTCCTTAAAAAGCAGATCGTGGAGAAATATTTATCGTCCACGATCAAAAATCGTCCTATCGCCCACCCCTGCTGAACGTGATTCGCGTAGCTCTCCAATGATCTGCAGCTCTCTATAGTGTCTCTAAGTGCCGCTCCATTTGAAAACAGGTGATGGAGATTTTCCGCTTATCAAGTAACTGGCTTTACAGACTGGTGTGCATAATTATCCCATGCTATATGTTGCCCAGCCCTAGAAAAAATAAGCAGGTTTTGAAAATTGACTTCATGTTCACACTATTATTTAAAACAAATACATACAGACCCCTCTAGAAGAACACAAAGATGAGGAAAATGTTAGCAGAAGATGGTCTGCATACCTGTAGTCCAGGATATAGCAGGCCACTCAGAAGAGGATGCTCAACCTGTTTGACCACCTCAGCACCTGCTTTCTTGGCATCATGTTCAGTCACCATGGATGACAGTCGGTAAACATCTAAAGTGTACTCTCTATAATAACATTGATACACAACAAAACATCTTCATCCGTACAAAACTGTTCCCTAACTTCCTAAAAACTGTTGCAGGGCTGTGTTTCCCAAAAGCATTGTAAGCCTAAACTGATCGTAGCTCCATTGGTTTCAATGGGTCTACAGTGTACTTAAGCTTACAATGCTTTTGGGATATGCAGCCCTGGGGCCTATTTCAGAAAGGAGGTTCAAACAACTCGGAGTTTAAACTTGAACTCTGAGTTGCCCAACCCAGAGAT
>JAUMHP010000074.1:6284670-6303495 GCA_032361065.1 Enteromius trimaculatus | reverse complement strand
TTTGATAATGTTCAGTGCTTTGCTACAATCTGTATTGTTAAAAGCGCTATATAAATAAAAGTGATTTGATTTGATTTGAATGGGTAAGTCATTTGTACAAAATCATATGAATTGGCACCTCGTGAAATGCATACGATTTAGCAAAATTCCTATGAATTTGATTGAGGTCATGTGAATTTGTAGACTGGCTTCCGCAACTATAAAGCTCATAGGAGCGTAGTCTGGCCAAGCTACCTTACTACCCACCTTCTGGGAGGCGGGCTTAACCTGCGTCCACCAGATGCCTCTGTATACTACTGGACGAATCTACAAACGATCAGACCACTCATTCCAGACCAACTTTGCTCGTGAAAAGAATGTAGCGTCAAAGGAAGCATGGGCGGGCCCAGGCTAGTGAATTTGTACATACAGTATGTACAAATTGCCGTGAGATCGGGAGTAAATTGGAAATAAAAGGTTACAAATATTGTGTGATACATTTCTTGTGATATTCCTCAAGTTTCTGAGTTGCATTTAGGGTATAAGTAAATGATGACAATGTTCATTTTAATATTTGACTCTTTGCAGGTAAAGCTCCATTATATGGCCACACATCTGTTTTTTCTGGGATTTTGAAGCCTGTATGAGTCTTTAATGTGTTTACAAGTAAAATTGTGAGGCTCTGGCCACCGGTTTGAGATCTTATAATCTGATCCATGACCTTCACTCAGATTACCAGTGTAAGATTCAGCCAACAGTTTGATTAATATTTTCAGGTCGCACGAGGATGTCTGCAATCCATTTGTAAATGAACAGCGTTCTGTGTGATCAAACGAAGATGGCATCAAATCAATGATGCGATTGTTCTTTTCGGCTGCTGCATGGATTTCCATTGTCGAAGAGGTAATCACACAGTAAAATCTAATTAGTTGACCTTACTCAAAAAAAGCATGCAAACCGATTGCCTTGAAAAAACCAAATAAAGTCAAATAAGAATTGAAATTTGTACTTTCAAAGGTGTATTTAGTAAACTGAGTGATCTAAACATTCACTGCAAATGAATGATAATGTTCTTTATAACACACACATACAATTTCAAACAAATTTAAGGTAGTGACAGTTTAAAGTTAAAGGTAAGGATTTTCAAAATAATTTTTACTTGTATTACAGACATTTTGAAGCAAAAACAATCCGATCGGGGAAATGCTTGTAAACGGTGGAGGTGTGATGAGTTTAGTGTGACACTGGGCTGGAAACACAAGTTGTCAAGAGTTTTTTTTTCAATCCCACGTCAGGCATCACACTGTAAATGTTCTTCACAGTATTGGGTAATCTAATTCAAACGTAGCACATGACAGTCCATAAGCAAATGGTTGAGGCATGTGTTTAAATTTTTTCACTGTTGGATTGTTAACAGTATGTGCTGCTGTGATGACAAATGTGTTACTTTGCAAGACTTAAGATGCTTATAGATGCAAACAGAAAAAAAACAACAACACATTAAGAAAACATCTTCATCAGTTTGACAACACAAATTCTCGCAACGCAACCAAACACAGAAACGCGCTGCAAACGCAAGGACCTCAACGGAAATGTTTCAGGGGGATCTCAGAAAAGGGAAGAACGCAGCTCTCTCGGCCACCATAGGAAACGGCATTTCTATACACATATATTTGAGGTCTCAGTCATAAAACCAACTCAAAAACAGCATCTCCTATTATTTCTATTTCCAATTACTAATTAATCTTAAATGTATAATCACGAAATGTACATGATTGTTACGTATTACAAATATACTGGTATGCATTAAAATACAACCAATTTAAAATATAAACATTTTAAAATGAAAAAATACATGTTAAATCCATATAAGTGTAACATATTTTTCTTAAATATATGCATGCATATGCGCGTGTATTTATTTATAAATAATAAATCAACACAGCACACAGACATATATTATGTAATAAAAGACTTTTATTTTTTTGGATTTGACAGCACTATACAATATATGATACTATACATCTGTTTTCAAATAACATTAGCAAATTACAGCTGACAGACATGATTAGATACAGCTATATAAACGTCATCATTTTATCTGCAAATGTGCAACATTCATTCGTTTAATCTGTTGTTTGGTTGTGTGCTACATTTTCTGTTTGTTTTCCACAGGAAAAAAAAAATGACAGCATATAGGTCTGGGATGACATGAGGGCGAGTAAATACTGACAAAACATTCATTTTTGGCTGAACTGACCCTTTCGATTCAAAACAGTGATTTCACAGTCAAATTATACGGTATGCCTCTAATAAGCTGTGAGTATGTTCAAGTGCTTAATTTGTACATGTAAATCCGTATGTGTAAGCAGGTGGGTGGGTAACTGTCTGGCACACTGCAAAGACCAAGACTGCAGAGCCAGCAGAAGATCTCAGAGATGAGTGGGTGGGGATCAGCCTGAAGACCAGCCTGAACCATGAAGGAAATGGCTTTGGAATCATGCCGTACTGTATACGGTTACATACACACAGTCAATAATACATAGAGACAACGCTATTTCTTAAGCCTGGAATACACTGAATGGATTTTAAAATGCTATAAGCATTACTGACTTTGTAAATAGTTACAGAGGAAAAACTTGGCATGATATACTGAATGACTGAGGATCACACACTACCAGACTTCCAAGCTGTTTTGAACTAGGACATGCTGACTGGATGGAATCATGAAGCTAAATACGTGCCTCAACATACATTTCTACAACCCCATAATTAAGTACCTAAATGCAGCAGTTTCAAAGTGAAATGTCCAGAGAGCGGCACTAAAACCCACATTTAATACGTAACCGTGGCACGTTTGAATTAGGTTGGTACATGTGCATAGAGTATTTGAATCTATGTCACGCCGCGCTGGATTCCGCCATGTTTTGGGACACGCAGAGGATCACTCAGTGCAAACACATGCAAATCACCACAGAAAAATCAGACCGTTTACTACTACTGTTTTTTTAAACAACCTTACACACTCCTGGAATAAAACAGACTAATGTGTAAATATATGTGTGAAGAAAATTGCTGTTCTCTTTGTCCAAGAGGCTGCAAATGGTCATTATTTACTACAGTGGCTAACCGCTAAAACACTTTGTTTAGAGTAGCAAAACCGTGGCAGTTTTTTAAAGGGGAGAATAACTACATTTCAGTCATTTATTATTGTTATATATATCGTATTGCCCAGTAAAACAACAGTAAAAACACATTTTTTCACACTGGCCATGCAAAGGGCAAAAGATGTAAAGTGAGCCTCAACCACTCCAACGCGATCTTAAGAAGAAACATTAAATAATTTCAGATTCTGCATTATTTTCCAGTCTCTGCTGTTGCGCCCGTGTCCTAAATTCCCAGAATGCATTGCTGCCGTGACGGCACATTCCCATGCTCTATTGCAGTGTTTTAATAATGTTGTTTTAAGGTATGTTTTGTGGCCACTCAGAATTCAAATATTCAGCGTGCGTCGCTAAAGATTAATGCTCTATCGCGTTGGAAACCCAAAACCTTAAAAAACTCATACATGTGAAGCTGTATGTGTGACGAAAACATTCAAAAGTATACGTTTTCATATCGTGCAGGATGTTAAAAATGTTTTAAACATTAAAAATTAGCCTTTATTAATTAAAAATGTACCTGTAAATCATACTTTTCGGTGAAAAGGAATAAAAGTTTTGGGAGTTTTACTGCCTCTAGCGTTCATTTCAACTGGAAACAGTGATTCGTATGTATAATTTTGTTCCAGTTTTGCAGAAATGTATGAAGAGGCACGTATTTCCAATGAGCCAGAGTATGTGACACCATCAGAGAAATCTGTCAACTCAAATTTACAGACTTTTGGCAACTAGAATCAGTTTTCTAGACTGTAAACCGGGCCAAGAATCTGAGCGAAAGTCAAATGCATCCTAGGCTTTACAAGCATGAACATTTACAACCTTAGAAAGCTGTTGTATGAGCAAAGTCTCCCAGACGCAAGTGTTCAGTGTGAGAGGCAAGGCTGTATTCAAATGCAGATGGTGGGTGTTTTTGACTACACAGTGAAACACAAAAAGGGAAAAAAGTAGGTTATGCCTAGAGACAAATACAAGAAAAAAAACGGACAAGGAAAGGCTGTATATGTAATGGCTTTAAATTAAAAATGTATTATACAAGTAAAACAAAAATGCACTGAAAGAATGACAACAAAATATGTGCTGACAGAAGTCACTCACAATGGCCATTCATTGAACGTTTGTCTTCTGCCAACACACATTTGTGTCTTTATAATACTCACAACTTATTCATTCATTTATTTGCTAAATGTTTTATATTTTATTTAGTATTTAATTTATTCACAACATAAGCAGTTCCACAAAAGCCACACATACATTTGCATTGACTTTTTTACACCTATGTAATATTTTTTTGTTTAGCTGTCACATAAACCTTTTTTTCATTAGGACAAATTATGTTATTTTAATTAATTAATTAAATTAAATTAAATGTATTTATATTATTCTCTTTTTTTACAGAACATCCCCAACATTTTAAACACCTTACAGATGAGTGACAGACAGAGCAGAGGAAATATTTGTACATCAACTTACAAGTGCAGGTTACATCAATGTTACAGTAACTGACCCTTTTGACTTACATATGTAAATGTTTATTGTGTATTAAGATATCTTCCTCATGTAAACGTTTGGTCTCCACAATGTACTTTAGTTTTTACTGTCCTTGCGGGGACATTTAATCTGCAAAGCGTATGTAAAACCTGAGCCATGGACACACACACACGTTAAAAACAAGGTTATGAGAATGGTCTTTGTTTCCTCTTTTTTTTTTGGGTGAAAAAGAAGAAGTCTACATTGACCATAACAGACAACTCATCCCATCACATTTACCACCAGACCTAAATGCATGTTGAATAATATCCTGAATGATTTGATTCTGAACAATCCAGGCAGCCCCACAAATTTCATTAATCTCAGAAAATGTATGCATTTAAATATACCTTTTAGCTAAAAACAGGCATTAAGCAGAAAGATGCAGTGCAGTATCTGTGCATGCTCATATACGCATGAAGCTGCAATGAACGGTCAAATAACTACTGCTTACATTGTTTATTTAGAAGCGTTTGCATTTCTCTCACAGCCAGATAGTGGTTATGAAATCTTTTCACTCTGTGGCTGTTGTTGTGAAATACGGCACCTCTCTCTCCATCTCCACCTCAATCTTTCCCCTCTCTCTCCGGCTCTTTTTCAGTCTCTCTCTCACCCGATTTCTGCTGCCAAGGTACAGTTTGCAACAAGTACACGCTGTACCCAGAACTGAGAGAGAGAGACAGCCGGCTTTCTCTCAAAGCTGAGTCTCAGAAGAATGCTATAAAAAATCCCACACCCTTTCCAATTAATGAGCATCTATCAATCAAAGGGGCCCACGTGACCCTCCCACTCACATTCATCCCTGCTGGTCAATAGCTGCTGCTGGACAAAACCTCCGTGCCTGGACCTCTCGTCGCACTGCTCATATATTCATGAGAAGCATGGAATTGTTTCTCCATTTCAGTTTTTTTAATTCAGAAGGGGGTAAATCACGTACTATAATACAAAAGAAATGTTGCAAAATGAATGGTGGTGCATTTGTGATTTACATACAGATGCTCCATGGATGACATTTGCATTTATAGTATTTCTGAAGTCACTTTAAAAGAATAGTTTGCCAAAAAAATGAAAACATATTCATCCTCAGGCCAAACAAGATGCAGATGAGTTTGTTTCTTAATTAAAAAACAATAAGATTTGGAGAAATTTAGCATCAACGCTTGCTTTGCAGTGAATGGGTGCCGCCAGAATGCTAATAAAAACACCAGAATTATCCACACTAATCCACACAAAACTTCAGTGTATCTGTGGTTTCATGATGGATTTCACTGATTATTGTGTGTGTTTTATTAGCTATTTGGACTCTCATTCTGACGGCACCCATTCACTGCAGAGGATCCACTGGTGAGAAACTTATTTAATGCTAAATTTCTCCAAATCTTTTCCGATGAAGAAACCGATTAAGTGAAGAAACTGAGTGTGAGAATATTTCAACAAAGTTTTTTTTTGTTGTTGTTGGGTGAACTATCCCTTTAATGATTTCATTCATGCAAGCACATGTCCATGAACATCTGTGCATTTGCTGTAAAGCGCTAAGCAATTGAAAAGCCTATGCAATCTAACAATCTTTTCCATACTGTATGTATCTCACACATTCATCTTCATGTACCACCCTCTGAATCATGCAAATGTGAACTAGCTATTAAATTATAAGCGCTATTCATCACAAACGCAGGGTGAGAAAAATATAGCTTCATTTATTTAACTTTTTTATAGGCTGCATAAAATTCCAGTGGAATGTATAATTTATAAAGACTAGAAGCTTTTCATTAAAACTGCTTAATTAGCATATTGTACAAATAAAGAATATTAAAACATTTAACTTTTTACTACCAGTATCTGCTTTCAAGCAGAGAGGTCTGCTTGGTCTTGGCTCTTACTTGGGCTCTGACATCAATCTCACATACATTTCAAAGTGATGTCAACCCACCCACGAGCTCCTCATTGGCATATGCACACAGCAGGCGACGGATGGGCTGGGATTGGCTTGTGCATCTTTTAAAATCCAACCAATGGGCAATGACAAAGAGTCACCAGGAGATCTATTTGACCCCAAACTCTAATTCAAACACTCTCTTGTGGGCCCCTCCAGGAGGAGGGATGGGCCTATTTAATGACATATTTTAATGCAATCAAGGTTCCTTCAATCAGTATTTAAAAATCGAAACAAAACAAAATGTGTAAAAAGAATGTAAAAGTGGTCAAATAAAAGAAAATGATTATACATTTAAAAATATTACCTAATTTTACAATACTTTCTGTAAAAATAAGTAAAAAGTAAAAATCAAAACGAACAATGAATGTGCACTTCAAAAGACCGTTTACACCTTATATTTGTGCGTACTGGGTCATTTGTTTGCATATTTTTTTTGAAAACACATACATAAATGAACAACTTTTAAAAAGGTTTACCTTCATTACGATTTACAATAATTGTGCAATAACAAAATATTTTAAAATATAGATTTTTTAAAAGTAAGATAGAAATATATATATGAATTGACTTAATATTTAGGTTGAAAGTGTGCCACTCAAATTTGTGTATAATCAGTCCTTTGTGTGTATAAATTGTTTTTAAAAGGCAGTATAATTTTTAATATAATTATCTTTAAAAAAGGTTACCTATATTTTCACTTTTATATTAAATGTATTTCAAATATTTTAAAAGGCAGAAAATTATTTACAAAATTGAAAAAGTGAAATAAATATGAATTAATTTAAAATTTAGATTAAAACATTTGTGTAGATTGTGTCTTTTGTGTGTATATACTTAATAAAATTAGTATCTTAATTATTAAAAAGATTGCCTATATTTTCATTTTTACAATATTAGATGTATTTTAAAATGTTAAAAAAAAAAAAACTATAAATCAATAACCTTAAGATTAAAATATTTGTGTATTTTGAGTGTTTTGTGTCTTTAATTATTTGAACACAGTATCATATACAAATTAAAAATTTTATTACATAACAAATTCATAAATCATAAAAGCTTTTTTAATTCTTTAATCATTTATATATTTTAAATAGCTATATAATATTTCAAATGTATATATACTTTATTTTTAATATTTTAAATGTAAAATATTTCTCAAATCATATTTTATTTATGTTTTACTTGTATAATATTTATTATATTACGTAAACGTGCTGAAATATTTATCAACAAAAGTCCCTCACATTTCTGTATATCATGTTTTTTGTTTCTTAGCATGTCATATGCCTGTACATTTAGTCAGTTTTGTATTTTTTTTTTGGGGATTGTCTGTTGGTGTCCGTTTAATTTTAATTTAATTAGAGGATTCTGGGTGGAGCAAAGCGTGCAAGATGCTAATAGATCAAAGGGACAGGTCTCCACCCCGTTTTATGCATAGTGGTCAAGAAGATCACGGGACCTTGACCTTTCATTAGACATTTAGAGATAGATGCTCCCTTCCTCATCTGAATGGAAAGAGATCAGGTGTTATTCAACCTGCTCAGTCAACCTATTAACTCAAAGGTCAAGCTACTGGGAATTCATCATACCAGTCTATGATAGATGCACTTCAGTAAGCATATCAACAAACAGAGATATCCAGAGAATGTTGGAAGACAGGACTGCATTTTTTATGCATTTATCTAATCCTTTTTGAACATATTAAACCCTTTTTCTGATAACCCAGCACATTTCTCACAGTTTGCTCTCCACAGCAGTATGTGTTGTTTGACTTCGCAGTTCATTTTTTATGTCAATAAACCTTCATAACCTGAAAAAACAAAAGCGCTGTCATGGAAACAAGAATTCTCACATCACTCACACCAAAGACATCTGTTGATGATGTAGATTCAGCTTTACGTCATCATCTACCACTAGCAGCTGTAAGAAAAAAAAAAGAAAACGATTAGAAAGAGCAGTCAAACTATAGGCATATACAAAAAATAAACCTCAATTTCAAAACAAAGGTACAGTTGCTGCTTTATATTTTAAAAAAGGGTAATAAAACTGGCTGTACAAGACACTTGAACTACAAATTGAGTGCTACAAAAACTTTTACACACACACACACACACACACAATAACACACCTCTTTAAATCTTTGTCCCCTGTGCCACACAAACACCAGTTCCATTGCTTACAGTTATATATGATGAACTGTAAGCATATGAGTACAACTGAGTTATCCGTGATTCATCAATGCAAACCAGTCAAACCCATTCAGCCTGGTGTCACTGCCTCCTATAAACTCTTGAACATTTGTATTGGACAATTGGATTAAAAGGGTGGGTCAAAAAACCAAAGCAAATTTATAAAAAGGCCATAAAGCCAAAGACAGATCCATCTCTCCAGGGAGATTTGTCAATCATTGTGGGAAGCGTCTTTGTTCTGCATAAGGTCAAGGTTTTAAATTAAGATGAAAAGAAAGGAGAGCATAGACACTGAATTGAGACACTAGTCAGCGATTACTTCCTAATGCACAGATTTGCCATATGGGACATTGTTGAACAAGAGAACACGTGGTACAGCCATAAGAAACAGTATTGTCACCAGTACGGCTTGTGCACTGCCAGCAATTCATAAGCTGTCTGGCACTAATTATCATCTTGAGCTAAATTAACACAGGCAAGATGTATAGGCTGGAAATTAATTGCTCTTTTGCTCACAATATTAATATATTTCACATGTGCATGCATGCACAAAATGCATTTTTTAAATAGCATTTATTTTCCAACCAAAAAGTAAAAAACTAATTGTGACTAAAAAACTAATTCATTCATTTATTTGTTTGGTTGTTTAGTTGTTTATAAGCGTCTTAAAATAAGATGTATTGTATTGTTATTTAATTTATTACATCATTATTGGTAAACAGTTTTTTGTATTTATATAATATAATTAATTTAAATATATTATTAAATATATATCGGTAGTATAACAAAAAACTACAGCAACAAAAAACAATTGCTAACGTGTGTAGTTTTAAAGTACATTTCAAGTAATGTCATCTTGTTTCAGGGATGTTTGTATAGATAGATTTATATTCAATAATATGGTATTTTTTTAACGAGCAGGATATCAACAACAATATACATTTTAAATAACTTATAGTTTAAATGTCAGGAACATTTATGCCAATTTATGCTGCATCTTTGAATGAGTCATTTTCTGACTGGTATAATATACTGGTATAATATATAACGCATTTTCATATTTAATTCTTGTCGAGCTGATAAAAAAGTATATCACCTTAAAAGTGTCTCCCTCTCTGAAACTGAAAAGTACACAGCATATTCTCTCAGTAATCATCCGAATCTATCTAGACGCTTGAACCTCAATTGAACCTCTGAAGCAGACCCTGTCGCTTTAAGGGGCGGGCGTGGTCATCGCACTACGACCCGCCTTGTATGCAAATCCTTTCACTACTTTGGCTGGGTAATATTGTGCGGTACTCGATTCAGGTGTCCATAGTGAGCGCGAGCCGCGGCTTGAGAAGGGAACACACAGGCGCTATAAAACACGCGAAGTTCTTACGAAGAAGCGGACTGCAAATTAACAAACATCCTCGCAGCTCAACTTATAAACAACAGCCGGATAACACAAAACCACACTCGAGCAACCCAACACGAAAGGATTATTCAACACGCAGCTGATGACGCTTTCTTAACTTGTTGACATGAAAGCTTTTTGTGCAAAACATTTAGCTGGAGCTCGCCGGTGAACCGCAACACATTTTTTTTGCGTCTCAAATGACATGCAACATTCTGACTCTCGGCTCTGTGTTACGGTAAGTGTTTAAGGAAGGAGCGTCTAAATTATTTGGTTCATCTTATTCGTTTTTGAGGCATTATACGACGAACAGAGCAATTCTTCGAGACCGTATTCACTCGTAGTAGTATATGGACTTACATGAAGCATGCTGTGTTATGTAATAGAGGTATATTGCGAAACTTTAAGTTTTGTACTGTATAGTGGAAGTGCTTGCAGACCAAATACTGTAAAGCCTACTATTGCGTTATCTGCTAGGCGTCTATAATATTTAGATTTGCATGCACATTTGAATAATCATTTGCTTTATTTAGGATCATTTAATATGAATATTCTGTTTGTTAAAATACTTGCAACTATAACAAATATCTAAATGAACTGTAATGAGATATATATACCCGAAGCTCATTAAAAATAAAAACGAAGTGCTTGAAGTTGATTATCCCTCGCAGAGCACCATAAGATCGGATTGTTTTTAAAAGCGGATCAATTGTGGTTTTCAGATCTTGATCTCTGAGGAAGACGCCAATGCCAGGAATCAGCGCAAACGCATCGCGAAATAAGAAGTGGGAGATGGAGGAATACGACCAATATCAGCACTATTTCTACGACGACCTCAACTTGGACGAGGACTTCTTTTTCAAATCGACCGCACCAAGTGAGGACATTTGGAAGAAATTCGAGCTGGTGCCAACCCCGCCCATGTCGCCTGTCAGGACACTGGAAGGGACCGCTCCATCTCCAGGGGACAGGCTTGAGTGGATGTCCCAGTTCTTGGGGCAGGACGACGAGCAGGAGGGACCGTGGAAGCTGAATGCGGAGGAGACTCTGGAGAACTTGAGCTCCATCATTATTCAGGACTGCATGTGGAGCAGTTTCTCCGCCAGTCAGCAGCTGGAGAAAGTTGTCAGCGAGCGCTTGTCCTGCTCGGCGCAGTCGAAACTCTCCAGCAAGGCGCAGTGCGTCCCTGCGGACAACAACTTGGCGACAGATTGCGTGGATCCAGCAGCTGTCCTTACCTTCCCTCTAAGCAGCAGCTGCAAGAAACAGGTGTCGTCCGGGTCGGAATCTCGCACCGACTCCTCTGGTAAGCACGAGCCCGTTGACTTTGAGCGCTAAAACTCACTTACTTGCTTAACCGTGCATTGCATGCTGAGCTGACGCCTTCTTTTGACACCTGACTGAGTGTGCAGGATCACGCAGTGCAGTATTACCCTTAATTTGTGTGTTAAGTAGAACTAAGCCAAAACATGACGTACCTGAATAGAAAAGTTGCATTAGTGCCACTGGATTTAGGTTGGCAATTCATCTAGATTTCTACTTATGTGTGGAATGTAATGATGTGCTGAGCTTCCACATTCCTCAAGTGAAAGAAAGGAGGATTTGTTTTACTTGTGGGTGGTGCCAGCAGCAGAAACCAATAATAAGGATGCTTGAATCCTATGTCTTAAGGGCCACTTAATTGTTCATGAATGGACTGTTAGCATCCAAAGCTGACATTAGCTTTGTAAGTGCACTTGCAACTTTTACCTCTCATTTGTTCATGTCTTCCAAACTGTAAGATTTCCTTTCTTTTGCAAAATACAGAATGTATGGTTTACAATGTTAAAGCCAAAGGTGTCCAAAACAACAGTATATCCTATTGACTACTGTTGCATTAATATTACGTTTAATAGTGAATTTCTGGTTTTGTGACTTTCGGCTTTGTGCTCCGCAATAGAAGTAATTGCGTAGTGAAATCAGAGAAGAGGGAACTCAGATCAGATGCTTCTCTTATCAAAACGCACATCAGAGGTGAATCCAAGTTCATTATTGTGGTTCAACGCCTCATTTATTTTCCTGTTGCTGACAATAGGGAACTAATAGAAACCTAAGATTAATCTTTTAGCATTAGGACCAGTCTAATCAGATCTAGTTTCTAACATGCTTAGGATGGGTGAATGGAATGGTGTTGGACATGGAAGTGGCATTATGCTTGATATGTCTATCAACCTACATTTCTTTCTGTTGTTTTTTCAGATGATGAAGAGATTGATGTTGTGACGGTGGAACATAAGCAGAACAAGTCGCGTTTGGTGAACGCCCGTAAGCCGGTGACCATCACGGTTCGCGCGGACCCCTATGACCCTTGCATGAAGCGTTTCCACATCTCCATCCACCAGCAACAGCACAACTACGCTGCCCGCTCTCCTGACAGCTATCCTGAAGAGGAGCCTCCTCGCAAGAAGATCAGGCAAGAGACCTCGCAGCCACGACTGGGTTCTACACCCCAAACCCCAGAAAGAAAAACCTCCTTGCCTTCTCCCTCAGTCCCCGCACCATCTCAGACTGTCTCCGCTTCTCCAACACACACATCCTACCGCTTCAAATCCCAACCATCCAGCCCTCAGAGTTCGGACTGTGAGGACACGGACAAGCGGAAGACGCACAACTTTTTGGAGCGGAAGAGACGCAATGACCTACGCTCCCGTTTTCTGGCCCTGCGGGACGAGATCCCAGGCCTGGTTGACTGTCCAAAGACACCAAAAGTTGTGATCTTGACCAAGGCCACAGAATACCTGCATACGCTTCATGTCGGTGACAAACAGAAGGCCCAGGAGAAGAAGCAGCTGAAAAACAGGCAACAGCAGTTACTGCGGAGACTCGCTGAACTCAAACGTGCATAAACCTTCATAGTCCAGCCATATTTTCAATAGGAACTGTGTAAAAGTCCTTGTGTTTTTTTTGTTTTTTCCAGAAGCGGAATATTTAATGGAACGAACTCTATATTCTGAGCTTAGTTCTTCAGTTTTTGTTCTTTGCACATTTGCCTTCGCAACAGGGGGAAGACATACTTGTGGAAGCTGTGGAACTGGTTCAAACAATTTCCAAAGAGGGTCATTTATTTCTGGTTTTCATTTGAATTCTGAAGATGTATACCATGAATGTGCGTTATCTTAAATCCGTGAAAGCTATAGTATTTGGGCGGGGAAGTATTATTTCATTGAATTAGCATGCCAATTTAGGCATTCTTTGAAATGTAGCAATTTATATGCATGTGAAATTGATCTTCTAAATCGCCAAGCCCCCTTTTTTGCGGCCGAATCTTGAATCTGTCTGGGTAAATATATTTCAGGGTCTTTGACTTCTCCGTTAATAGTGCTTTATCTAAATTAACCCAAATTTAAGGAGAGCTGTGTGCCCCCATTGCCACATGATGATAGTGTAAGTTAAACAGACAGGAAGTTGCATCACTGTTCCTTTGTTACGTTGTGTTCTATTTTTCTTTTCAGTTATTGTATATTATTGTTATCTTGAACATTCAGGACAGTGTCCAGCACAGCCTTGCAGTGTATATAAACTCTGGCATATTCTTTGGACATATGTATATAATTGTAGTGGTGTACAGGACACTGTGTAAAAATACATGCTTGTGTTTTGAATATGAAAATCAGCACTGTTAATAGACTTTATTTTCTATTTTTCTGTCATTTGTCCTAAAACTTGGTTGGGCTACTTGCCTTCCCTAAGAGTATCTCAAAGTTTCTATTTTTGTTAAGAAAAGTAAAAGAAAAAAAAATTCAAAAAGTTAAAAAAAACAACACTATCAACATTTAATTTTCATCACTAGCCACTTTATGCCGTTTTCACTGCCTATTCCCTTGTGTTCGGAAAGTTCTTTGGCTTATTGCTTTGGCAGAAAAAAAAAATTGTTGAAAGAATTTTGTACTAATTATTCTATTTTCTTACAGGATTATTTGTATCATTGTTTGATTTCTATTTAAATATAAAGTTGTACTGGTGGCATATGCTTACTTATTTCCAAATATCACCATTGTAATTCGAAGTTAATGCACATGGTAATTTCTAATGCAAATTAAAATAAAAAAGGCAATGTGCTCCAAGCAATCACCGCTGATTGATTGAGGTGATTTTTTTTGTTTGTACATTCAGCTTTAAAATTAGCCAAAATGGTAAAATATGCATAAGCCATCAGTAACCCTTTGTTTTTTCTTTCACTTTGGTCCCTTGTCATCAGGTGTCATGATGGGAGGAGAATGGCAGCAGCATTGTCTAAGCACTCTGTTTTGTGTACCTCATAAGCCTATATACATAAACTCAAAATTGGGAAAACAATAAAATAAACTCAGTTCAAATCATGTCAGTATGCTTGTCTTTCTTTGTTAGCATTTATTTCCACATACATCTGAAGCCATGAACATTACATGTTTTAACAGAACAAAAGAGAATAGTTTTAAGTAAATAAATGAATATTCTGTCATTTTTAACCCTCCTTTTGTTCCAAACTAATATGATTGACTTCTGTGGAGATGCTTCAGTCACCATTCAACTTCCATGGTCACACTAGTCTTTGAGCTTACAGATTTTCTTCATACACTCTCATGATATGACTTCAAGATCTGCTCTTTTTAAGTATAAATTCAACACGTAACAAATAATGCATCTCAAATTAAAAAACCCCCAGACACAATCTACTTCACTTTCCTTCAGCGTTGCTAATTCAGCAAAAGGTCACGCTGTACTGATCTGCTGTGAGAAAATAATGACATCAATTGCATGAACCGTCCATTTCAGATTTTTGACAGTTCTTAAGTAATATCTGGATCAGAGGGGCAATGACTGGTTGTGGAATACTGTTTAAACAGTATTACCCTGACTCAGTTATGCCAGAAAATAGCGCACGGTTTCTTATGCATGGCATAAGTGCTATTTCACTCCATCAACACCTGTACGAGTGTGTGTGAACTCGATTTGATCGTTTCATTAGCGAGAGCCACTTTTAGTTGACACGCCGTAGTGGCCTTCTTTGCCATGGCAACGAGCATCTCTCTTTTCCTTGGCGCAGAACGCTCAGTTGCCATGGAGACGGAAGAGAGCTATTCATACCCGTGTTCTTCCGGAAGGTGCACAAGTCGACCTGCTGAAGTCAACAGTGTTGTCAAAGCAGCAAATTAAACGATTAAAACTGTGCCAACAGAGCTCTGTAGATTACATTATGAAAACTGTAATTAGTTTCTAGCTAATTCTGACTACTAATTACTTTTAATATTTAAAAATTACTTTTTATATTATATTAAATGAAAAACCACAAGCTAATGATGAATTAAATCATAAAAATGCTAAATAAATTATTTAACACTAAAAATAGAAATATTTGTTTACATTCGCTGTGACCATTTAGCTACATAGTACTGTAAACATACAAAAGTTTGGACAAATTATTGAAATATTAACTTGAAGTAAATATGTAATCTCATAAAAAGCTATTTTACCCAAAGTTATTTACATGACAATTACACAACTATTTTATATTAAATAGTATGAAATTATGAATGACTTACTGCTATGAACCCTTTTTACAAGATGACGCGTTTAACGGTCATCAGCACTGTAAATCATAAAACGTTTTTCTTATATGTATAAAAAAAACTTATGCACATTTATAACACCATTCTTTGTATTATATTACCTTTCCATCGAATTACAAAAAGATAGTTGAGGCCAATGCGAGGTTAATGTAGCTAACGCGGCGTCTATGCATTTTACATCGTTCTCTTTTTTGACTCTCTCTATTTTCTCTTTGTATTGGAAGTCATGAAAACACTATCGTGGAGTTTTTCTTTTGCTAATTGAGCAAATAGGAATGCAAAAAATATATTTGTGGTACCATCATATTCACTGCTGTTTAGGTTTACCCAATTATGACGACTTCCGCTGCGGAGAAACCTGGAAACGTGAAAAGGGTGCATTGTGTGAATAGTATTTGATCATGTAATCCTTAAAAAGTAACTTTAATCTGAGTATGAGCATTATAACATGTAATAATATAATTACGATACTTGATTTTTGGAATCTGATTAGTTAATCCAAATTATATGTAGGCTAATAAATTACTGTCCAAAAGTTATATGAGATATGACAGGGATGGGGAACCTTGGCCCTCGTGCTGCTAGGTTTCCATGTTTCCCCGCGCAAACACACCTGATTCAAATTAACTAGTGATTGTGCAGAACTTCATTGGCTGTTGGATCCATTTGATTTGAGTCAGGTGTTGTGAAGCAGGGTTGTATGAAAAATTAGAGGACTGCGGCCCTCGAGGACCAGGGTTCCCCACCCCTGAGTTATGAAAATGAACATTTTTAAACTAGATTCGTCCTTGTTTGCAACAAACAGCGCCATTTTATTTTCCATATATTGTCCGTTTTCCAAGCACTTTTTGTTCGATTGTTGAACTTTCGTCCTATTTCTGAATGAAACACCCTTGCCTTGCAGTACCTGCTAAAATTTAATCCTACAAACCCCGTTCCTATGGAAACAGTTTTAGTTGCTTGGATACAAATCCCGCCTCCGTTACGGAATCACCGCGCATGCGCAGATCATTCTACAGCCCTGAGAGGTTGCTGTCATGGCGGCCGCCACGCGTGTGCTCCAGAAAGGCATCACACCGTCTTTAGTGGTGATTTTAGGAGCTACGGGAACTGGCAAATCCAAATTGGCCATCGAGATCGGGAAAAGGCTTAATGGGGAAATTATAAGCGCCGATTCCATGCAGGTGAGTTGAGCGTTTCGCTGCATCATCTGTCAAACAGGGAAGCACGTGAAAGGGCATTGCGATTAATAAATGACAGGTCGTTTTAAAACAGCAGTGCTATGAAATTGAATATTTAATGTTTTATACTGGAGCAGACTGATTTGTCAGGAAGGTTTGTTTTGGTGTGGAATTAAACGCCGCAAGTTTTATTTCGCAGTAAACTAGAACATTAGAAGGCTCCAAAATATACCTAGTTAATTCGTTTCTCCCGAAAATAGCTTGGGGCAAATATTGTTTAAACATTTTTTCGTAGCACATCGTGTAAGTTTGAGTTTTTAGAGTTATTTTATTTCCTCGTGTCCACCACTGGTCGCCATTTTTGACAATGCTCCATGCGATCATAATTCATAAATTTGACATAAAGCCAAGATCAAAGTCTTGTCTACTGATGTCTGGCTCTAACAAAGGGATCATGACAAGCACCGTGTAATAACTGGTTTCATATTTTAGTTGATTAGGTAATTGGCCTTGCATGCATAGATAACATAAAGAAGATCGATGCTTAGTTTTTTGACTTGATTGATATTGATGGGTTTCAGATAGAAGTCACCATCTCCAGTAGTTGGCTTGCAAGTCTTAAGTGTTTGTTTGTTTATGTATAAATATTTCTGAGCAAACTGGAGATATCTTGAGCATGTGCAGAATAGGGCATGTTGCATAGTATGAATGGTGTTTTATAAAATTCCTGTCCACCATCTGGTGCCAATTCTATATCAAGGTCTTTATAAAGTTTGGAGTAAGCTGAATTTCTGGATTCCTGTTAACCTCAGTGACATTAACTAACTGGCACAGATACCCAGAGAATCATACAGTTCGAAAGTCTGCCATTTTTGCTGGTTGCATGTGTGCTCACTGCTGCTGCAAGATTATATTGGGAAGTTTTTTCAAGCCCTCGAAAAAAAGACCAGAAATCAAATGTTTGTAGCAATATAGTGAAGTGTACGTAAATGTTGCAATTATATATACTGTCTGTGAGAGAACATGAATTTTGTATTCCCACCAGTAATCAACCATTTTGATTTGTTTTTAGTATTGGTAATTTTTTGTAAAACAAAATATATATGTTATCTAACTAAGGTGTTATTAAAAGCTGTTCTTCTGGAAGGTGCACAATTCAACCTGCTAAAATCAACAGTGATGGTTTACATGGACCCTCTTAATGTGATTATAATGAGATGTTGGCAATATTGCGATTTAACGTTACCTGACGTAAACGCAATAGTTCCATTATAATAATGAGATTATGCTCATAATCGCAGCAAGCATTATTCGTATTAACATAGGTGGCCTACGCCAATTTTAATCAAAATATTCAGACATGTAAACACCTTAATCGTAATATTGCCGCTCTGACCAGTCTTTACTGTTTCGGCTATTAAAATAGTTTAGCTTTGTGTTGTAATGGCAAAATTATTCTTTTTCGTTTCATTTAAGTCAATCCAGAAAAATGTTTGGAGCAGTTTTGTTTGTTAAATAACCTATAGGTTTTTGTCTAGATGTAAAATAAATGTAAACAGCAGATAGTAGTTAGGTAAAGCATTTGCGCTCTTTCTGAGTCCATAATGTGTCCTATGCAGTGGGGTATGTGATTATGACAGTAGAAAATTAACTACAATAAACTATTCTTAGCGAATAAGAAGATGGAAATAGCATGTAAACGGGAGTGAGGAGCTTGCTCTTGAAATGTAAACATCATAATAAATTAATCGATTAAATCGCCCAGCCCTAATGTGTGTGTGTGTATATATATATATATATATTAGGGATGGCGAAAACTAAAAAATTTCTTGACCGACCACCGAGCCTCATTAGCCGGTTGAAACCGG
>JAUMHP010000074.1:6213704-6240817 GCA_032361065.1 Enteromius trimaculatus | reverse complement strand
ACTGTAGGTATGGTATTATTGGGATGATACTCATCATTCTTCTTCCTCCAAACACGGCGAATGGAGTTAAGACCAAATAACTCCTCTGGATCATCCAGATGGTCCCTGGCAAAGACGGGCCTGGACATGAGCTGACTTAAGCAGGGGAACCATCAGTGTATTACTGATAGTAGCCTTGGAAACGATGGTCCCAGCTCTCTTCACGGCATTGACCAGCACCTCCTGTGTAGTTCTGTGCTGATTCTTCACCATTCTTAGCATCATTGATACCCACGAGGAGAGATCTCCGTTGGGCCCCAGTCCGAGGGACACTGACAGTCATCATTAGCCTCTTCCATTTTCTGACAATTACTCCAACAGTTGTTCTTTTTTCATCGAGCTGCTTGGCAATTGCCCTGTAGCCCTTTCCAGCTTTGTGAAGGTCTACAATTTTGTCTCTTGTGTGTTTTGACAGCTCTTTAGTTTTGCTTATGTTGCTACTTAGACTTTGGCTGACTGTTTGGGGTGCACAGGTGTCTTTGATGGCTAACGACCTCACACAGGTGCTGCTAATTTAGAATCAAGAATCGATACCTGATTTTTTTTTTTTTTTTTCTTGTTAAACACAAAAAGGAAAATTTCCATGGTTTTATTTTCCATAAAGGAAATGGAAAGGAGTCACCATCCACTTTTACTGTCCACACCTTACATTAATTCTTCAAAGTGTCATTTGTGTTCTGCTGAAAAGGTTTGTAATAAGAATAATTAGAATATTAGAATATGGCTATTAAGAATGTCTATAATATAAGATAACTATTAATTTCCACATAATAATGTACTGTTTGTAATATGCACATGTCTGATGCTTCAAGATGCTGAAGTTCTTTGAAGCAGGATGAATTTTGATATTCTATCAATGTTTTTGTTCGTCAGACTGAAAAAAGTTATTTTGAAAGTGATTACAAGCAAGTAAAAAGATGAGTTTTTGCCAGTGCAGGTCATGTTTTCATATAGAAAGTGTCTCTTTGTCTTTATAGTATGTTGACTACTATTTCTTTTAAATTTTGAATATTTTTTGAAACTTTAGACATGTAGCTCTGCCACTTTTTAGCACTACATTCATTGTCGTCTTTTTATTTTTAGTTCCACTGCATGATGGTATGATAGTCTGAACTTATTTCTCGTTTTCTGAAAGTCGAGACACTCACTTCGAACCTTATTGTTTGATTTCCATTAACTATCCACTTCAACAGCATAGTACTCTTTAACAGTTATTCTCCAGCATTAAAGATATAGGCCTAGGCCTTATGCATAATTTTTCATCGTTTGGTGTGAATGGATGTTAACTAGTGACAGTAATATTACTTTGGGTGAACAATCGTTTTAACAGATAACAGGGTTTTATGTATACAGTAGCTTTCTTTTTTTTTTTTTTACTTTCAATCCTGTTTGTTTTCCTGTTAACAAAAGCCAAGAACATCATGTCATCATTCACCAGAAAGTGACATCACTACGCAAACATCAGTAACAGTCTGGCTTTGGAAGTAAATATCTTTTTCAAAAGGTGAATTGATTTTAATAATTTATAAATCTTTAAACAGTCTGACTGTGAGCTACAGGTTTGTAACCAATTATATACTCTGTATCATTAAAGGTTTAAATATTGAAATAAATTTTATATATATAATAAAATATAAGCATGTATATAATTAAATATTTAAGTCTATTAAATATTTTACACATACCCCTTTTTTAAATACTTTATTTGCACTTTATAAAATTTTAAACCAAACAAATCCTTTCTTTTTTCAGTAGATGAATAAAAGTAATTTATAAACTTTTTAAACAAGGTTGTAATAGTTGAAACCCATCAGCCTGCACTATTAGCTATTTTTAAACAGTTGTGTTTAACGACAGTTATTCTGCAAAGGATCTCCACCAATGAGCAGCGTTTCATGCTATTGTGTAAATAGATGAAATTAAAAAAAACGATGAGCTTGAGTATATCAAATTTCTGAAAGTACCGTTTTTTAGAAGCACTTCCTTAAATTACAACACATCCATATTTACACCGTCCAAACAGCATAACTGGAATTACTCGTTTATGAAAGAATATGCGCGCGAGCAGACTAAAGCCGGCAAAAATCCCGCCAAAAATCTCCCAGCTGCGCAGATAGGCGGAGTATTACAGAGACGGTTGAGGGAAAAGCAGTTTTTCGCAGCCTTGAGGTTGAAGATAGCAGTTTGTTCTGTGTCTTTGTCCCCCCCCCCCCCACCGTCTATGTTTAGTTTTGTCAATATATGGGTCAATATGCAGTAAAAGGCACTCTGTGTGTGTAACATCCGTCTTAGATAACAGCTCTCCTGTCTCCTTTGAGCCTCGTTTTATTCTCCTCTTTTAAAATAACCTTTTATTTTTCACCTTGTTTCGCGCCAAAACCAGGTACAGAACAATGTGGACTCTGAACATTCCCTTTAACCGCTACAGCGCTGTGTGTGTGTGTTTCTGATATGTGTGGCATAGCTGTCTACTGTACGCGTCTTTATATGGGTGTGTTTGTTCAACACTATCTCCTTCCTCAAGCCGTGTATGTTAGCGCCTGTGTGTTAGATCAAGGCTGAATGTTTTCAGTGGTTGCCTGGGTACGGCGGGGCCGTTGGCCACCGGTTGCCGCGGGAGACATGGATGGGCGTGACCAGAGCCGGTCTGCTGCACTCTAGCTGCAGTTTAGCGCGCTCGCTTTCCCGCCATCAGATCCCGCCATGAGGGAGGGGTTTGGCACAAAGACAGAGTGCAGAGAGGAGGATTTCCCGCCAAATGCTCATATGTAAATAAGCCCGGGTGGGAGGGGCATTCAGCAGTTTGCAGCACGGTTAACTCTTTCAGTGCTAGAATGAAGGCTTCATAACCCCTCAGCTCATAAAGACGATTTATCGAAGCACACTGTCTCGCCTTATGTTCCAGGTTATGTAACTTTTGAAACTCTAGCTCTCACAGCGTGATTTTGTCTGTGAACGTCTATAATATAAGGAACAAAGAACTAAGGTGTGAGGTTAATGGGTTTACCATGACTGGAACTGTGTTATTTCTTGGCTTATATGTAAAGGTGTTATGGTCTTTATTGCGCATTACTGCAATTTGCATGCAGCTCTTAATTTTTTGTTGTTGTAAGTTTGTCAGTTAGGTTTTAAAAACGAATGATCTTTCCATTGCTCTTAAATAGATTTTCTGTTAAGGTTGTATGCATTTTTTTGTGTTGGCCCTGAGAGAGACTGTATTTGTTGTAGACTTCTCAATGTTCTGCAGCGTTACCTCAGAGGGAGCCTTGTCTATTCCTTTTCCAGTAAGAGTTCTTGTGCTTTAACACTAGAATGAGATCTGAACAGTCAAAGACGCACAGGAATTTAAGGAACGTTTCACCCAAAACTGCACATAGAATGCAAAAGTACTTTATTTTTTTTTATTTTTTTTTTTACAGGTTGCTTTTTTCCATAAATAATGAGTGAAAGTTGTGAATATGCCAGTTCATAATAAACTCTGTGTGTGTACCAAAACTTATATATAACACAACTTGCAATTAAAACTGTTTGTCCTTTTTTTTTTTTTTTTAAAGCATTTAGCAATGCTTTCATCAAAATGCATTTTATTATATATTGTAATGACTTAGTTTTTTTTATAGGCTATGCATATCAATTTATATATACTTTTAAAAACATGTTATATACTTTATGTGAAGGTTTAAATACTAATTTGAAACTAATAAAAACTAACTTGTGAATGTATTTTTAATGAGCATATATACAGTTGTCAACATTTGAAGTGGATCAAAGCCTTTCATCAAAGTTGTCCTAAAATAAAAAAACAATACCTATTTTTGTCTTAGGACAACTTTGGTGAAATTTTTGGTTCACTTCAAATGTTGACTACTAATATATATTAGATGCATTATATTCTGTATAACTGTAAATGTTTCAATTGTAATTATTTATGTATTTTAGATAAATATATATACATGCACTGTATTTCTATGTGTAGGTTGGTGTGTAGTCTGTTGTGTGTTCTTACAGTAATCATTTTTGAGTACTTAATAATTTTTCACTGTGTTTAAAGCTACTTTTACCTTGTTTGCTTTTAGACACAGAGGAAGCGTAGCCTACATGTTAATGTTTTGGCTCTGATAGGCTGTGTAACCGCTCTGTTGTTACAGTTGGTGTGGGTGTGGACAGGGCAGGTGGAGGTGATGACGGTTAGGGAATATAACCGCACTTCATTACAGCCCCGTGCCAAGATTTCCCTCGAACAATAGAAAAAGGATACACACAATAACTACATTTGTTAGTTACCTCAACTGGGAGTTATAGGAGTGTACTGATAAAGCAGGCTAATCAAGCGCAGTTAAATGACACAGATGCACGCTCCCATCAATCCTTAAGGGCCCCTGTCATAAAACACAGCCGGTAACTGTCACAGGGTCCATGCCCTCCAGATACAAAATTTCACACTTTACTTCCCTCATGGTCTGCTTCTTGTTGGGACGGTTTGTTCAACTGGCAACGGTCTACCTAATGCTCAATTTACCTGGAAAACTCTTAAAAATACAGCCAAAGGCACATCCCGGTCCAACACGCGTCATCTTCAGGAAGGGTGATTAGCTTTCTCAGAGTCTCAATGGACAGATGTGAGATGATGGACTGCCTGTATCTGTACTGGGTCAGCACTGGACGTGTCTAGACATGTCAGCTCGGTTTATGATAGGATAATCAGTCACTGATAAAATATTTATTTTCAGATGGATGAGAGTCTTCAATGCACAAAGGTGCAATAAACATTTAATCCAGCTATGAATAATGGAGAACCAATGACTATAGAGAGCTTTAGCTTGTTCAGTTGTAATTACATTAAGGGTGCGTTCAAGAACCAAGTGGTTAAATCGTTAGACAGCTGTGTGTGTCATTACTTAATTGGTTAATGTGACAACACAAATACAACCGTTGTCTTACCTCTTCACAGCTTTCCAATAATAACTCCACACACACTGACTTTCATCTCCTGGGGCTTCTGTAAAGACGTGGTAACGTTTATGTACACATGAAATATGTGGGTGTAAATCTTTTAATAAGAGCTGAAATTAAGGTATAAAAATTTTAGCGCCCCTTGATACTGTGGGGTTGTATTGACGAGACGGCTTAATTTTAGTACGTTGCTGCCCCCTTGTGGTTGGATGTTAAAATTAAATACACTATAGCTGAGTGCTGCATTTAAAATGGCATGTTTTTGGAAATGGCATAACAGGTCAAATATTCAAACTGCTGAAATAACCAACATACTAGTGTTAGCCCAAGAGGAGAACAATACCATTACACAAAGTTTTTTTGTCTGCTGGAAATCAAGTGTAGAGAAAACACAGTTTTCCAATGCACAAGCCTTTTTTTTTGGTAGTGGTTATGTTTAGTGTTAAGCCATCTATAATATAGTCATGCAGAATAAGACATTAATATGTGCTTTATAAGTAGGCTAATTATAAACAATAATATGCTAGTTATATTCATGCTAACAAGCATTATACTTGAAAATTGAAATAAAAAAAATGTGTGCAAAATGATCACCTAGGTTTAAAATAATTCTTATTAATTTTGCTACAGTATTTTTTTGTTTGCTGAATCAGATTTTTTGGGGTGAAAATATACATATTATGCCTGTATTTTTACTTTACTATAAATACTTTTAAAAGGTTTTGGAACGGGTTTTTTGTCTCTTAGGGGTGCATTTATTATAGTGTTTTATTAACATTAAATAGGAAATATAGCACTTTTTTCAGTATATTTTAAACTGAATAGCTATGATGTTTTTCAGTATCAATACTAAGTCAGTAGTGTCACATGATTCTTCAGAAATCACACTAATATGCTGATTTGATGGTTAATTTTTTATGAATGTTGAAAAAAGCTATGCTGCATATTTCTCTGAAAAGAATTCTGAAAACTGTTTTCAGTATTCACATTTGAGAAGTAATTTGTAAAGTTATGTAACATTAAATGTACTTGCCGTCAAGTTGGATGAGTTTAAAGCGTCCTTGCTAAAAGGATACATTTAATAATTTAAAAAAAAAACGTCAGAAATGTGAATGATCATGCATTTTCACATAATTTAATGGGTAATGATTTAATATATATCTGAGCCTGCATGAATATATAATGCTTGTATAAGTGTTTAGTTACAAATGCATGACATTATCGCATTGCTAATTGTGTATTGCATTAATTCTTAAACTGTTATTGAAATAGCTTTATGTAGTGTTCTCAGAAAAGAGCAGCTCATTCAATCCAAACTTCATCATCCAGAAGACTGACCTTGTTCAGAAATGCATTCTGTGCTTCATTTGATGCTGAAGGTGAAACAACTTTTAATGGGAAGAATAGTCTAAGAGAGCAGTTCAAGTCAATGACAGAAACGCCATGTTGAATGTAGTAAATGACAAGTTTATTTCTTGCACAAAATGTACAAAATAACAAGCAAATGGAAAGCCCGCCCCCCCACCCCGCTCCCTGCCCTGTTTGAACTCCCCGCTGATATGAAGTTGATGATCTGGAACAAATGTCTACGGCAAGTCCGATGGTCCAAGCCAAAACGCATGGTTTTCTTAGAGACAACACATACCCAATTCAGATTCACCGAACAATTAAAAATGAATAAAAACACCGTATTTACAGTCTTGTCTGAACTTTTACAGCATGCCATCTATATATTCATACAGAGCTTTTGTTTTGCAACAGAACTCTATATAGAAAACGTATTAGAAGATCAAATCAAGTTCGACTAATGGCGAGAGACACCCAAAATACAGCACTGCGTTTGTCGCGGTTATCTTTTTGATTCATTCTTTTGTTCTTCAACCCACATATATATTTTTTTAAATTCTGTAATTCTAACAGAAACAATCTCTACTGAACATCGGGTTAGGCCTCGTAAGATTCCACAAGAAAACTCTTATTTACACCAAGTGTTTTGCAGCTTCAAGTCTGTCGTTTTCGGAGTGTATATAACGTATCTCAAGATTTAGATCGTGTTCATGACAAAACGAATCACTCGGACGTCACACAGCGCACCACTTCTATTTATCTAAAAGGCAATGTCGTTTGGCAATGATTTGCTTTTGATACAGAGGATAGCAAATCCACATCGCTGTGTGGTCGTTCACAATGGTGTGATTTGGTTTATTTGTTCCTCGCTTTCTACAGATGGTGTTTCGTAATATGTGGACTCTGAATGGAAAGCAGCTATGGCACAGGGCAGAATGTGTGTTTGCGTCTGAATTACAGTTTCATGGCTTACTCGCTCCATTTAGCATCCAAACTTTACAAGAGCAAAAAAAATCGAGCTATTTAAAGGATTGTTCGTCTCATGATATGTACAACTGGCCTTTGACCTCCTCAGACGAGCTGTTAGCATTATCCGGCGTCTCTTACATTGTTGTGAAGGCATTTCAAATGATCGTGTTCGCAGTTGTCGCCTGTATTGCTGTACAGCACTAGTGAAGAAGTTTAACAAAACGCTTCATTTCTTTACAAAACTATCCTGTGCTTTCCGAATATATACAGCTAGATGGTTATAGTATGCGGAGATGAGTCTCAAGTATTTGATCTTTACATTTATTCTGTAACAGACTTCCCACCATAGAGGAAATGCCATGGACTGCAGTTTTATCAGGAAAACCACGATTCCCAGAATGCATTGGATGGGGCATAATCGAGGATAATGAGGCAAAACGCATGAAAATGGATCTTAACTATACACGGTTTCAAGCCACGTTTAAGTCTTTCCTGTGAAGTGGGATTGCTTTTCAAGTGTGCAAAAATACTCTGACGTAACTGGTAATATGGACCGTTTTGTTGGCGGTTTTAACTATCGCGGTTTTAATTCAGTTTAATACGTTTTCGTAAGACCGTTATATTTGTATCGGGTAGTTTTGTTTGCTTTTTGAATTTCAATACACATATATATCTCTATTTTCCTGCTTTTATAAAATGACACACGATGATGAACCATCAACAATCTCTCTCTATATATATATATTTATTTCTTTATTTTCATATTCTTTTCTCTTTTCTAGAATATCTTATTTAATTTGAGATCAAGTTGCATTTTGCTCTTGTAAACAAACAGGTTTCAGAGGTTTTGCCAGCCATCGTCGTTTGTTCTCTGACAGTCAGTCTCTTTCTCTGCGGTCTCTCATTCTCATTGAAGCAGGGCCCTGATTTGTTTAGAGGTGCTGTCATCATTTAAATGTCTTGTTGTATACCTGGATAAAAGAGAAGCTTTTAGGTAATGCGTGTTCTTGCACATTTGTTTTTTTTTTTGACCATGTACAGTTGGAAAGAGTTGCACTGCATACTCACCTCAGTGCATTCAACAGTCCCTCCACGCTGTTTGAAGGCTGTTCTTTCAACACCTTGATGCAGCCCTTCATCTGCAAAACGCACACACATGCATGCAAAAGCACAGCTTTAAAAGAAAGGTCACCCCTTTCTGTCCCTCACCCCTGACTGTGATCATGGACGCCCACCCACACACCCAAAAAAAGCATACGTGATCCACCACAAACCCCTCTAGCGCTGCTCTAGATTTAGAAGTATGACAATGTGTGAAGATACTAGGTACTGTAGAATCACACAGGCGGCTTTTTTTAATACAATAAATACCATTAAAAGTAGGCCAAATGACCTGTGGCTATAAGTCACAAAAAAAGCTTTTAGTGATAAACTGTGTGAAGTAAGTGTGCTGGGGTTTTTAAAAAAAATATCTATATTTTATAGTATCTTTCTACTCAACAATGCTGCGTTTATTGGTTAAAATACAGTAAAACTAGTTCTATTGTGAAATATTAATACAATTAAAGCAACAATTAATTCCTGCAATGGCGAAGCTGAATTTTCAGCATCATTTCTCCAGGCTTCGGCGTCACATGACCCTTCAGAAACTTTCAGTATCTTTTTATGCTCTAATATAAATGGCTCTTGTTATATCTAAATGCTGCTTTAACACAATTTAAGATATTTTGGATGAAAACCGGGAGGCTTGTTACTGTCCCACTTACAATTACGACGTTCAAGGTGCAGAAAAGTATGAAAGACATCGTCAGAATACTCCATCTGCTATCAGTGGTAAACCGTAACGTTGTTAAGTGATAAGAATACGTTTTGTATGCAAAGAAATCAAAAATAACTTTATTAAACGAATTCGTCACTGCAGATGAATAGATATCGCGGCACAAAAATACCGTACGCTTTACCGTAACCCTTTAATGTTGTTGTGGAAACCCCGAGACACATTTTATTTGATGTAAAGAAATTTCTAATGTTACATTGCAAATAATACTGTTCACTGAACTTTTTATTTATCAGATAACCCTATAAATGTAGCCCTATAAATTCAACATTGAAAATAACAACAGTTATTAATAATTGAGCCCCAATAATAGAGCCAGTAGAAATATTTCTAAAGGATCATGTAACACTGAAGGTTGGAATAATGATGATGAAAATTCCCTTCCATACTATATCACACAAAAGCTATAATACAGCTTTAACCATCAGAATCATTTTTGGTAAAAGTTTACAAATTTTAAGCAGTCCCATTCACTTCCATTATATTCTGCAGAAGAAATAAAGTCGTACAGGTTTGGAACAACATGAGGTGAGTAAATTATTTCAGGGTGAACTGCATTTAAGAAAGCAGTTCATTTATATAATATTTACAAAAGCATGCAGCAGTTGCATTTGCCTGTACATTTTAGCCACATTTAAATGTATTAATTTTCACTTTATTAGACATTATACTAGGCGTCAGTTTTACAGACCGGTTTTGCAGTTTGACTATAAACCAACTAGTCTCATAGTGAAGTAAATATGACACAAATTCTCACACTTCATCATGTTAACTAAAACTAATAAGGTGTCCTTACATCGATCTTGGAGGTCTTGGCAAAGGCACCCACTGGATGAACATGGTCATAAAGGATGATGACGCCCACCATCACACGCATGCAGAACAGCATGGTGTCTGTGTTAGTAAAACGGCACCGGTACTCCCTTTGGACAGGAAATAGTGATCACTTCAAGCAAAATTGAATGTATTCTGGATAACTGACATTAATAAATGTTCAAATAATCACAACATTTTTTTTTTTTAAGACTTTGAATTGGATGAACTTACGGAGTCTCCAACATGACACGGCACACGCAGGCCATGGTGCTCAGGCAATCTGTGGTGTCCTCAATTGGCAAAGTCTTGTTCTGCAACATGCGTAGAAATTAACACCGGTACGAGCCTCCAGAGGGCAACAACTTTTTGGTTTTCACCAATGATTAGAAAAATACCTACACTGAATAAATTAACACTAACATTAAAATGTATTTGGAGATAATATATAAAAATGTAAAACTGAAACCAATACAAACTGTTTTTGTCCCTTTTTTTCTATATTCCCCTGACATTGTTAGGTTACATGTTCTTCATTAAAGGGTCATCAACTGTCTGGTTACCAGTATTTTTTTTAAATATCTCCTTTTGTGTTTAACAGAAGCTCACAGGTTTGGAACAACAGTAAGTATTTTTGAACTATCCCACATTGGCAGAAGATTTGGAGAGATGATAAATTACCTCCGACACAAACTTAGTCGTGGCATTGCTCAGAGTTTTGAGCATGGGTGTGGCTTCGGCGTAGAAGAGCGACATCCGATTGGCCATTTCATTATTCACTTCATTCTCAGCTTCCAACTGTAATGCAAATGTAAAATATTGCATCAGATGATTTTCTTAAGTAACACATTAACCTTTCCATATAAATGCACTCCCTGCTCAGACAATTATAATAACTGTTATACGTTTACCTTCAGGGGGAATACACACTAACAATGATTAGCTTAAACTCTTGGTTGCTAATACAAGTATTAAACTATAAAACTGTGCCATGAGGCAGATCACATGAGCGTCAAGCTTCATCATTCAAATGAAGTCGCCAGCTTTAACTAAAAACGAAAGACTTCTTTTGTAAGATATCAGAATTTCATGTTTAATTCAGTGTTTTCTTTGTACTGTTTGTGAATCTTGCTAGCATTTTCTGTGTAAAAAAATGGTTTCCACACAAATTATTTTCAGTGTAGTAATATCAATTGCAGCAGATTATGAGCTTACCTGCTGGTTGTTCAGCCGATTCCTGCTGATGGTCCTCCTATAGTAACTAAAGTCGTTCTGTATGGCTGGATTTGTCATCTAGTGAAGACAGGATTTAGAAATGTCAAAAGCGCCCTCTTGTATAGATCATGTCGACTACTACTTAATACGGTGAGAGAAATGGTGAGGCAAATCACGCATCTCACTGTGAAGATTTATTTCCTAGATGTCCATTCTCAAGGGAGCACTTCGAAGACAGACCATGCAGCTAACAGTGTTGCCATTTAGACATTTTACTCAACGTGACGTGCGAGAGTCTTGACTGAGTGCAGATCTAAATATTTCAGCTGAGCATGTGCCACGTGAAATCAGAGTGAGCAAAGTGTGAGAAACGCTCACCTTGAGCTCATCGAAGCTGAGAGTGAAGTGCAGGATCTCTGCGAACTGCTTGGCGAGGGCCTGCTCTCTCTCCAGATGCTGCATGGGAGCGTAAGGTGGGCTAGTGAGGGCCTCCAAAAGACTGCGCAGGGCGTTCTCTGCAAACATATTGATTACAGATTTAATTGTCCCTCACAGATTTGTCTTTTCAAATTCATTGGCGCGATTGCGAAGCTTTTTTTCATCACACCTTTGGCCTTTAATCTGATTTGTAATGTAAACGGCATGCCTGCATAATGTATGCACTGCAATATGAGTATTTGATCTCCATGGTTACTAACACATCAGTAACCATTGTGTTTACCTCTAATGCTTCTCTTTTGTATTTTTGTAATTGCGGCAATTTATCGCAAGAACCCGCGATCCCGTCAGTGTTGCCTGGATACTGGGGAACGTTGGAGCTGCAGCTGATGCAAGCATTAATGACTTCCAACTGCAGCATATGACCGTGATCATTAATGCTTGTTTCTGGCTGCTTTTAAAACACATTTAATAACCAAACTCCAAACAAATGTGTTAATAGAGAATAAAGTGACCAGCTGGCTGTATAAAAGTCATGAAAATGAAAGTGAAATATCGATTTTAGTTGAAATTGATTATCTCTTTAAATTCCTTTATATATTATTGCTACTGTTATCATGGAAAATTAAGTTTTGCAATCATAGGAATAGAGAATAGAAAGATTGCAATAAATATTGAAGTACTCATAGGCTATACTGCAATGTATGACGGCTATGAAAGCAGCATCAGGATATAGTCTAGTTTAATCATTATACATAAAATATATGACCACTCAATGGCATTATTTAATCAAGTATTTCAGAAAGACATTTTATAAGCAGTGCTAATGCAGTCTCATCACTGCTTTAATATTATCATAGTGAATCGATGCTGCAGGTCTGTGATGTTCTGTTTAAAGCTGTTTTCTTGTTCGGTGACTGGAGGATGTACAGCTTCACCGTCAGAGCTAAGGCATGTCTGAATGTCATTAGTATGCCTAAGCATGTCTCCAGAGGAGCTATCCTTTCCTCTCATTAAATATGCAGCAGCCCTACTATAAATAAGAAGCTGATATGTTTTATCTGGAGGCCTACCGAGAAACTTGACTCTATCAGCCAGGGACCAGATATTGCGGATAGCAGGACTGAGGAGGGTGGGGTCTCTTTTTCTCATGAGTCACTGCCATACCTTGGCAGGGAGAAGCTTATCTGCATGTTATCTGTCTGGCCGGAGATCTGCGTTTTTCACTAGTCAGCACTGCTGTGAAAAAAGAGGCAGCTGATCGACTATTGCGAACCGTATACTGAATTGTCAGCGCTCATGAGATGCAGAAACGCAGCCTCCTCTACGCTCTGCTGCCGCGGTTGCCATGCCAACTCTTTACGAGGTCAGCTGCAGAGGAGGACAGAAACGGATGCTTGCAGCACTCGTTGTACGCACGGTCAGCGCGTTGGACGACTCGTGCACGCAAAGCCCATTACATGACTATAAAAAAAAGACAATTGGAAAACAATGGCCACCCACTTACCTAGCCTGAGAGAAAATTCATAGAATCTCTTGAGCTTGGCCACTAGGGGGCAGACTGCATTCCAGGCTTTCTCCTGCAGCTGGAGGTCGTTGGGGTTCTGGATCGCCTGGAGAGGAAGACGAGCGAGAAAAAATCAACCCACAACCTTCATTTACACTGACCGTAAACTCAAGGTCATCTGTAGGCTTTTATTCAGCAATGCCAAACATTCACAGCTGAATAACTACTGCATGTTTGATGTTTGTGGACCAGAATGATTGAAAACTGCTCAAACCGTACGCTTTTTAAAGCCTAGGTGCTTTATAACAGGTAAATTGAATACATATCAGTGAATCTTTCTATGGTAGCCAACACTATTTTTTAGATTGGGGTTTGTATTAATAATAACCCAGGCAAAAAAAAAAAAAAAACTAAACAAAAAAAAAAACAACATTTTGTTTAACTAAATTTAAAAAGAAAGGAAACACTATTTTACAAACCTATTTAAAAGAAATGAATACTTTTATTCAGCAAGAATTAATTAAATTGGTAGAAGGTAGCATCATCGACATGTATGGCAGTGAAATATCCAGATCAACAGACATATAAAAATATATGATCACTCTATGGCATTATTAAGTATTCCAGAGAGATATAGAATATACAGTGAAAACAAAAAACTTTTATTCAGTGAGAATGCATAAATCAAAGGAAAAAAATCTATGATGTTACAAATGGTTTCTCAAATAAATGCTGATGTTTTATCTTCATGATGACTGAAAAACAATATTGGAAAAAAATGTTTCCACAGAAATATAAAGACGCACAACAACATTTTCAACATTGATATGGATAAGAAATGTTTCAGCTGCAAAACCAAAATAGAATGATTTCTGAAGGATCATGTGACACTGAAGAATGGAAAATGTAGCTCTGCAATACAGGAATAAATTACATTTTGAATTTTACACAAATAAAAAACAGCTGTTAATGTATTATATTATATTAATATCAATGTGTTCACTGTATTTTAAGTAATATAATATATATTTATCATATTTACAATATATGATAAAACAGTAAACGCATATTTGACAGTATTTTGACTTGGATGAGTAAGCAACCTTTCAGAACACACCCTAGCAACATCCCAGAGCAATCTAGCATTGTAGCAGCAGGTTTTGCAAAGGTAAGCGCAACTAATAAATGCAAAAATAGCCCTACCTCTCTTATTTCTTGTCCTGCTCCATTGTAAGACTGTAACTCCGCCAGTATCCCATGGGCCTCTTCCAGCACGGCACTAACCTGGTTCCACACAGCTGTCTCTGCCTCTGTGGGCTGAGCATCTGTGGGCAGAAGTCAGAGTCAGAATATAACAGATAGACATAAATGCTCAAAACATACACAGGCCAACCTGAGTAATAGATCACCTTTATCACACTATCGCACTGGTATCATTTCCACTTGTACTGATGGGTTTTGTTTTTAATAATTTGGATTGGATTCAACCAGTCAGAGTTATATCAGAAAACTGGACCAGTAACGATAAGAAAGCTTCATGGTGTGAGTTAATTTGGTGCTAACATTGGATTATCATCATCTTTTGGCACCCAGAGAGGGAAAGCGCTTTCCAACCAGCTTTGAAAGATAGGAACCATAAATCCATATGGATTAATCTGGTAATGATGATGGTGTTATTGTGAGTCGGAAGTACACGAGGAGGATTTGGGTTGTGTCGGTGTGTGTCAGGATTTGTTAGGGCTGATATTAACAGCTCTGGTGGGAAATGTCGATGAAAGGCCAAGGCCGAAGAAGCAGCTCCATACGGAGATGCTGGCAAGGCTGGGCTGGGTTTAAAGAGTGGTATCAGCGTCCAACACAGCGAGCATCAGGCATTTGATTAATAAGCTGATGATGGCAGACAGGAAAGCAAACAGAATATCATCCTCTGGTGGATGTCTCTATTTAGCTTTCGGTATTTCAGGAGGGAAATAGCAAGCTTTGTTTACAAATGATAGCAGTCTATAAGAGCACATTATATAAGTGGATTTTGATGCAGGCTTATTTTTAGTAAAGGAAGGATATGTGGATTATTAAATATTTTAGTGATGGATTTATGTCTTGTGGATTTTTGGGATATTTTTATCAGCTGTTTGGACTCTCATTCTGATGGCACCCATTTACTTATTAGTGAGCATGTGATGGAATGCCTTACATTTCTCCAAATCTCCAAATACAGATTTCTATTTCTCTAGTCTCTGTACGGTAAGTGATCTGTGAAGCAGGGCATCTCAGCCTAAATCGACAAGCATACTACTTTATCCTGCATCCAAACAGACGGGCTGTAATGTATATAGAAGCAGTTATTCAGGTCCTTGATGCATGTTCTCTGTCAGTGCTTGACTGAATACACACATAGCTGTTTGTGCTTTCAGCTGAGCAAACATACTTCAGTTCAAACAAACACACATTCTACACTTGAGTGTAAGTGTCAATGGCTCCTCCCAGTCATGTCACCTCCAGGTCTGTTTGCTCTTCCTGCCTGTGATCTTCAAACAACAGAGTCTGAAGACAGGCGTCACTGCTACAGTTGCAATGTAACGTTTGCGTTCCCTTTTGCACACTTATATTGTGCACCACACACATCTTTTGGTTAATCACGTGGATTGAAGCCTTAAAGCCTGGGCCATTGTGTCTTGTATTTGAGATATTGAATTTTTATGAATGCCATAAGTGGCACACTAACCCCATTTCAGAACTGAAGAAATGTAAACCAGCACGGTGTAACTTAGGTGATCATTGTCTTGCTGTCCCAAAATACAGATCGGGAGAGCGGCTGTTGTCCTTTTTTTTGGCTTGTTATATTAAATATTTCAATATCAGTATTATATCACTTCATAGTAAATTGTGCTATATGGTCATTAAGAAAAGTAATTTATATAGATTATTTTTTGTTGTTTTTTCTTGGAAACTTTATGCCTTTAAAATGTAAAATTATCTGATACCTAAATACCTATGCAATCTTAATATATTAATAATTGTATATATATTAATAATTAAACATCATCATTATTATTATTATTGTACTTTTTGATATATATATAAACATTTAGAAAATATACATATCTCCATCATACAAGAGGTGTATTCAGATCAATATATTTGAAAGAAAATGAAACCCTATAATGTGTTACAGACAAATGCATTACAGTGTATGTCTTATTACTTCAAGAACGTCTCCAAACAACTGAAATATTCTTAAAGGAACAACAGCCTATATTTTGTGTTATAGACTGGACAAGAACCGCTCTAAGTCTTCCAGGTTCCCACAGTTGAGGGACAGGAGTTTTATTTCATCCATAAAAAAAAAGAGTTGTTAGGCATGTAGCTGTTAGAGGTGTCATAAAAGGAAGGATTACTCAGGAGGGAGAGAAGTGCTTAGGTAAGGGTTAAAAGGGAACACAACATCAGAGAAAAAGGAAATTGAGGCTCCCCTTTCAATAGGCAGCTTCCATTCCCACTTCCTTAAATCCTCAGACTGGTTAATAATGCATTCACACACACACACACACGCATCCAGATGCACAGGACACACAAGAACAGATTATGGAGCCAACACACTTTACAAGTCTGCAAAGGTTTGGTCGAAAAAGAGGAGAGAAGTTAAGTGTTATGTGATTATGCTTTCCATCCCACTCTTACTGCTAAAAAAAGCATGGCATTCGTACGACGACCCTTAGTTGAGAGGATCACACCTGACCTGGAGAGGAGCGCAAAAAAAGCCACGTCACAAATCGAGGTCACCGAAAAACCCTTGAATGCCAGGCATTGATGCACAAACAGAGGGATGGTGGAGAAAAGGAAGTGAAAATGTAGAGGACAGCGAATGAGGAGGAACCGTGATCAAACGGGAAAGAAAAGCAAACTCAAAACGTAATAAGCTGATGGTCTCACGTTCAAAGTCAAGGAAAACTATTGGGCCATGCTCAAGTTCGGTGCAAGCCAGCAGATTCAGGAGATTTCCCATGATTCCCCTGGAACAGAGAGAAGGGAGAAGCGTGTGGGTCATGGGAGATGTGACAGACGTGTGTCTGGTGTGGGGTGTGTGTTCGTGTGAATGTGCGTGGAGTCTGGGATGGGGGTCGGGGCGTATAGGGTGTGGGATGGGCTTTAGGTGTCGAGATTCTCGGGTGATGTTGATACGGTCACATGATCACACTGAAACTCCTTCTTCCTGCTCTCTATATACATGAAGGGAAACGAGTCGAAGAGAGCAAAAAGAAACAGTTTCCAAAAACCAAAACAAAAAACTTAATCTCTCTGTCTTAATTCACCTAAAGGGTGCATCTACACCTGCTCCAACCCTGATACCGCCATCTCCAATCACACACACATACACACATCCGAGCACACGTACACACACCATACACCAGCGAAACACTTACTTTCAAAATCCAGGAAAAAATGAGGACAGTTCTCTAAATCCTTGCCAAGGACCTTAATGAGGTTCCCCATGGCCGGCAAACCTGGGCAAGGAAGACAAATACATACAGTACAAAGAAATACAACCTAGATGATACTCATTAGCAAGACTCCTAGACTGTCAGTGTGTATTTTCACTGCAAAAACACTGGATGTTGTCATATGGTGTAATAAGAGACGTGGAAATGCTGGAGAATGCTGCTAGTTTTTCATACGGTAGACAGACTGTAATAATAGGTGTTTGTGTCTAAAATAAACGAAAAATCACAAAGTACGGTAACATTGCTTTAATACTGTTTTGGGGATAAAATGTAAAAAAAAAAAAAAAACTATTCCTTACGCTTCTTCATTATGGCAGTGTGGTAAAATTAATGCATGCATTTAAAGATGTGAATATTATGTTAGTCTTTTTCCCCCACTATGTTTTTTGTTGCAATGCAGCATTTGATATAATATAACAAAAGAGCAGCGATCATGACACAAACTGCATAAGCAGAAACAAACACTTTCTGGTGGTGGTCTAGCATCGTGTGACTTAACTTAATGTAATGGCATGGTAATATTAAATGAACTCACACTAACCCTTCATTGTAGCACATAGCTGAGGTCTGCCTGTTCTAACCAGCTGTGACTTGATGTTTATAACAAATCTGACTGTCCATGCTGAAAGTGAAAATCTTATGTGACTTGACACATTTATAGATGATCAGCTATGTGAAGTGGACCAATGAGATTTTATCATGGGCGGGACCAACCAGCTCCAGATAACATAAATAGAAACTAAACGACTGAAGAAAAACTGATTCGCGTAGAACAAATGTTCCTGCATTATTGCACTGCACTTGGTCGGAAAAAATAATGTACCATCAACATAACCGTTTTGTTTGTTAACTCAGTTTGCATGCACTTAATATCAACTGCAGTTGGCAATGGATAGCAAACAGTGCAAGTAGAGGAATAATGCTGGACTGATAAGCATACATAAAACATTCAAGAAATAAAATAGCTGGATTACTGTGGCACGGATGATGACGCCAATCATGGCGTTTCCCAAGAGACGCAAATGCGTATATTGGCAGTGTTCAAAATAAGAATCTGTCTGTTTTATATCTAGGCTTTTAAATCTTTCATATCAAGCCATATCCTTTGCTTATGGCACACAATGCAAAGATGGCTCCTCTCAGCCTGTTTATCACTTAAGAGGCAATATATCCCCCTCTGCCTGTCTCCTGGCAACCACCAGTAGAGCCCTGTTTCCATGGCTGGACCACATTGCCTCTCCCGCCTGTACTTTCTCTCTATCTCAGGCTTTCATCATCTACCAGCCAAATCCTATCCTAAATCTATCTATCTGTCTGTCTGTCTGTCTGTCTGTCTGTCTGTCTGTCTGTTTGTCTAAATGTCTATCTGTCTATCTTTCTACAGTTATCCCTTGTGCCTCATTCCAACAGAAGTTCTCAGATAGTCCCTCAATCTATCGTCTCCCCAAAGCTCTCACTGAAAAACTGAAACTGTCAACCAATAATTAATCTGCCGTATCTGTCACGTGAACAAAAAGCATACAGCTTGACACATATGACTGTCCCTTACTTACCAGCCAACAAATGTTCGCCTTCCTTCTTCAAGCTTCCCTTGATAAAGCCTCACTCTGCTAGTCCTCTCAGTTTTCCACTCTTATCCGAGTCTGTTCCTCCGCTGTACTCCACCTCCAGAGCTGTCCCTGAACCCAGCTGTGAAGAGTCCGTCTTAATGCGGCTGGTGCCGTACAGCCCCACAGGAACCCTCTCAGCCTTACCAACGCTCCCCTCTGCAGCTCTGCGTTCAACATCGCTCTGCTCTTTTCACACTTCTCTTTTTCTGACAGCTATTTAAAGGCAGGGCTTAATTTATAAGAGCCTGGTGAAACCGTTTCTCTGTTGTACCACTGTACGTATGCGCTTGGTTTAGATGAGGTGAGAGGGTAAAAAACTGCCGGCTTACACTAGTGCAGAGGTTTACCAATAGCTTGAGCTCTCTAGCTGCAGTTTCCTATGTACAAAACAGAGTATAACACTGAGTATAACTGCTTTGTGCTCTGCAGTAAAAGAAAGTACCTAATCTTTTGTAGTTTTTGCTATTTTCTGGATTAAAATGATCTGTGATATTAAGGTTTTTTTTGTTTGGGCTAAAGTAAAAAAAAGGGAAATTCATTAAAGCAGACTTTGTAAAACTTAATACTGAGAACAGAGCCCCAGTGTACTTAGTTATAAGGAAGTGACCCTGATGGCAGCTTGATGGGCCGACCAAAAACGGATTGCAACTGTCTGAGACAGAAACTAGAGCAAAAGCTTGTGCTTACACAGCAATATCACACTGTCCCTTTCTGATCCGCTCAGACTAGTTCAGACCTGACTAAGGAAATGCATATTTATTGTAATGCCACATCCAGGATGTTTCGTAACTTTAACACTAAAGCTTTTGTCTCAGATATGTGTATCTTTTTCATTACTGCATAAAGGGATGAATGGCAGGCTGCACTTAATAAGCAGAGCTTCAAAGATGGAAACTAATATCTATAAATGTTTCTGCATGGCATCTGTTCATAGGCTATTTTTGATTGGAGTTGTGCTGTTTGTGCTGAAACCGATGAGAAAAGCTGCGCCATCACGAAGTGGGCTGACAGAATGCAGTTGCTTTCAGACACTTTTTTTTTTTTCACATCTTTTTTGTCACACATGGTGCCATATGGCTTGATGAATAGGGATGCATTGGTTTTGGTCCATACCTTTGCTTGCGTTTTTCCTGACGGAGCACTTCACTGCATCAAATGAGAGCCTGTATGTTTCTCCCGCAGTATCACAGCATCAGTCTCCGCTACCTGAGAGAAAGAACCAGAAATAAAGAGATGGTCAGATTAACATATATTTTTAGAAAAAAGGATCAGAATGCGAACAACATGGCATCGCAATTTTCCTGCCAATCAATCTCTCCATATGTTTTTGAAATTTTGCGTAAGAGATTATTAAGGCATTTAGGATTTTTTTTTTTTCTGTTAATGATATTATTTTCATGGCCGCTATGCAAACCTCATCAAATCCTCATTACTGTAATTAAAAAAAAGCACAAACAAACTGCATTCTTATTTCTGAGAACAAGATTAGCACAACCCATTAATGCAAAAATACATATTATACAAACTGTGATGAAACTATTTTAAAAATTGTCATTAAAAATTGAGAAATAGAAATTTGTCAAAATTAAGAAAGTTTATATATATATATATATCTTGTTTTATATTCAAATATTTATTCTATAGGCTAGCAGTACTTATTTTCTTTTGGCAAAACAGTAATTACTTGCAATAACTTGACACGGAAACATTAATTTGATTACAAATCTGAATGTTGGATTGTTAATGTGCTTACATACAGTGACTTGTATTAAAGCCGTCAGTCAGACAATATAGGGAAAAACCTCTGGGGAGGGATTCATGGGATAGATTCGACAGGTCACGATCTGATTCATTTCTTAAGTGGCACAGCCAGCCACCGATCTATCATCACACACACACACACACACACACACTCAATATCACCCTCCAAATAAAGAGGCATGTAAACAGTTAGCTCAATGCATTATGCGGCAATGTCTATCATAAATCTGAAGCAGTGTGCAGCATCATGCAGCTCACTGCAGTGACTTTATGACTGATATGATCCTCCTTGCTCTCAAATAACATCTGGGGATCATTTAGGACACTAACATGATGTAAACTGACTTCAGATCTGTTCTCCTGTAGTTTCACTGAAGTGTGTTCAATTTAGATGTTAAAATACACAGCCTAATGTGCAGACAATTTGTTGGTTCTCTTCACCTAAAAATATAAACACAATGTATACGTCATTGAATCTACCAATAAATATAGTCTTTACTTAAAAAAATTATTAGGTACACTAATAATGAAAGTGTTTACACTACCGTTCAAATATTTGGGTTGGTAATACTTTTTGAAAGAAGTCTCTTATGCTTATTTGATCAAAAATCAATATATTCAATATATCTTAAATTGTAATTTATTCCTGTGATGGCAAAGCTGAATTTTCAGCATCATTATTCCAGTCTTCAAAGTCAAATGATCCTTCAAAAGTCATTCAGGTATACAAATTGCTGCTTAAGAAACATTTCTTCTTAATATCAATGTTGGAAACATAATTTGTTTGTAACATTAAAATTAATCTAATGCTGGTAAGGTAAAACATTTACCCCCAGTTTAACAGACAAGTCCCAGACTAAATTGCATGTTTGAGCTGTCTCAAAATGAAAATATCTTGCCCTGACAAAAACATGGCATCGTTCTGTGTTAAGATGCACACCTGTAATATTTTCTTATAAGGCATTTTTGTAAAAGTTGCTTAAATATCTTAAGCTTAAGCTAAGCCCCTATGTCTATAACCAGTGATGAACGGTAGTGTACAACGTTTTCTTTCAAAAGTCACTAGCAATATTTAAAATGTTGGATGCATGCTGTGGATTCTAGCAGAAAATGACCTGCAATTGAATTCACTGCTGCTTTTAGAGACTTCAGACTTATTGACCGTGAAGATGACAGGGTCATCCAGGGTCATCCAGGGTCACCAGGGACCAAGAAATGTCTCTTGGTCCACCCCCAGTAGAAAGAGTGTTTAAATGCCAAAGGATAAAGTTGTAATGATTTGTACAATGCAACTCTGACTGATGTTAATGCCATGGTGAACAAAACACAAGGTCAAGCATTTCTTAATGAACTTTGACCTTTGCCAGCAACATCCTAACAATGCTGCGGCAGGACACGGTCACTTCAAAGGGACTTTATCTAAAGGACTTGCATTACAATAAAGAGCTCTCTGGGAAACCGAAACAGATGTTTTCTTCTGCATTCAGCAGGCTCTTAAGTTGTTTTGGCCCGTTTAAAGCCCATTTATAGTTCCATTTGCACTCCATTTGCTGCATTTATTTTTGTTTTTTGAATAGTCTCTATGCTGTTTTAGAGTCACCAACACAGCATCTCCACAAAAAAAATTACATTTATTGTTTTGTTTTTAATCAAACGGCACTTTCAGAAAAGGAATGTGGAAAATTAGAAGTATAACAACGATCTACTGAGGTAATACCCTTAAAGGAAACTTTGTGCCTTATCTGTCCTTTAAAGGTGCATTTTTGTACTTTAGATGTAATCTTGAGGTAGTGCTGTAAAATAAGCTTTTATACTGTTAAATAAGACCATTTATTGGTCCTGCCCCAGTGACAAGCTGTTGTCCTCAAAAAGCTACAGTTTATGCACATAGATTGTACATAAAACGTTGGTTGAGCCCTGTGTACTGAAAATATTGCATGCTCTATAAATTGCCTCTGATGTTCTCCTTGAATAGAAACATCTACCAAATAGCTAAATGTAAAGTTGTAAATGGGTCCAATTTTTCTATTCAAAATATTGTTTCTAGACGGCAACACAATTTGAATACAGTTTCTAGGGCTAATAGAATTTAATATAATGTATATATTGTATATATATTATGTATAATTTACATTTAAACAGTAGGACATTTTGGCCACACATTTTTAGGTCCAGTTCTCCTTATTAACAACCATTAACTATAACTTTTGCTCTTAGTATAATCCTAAATTACTGCTTATTAATAGTTGGTAAGGTAGCATTAGGGATGTAGAATATGGTCATGCAGAATATGTGCTTTATAAGTATTAATAAAGAGCCAATATGTTAATAATAGGCATTGTAATAGCAACTAGTTGTAAATAGTTAGAATTGGTTGCTATACTAAAGCTACAAAAATTTTCCTTTCAATACAATAAACATACAATTAAGTGTGTAAAAGCATCCCACTAAAAGTACTGTCTGCTTAAGTATATTTCTATTTTACAAGGGAAGTCAGGGAACAATAGTGATATTTCTTTCCTTTCTTATTCTGCCTATCCCTTCCAGTCTATGACATGTCCAACTTTTTTAATGAGCATCAATATAGCTTCTACTGTGTGTGGAGGTAGCATTAGCCTAGCATGGCAGGTCCTCAAAGAGAAATGGGTATTGACATTGGGCTCGCCGCTGGGCTTGATGAGAGATGGCAGCGTCAGCGCCGGATGAAGCGAATGAATGGAAATCCAATGCTCGGCCATCATCTGCCCCTTGTCACCTTCACCAATATTAGAGAATAGCAAAACATGCTAGCGCGGGAAGAGGGGAGAGAAAGAAGGCAGCAATTCTCCCCTGCCACCCCTCCCCCATGCTCTCTCCATCCACGGCGCTGGAAGAAAAAAGGCTGAGACCGGAGAATAGCGCACAGGGCAATTGCAAATTAGCATTGTGCCTTTGCTCAAGGGCTGGCAGGAGACAAAAGTCTTGATAGCAGAAAATCTCTCATCGTTTTGCTCATTCCTTTTGATGAGTGGAATTCATTATAGCACAAAATGAAGCTTTAGATTTTGGAATTTTCCAATGAATTACATTTTAGGGACCTTATTAGCAAATCACAATGCCAAACAATGAGCAAACATCAAACGAACTGTCAAGAGTGGATAAATGGGTTTTTGATTTTGCTGTTTTGCTCCATTGTCTCCTTAATAGAAATACAGCAGCAACATTGTGATCCACAATAACCAAATTCTACCCTTAGGCTCATTTTTATCTCTTGTTTTTAAAAACCAGAACATCCCCCGAGAGTATATGATGTGTTTAGTATCAGTTTTGTCAGCAAAACACCAGAAAGCATAGTTAGGAGAGTGACCATTTGCACAAAGGCATGTGCCCTATGTATTGTGGTATTGCCGTCTTCCCGATGGGAAAACAAAAGACCCTACTGCCATTGGTGTGAATGAGCCATTCTGGCAGGTCATCAAGCAAACCACACAGCACTGAGGTTTACCTGCCAGTTTGTGTCTGTTTCACCTTTCACCAGTGACTTTCTCACTGCCCATGTTAAACACACCTGCTCAAGGTCAGGGAGCACCACCAGGTGCTAAATATAACAAGAACATTTGCAATCTCATTGGAATAAAGCTCAAATCTCACGTGTTTGTCTGATGTCTTAGTTTAAAACCGTTCTGGAAAGACATGAATTTCCAGTGCTCCGAGCTGTTATTGGTGGACTGAAGACGTCTAGCTGGGACATCAGCACACTAGCAATCCCATCAGCATCCAGAAAACATATGATACTGTACCAGCGATGTGGGTCCTTTCATCAGGCTTGCCATAACATATCTCATCAATAGAAGATATATTAATCCTAAAGTAGTAATTCTCAGATGATGCATCTTCCGGCATTATTCCCTTTGTTGATAAACACTAAACTGTTCACTAGTTATAGCTTAGGTCCTGATATAATTTATTTTAACCATGTTTGTCTTGTTTGTTGAAATGAATGTTAACTACAGGTAAACTACATACATGGTTAACTACATAAATGCTTTAAAAGTTTTGTTTTTTTTGGGCAGGGGGCTAATTAACAATTGCATTGCTATGTAAAAAAAAAAAAAAAAAACTAACACCGTACAAAAATGAACTTAATGTCAATCATTGATTTATTGTATTCTACTCCTTGTATTAATTAATTACTTTTATTAAGCTGAAATTATTGCACAAAACATATGTTTTTCCACATTCCATGTGGACCTCATGAGTAGGTCATATACTTTTGATCTTGGGTAGTTTTGTTGGGGTTTTTTTTTTTTTTTCAAATGGGCATGTGATATACTCTGTGTGTGACTTTTACTAAGTGACAGAAAATAAAATTACACCAAAAAGTGTGGTTGAGTGCACAGTTCAATCACAAGGAGGCTTTTGAAACCCATAACTAATAGAAGTTTTAACATGACCCAGTTTAAAAACTGCGAGGATATTTGGGTTTATGTTAACTTGCTCCTCAAGCTTCTGATTGCTCATCAAAGCGTTTGGTGCGAAATCTGGCAGCAACGTTCCTGCTTTCGCTGGTCTGATTTTGCAGGGCAGATAGATAGATGAGAGGAGATGAAAACACGGGTATCAGCTCCACAATCACTCACTTTGCCTCTTCTCCACAGAGGCCTGTCTGCCAAATAAAAATTCTCAGTCTTGTTTTAATCCTACAGCGGTTCTCGCATTTTGTGAAAACCTGTCTGAAAACAGTAATTTTTGCTATTCTGTTTGTTAAGTGAATCTACATAGCTGAAGCTCAATCATTTCAGTTTGAGTATTTATGCAAGATTGTTCCACTTTTTGGACAATGGACATTTTGACTGACATCCAATACCTCTGCAAATCTCTCATATTTCCAAATGTGGTGATGCACTGATCATAAAATGCACGCAAAAGCATAAAACGGTCTCGGATACTATCCACTGTCATTTTGACACACCATGCCCTTCTGAAAGAGATCTGTGAGTCTGCAGCAGTGTAAAGTGTCTGGTCTCTACATGCTATGGATGCAGATAGACATGCCGTCTCACATAGCGCTGTCTCAGCCGTTGCTCTCGCCTCAAGCCTATAGGAAATCAAAATGTGGACGCAGGTCACCGTGACCTAATATAGTATCGGTAACCACTTCCTGTGACAGCTGTTTTGAGCGGGGTACATATTGTATAGCTACTTTTTGTATGTAAGAAAATGGAGGTCAATTTATTTGAAGGATTAGTGGCAAAAAGCACTTGAAGCGAGACACTGAACATGAAAATTGCAAAATCAATCACAATTACGTTCCTTACAGTTAAACACATTGAGGGTAAATGAAGTTGCAAATTCGTTCAATTAATTAAAGTTATTAAAAAAAGTTTGATAAAAAGCCTGACCTCATTTAGCGAGACAAATTTTTAAGCTTCCTTTTGAAACTTCATTAATATGCCATAAGATCCATTGGCAAAATTTGCGATATTATTCCTGTAAGTCATTAAAGTGAAAGTACAGTGGGATTTTAAGAGGGGATCAGACAAGCTATTAAAAATAGCATGTGTGTCTTTACACTTTACAATTAATCCAGCTATTTCATAGCACACAGGTTATCAGTTGAATGGATTTGTTTAGACTTGATTCATTAGTATTTTCAGGTTGTTAGCCTTACGCTTTACTGAAGTTTCTAATTTAATCCATTACGCCTCTTATAAAAGATGTCAGCATTCTCGTATATGAAAAACATGGCTTGAAAGGATCACCTCGCTCTGCGATCGAGGTGATCCTTTCAAGCCATGTTTTTCATATACCCAAAAAGATATTTTAAAAAATGTGTTTTTGTCTATCCATTGACATTGTCTGAGCTCCAACCTTCTTGAACATATCTTCTCTTGTATTTTGGAGAAGATAAAATGTCTTGAAGCAGCTAGGGGCATCACTACACCCTTTTTAAGTACTGCTGTGCCCCACCTGAGAATAATCTTTCTAATTATATTATAATAGCAATTTAGGATTTGAACTAATACCCAATGGCTTACTCTGTTGATCAAATTGGTCAAACAAGTTTTCAAAAAGGTCTGAAGTTGTTTGTGAATCATTTTGATTTATTAATACTTAATACTATTTATTAAAACTGAATTGTT
>JAUMHP010000074.1:6199273-6213641 GCA_032361065.1 Enteromius trimaculatus | reverse complement strand
CATTTGCAGGTATAGACAATTTCTATCCATATTTATCCAAAACAGCATTTAATAAGTGTTTAAAAATGGGCAGACTTCATTTCTGCCAATTTGAGAGGGCCTGTGCCACAGTACTGATGAAACGCTAGAAACGCACCTGGGAGTGGCATGGGGGGTAAACGATATGCATGGTCAAAATATCCATTTTTGGGTGAACTGCCCCTTTAAGTATCACAAAAGGAAGTTCTTGGCGTTCTGCACATTATTTAGCCCTTGAGCTCGACACATAGCCATTATATGCATGTATGGGTCAAGCTGCAGCGGAGATGGTGGAAACTTGTCCCAAGGTTAGAAGAGACATTTCAGCCCCCTCCTCTCCTGATTCCCACGCTCTATGACTGTCCAGCTTCAGGCCACTTCCCTGAGACACACATGACATGCCACACTCTCTGCCCTGACCCACTTACAGTACAGCACATATATAATGTTCATGTGGAAGGTGGGGGTCAGAGTCAGTGCCACCAGCTCAGAACCAGAAATCACAAATCAGCACTGAGCAGAACACTGAAAATGAACAGCTACTGCATTAAGATTTAATCATTTGTCTTTCTTACTGCTAGTAGATTTTATTACACAATTTATCTGAAATAAAAAGGCAACAAAGAGAAACTGGTCTGCGCTATCCAGGTAATCTGATCGTAACAAAGAAGAGATCGAGAGATGCATGATGGAGAGGAGGTTCAGATGGTCTCTGACACAGAGGTAGAGATGGAAAGGAAGAAATGCAGACAGACATGTTTCCACGGGCGAAGGGGAAAAATTTGGGGTGAGAAACTTGCATCATTGGCTGCAGCCAATCAGAGGCCTCGTATAAAATGTTCAAAGGGAGTGTCCTAGCAACAGACAAGCAAATACATTTTCAGCCTCAGATTGATTATATATAAAGGTAAAGCATATATTTTTGATAAACTGATGGATATAGGGTGCTGACGCCAGCTTATGAGGTATATAATAATTTGATGGTCAAATCCAAAACTTTTTTTTGTTTAAAAAGCATTTTCGACTATTTTCTAGTAGTCATAAAATATATACACTCATATATTTGCTGTCAGCTGCATTCATCTGCATTCATTTTGAATTGGTTGCATTGGTTGTTATTCAAGTGCTTTTAATACACACTTAGAGCGTTTGTACTTGTGCAAGGGACAACGATTTTATATAATAACTAAAAACGAAAGCTCACCACCCTCACAAATTCATTACCAGTAAATGATTTTGTAGCCACATAATCAGATTTTTTTTTTTCAAGTCATGTCAGAGGTCTGGCAACCAAAAGCATCCATATCCTGACATGTATGACCAGCTTTCATATTTTTAGGGCTTCATTCATACATCCACCTCTCTCTTCCCCCCTCAGGTGTGAATTTCCTCTGCCATGTACATGAAAGCGAGCGAGGATGGAAAAAAGGAGTGGTTCGTCTCTCCATTCATGCTTTCGTTCAATTCTCTCAGCCCTTCAAATGCTACATGTTTTTAGCTATAACAATGCACAAGCACACAAACATACAACCGCATGCATCCTAATTAAGCCCTGTGAGATTTCTGGTTTGCACCAAATGCCTGTGCAAATGCCACCTGGGTATAAACTGTCATTTCTATGAAGATCAACCTATCACTTTGCTTAAAGAGAAAGAAAACGCACATACAGCACCCCTGACTATTTGCCCATAGTACCTCCTTATGCACCACTGGCCTCAGTTAATGCGAGAGGATGTATATTGATTAGGCTAATAGGTGCGTTAATTAGCTATACTAAAGCAGACGGTTGGTTTTACAGGACGTGTAATGCTACTGGATTGTGGTGTGTTTGTGTGTCAGTGTGTGTGTGTGTATAGGCTGCCATGTGCTGCAGTGAAAGAGGACGAGCCCCAGTTGACTGATCGTGGGGTTGAGAAAGTAGAACACCCCTTTCCCTCTCTCCTCCAATCCCTCGCTTTTTCCTCTTCCGCACCCAGCCAGCTGAGATGGGTACCGGTACAGCATCACCTAGGTATCCGCTAGCCTCTCTCTCTCTCTTTTTCTATCCAAGCAATTAATGAAGCAGAAATGAGACACAAAACAAGGCTGACATACACACACACACACAAAAGCAGGAAACAGAAATAGTTAGCGTGCCTGCTTACCGGCTCGACGTGTTTCAAGGAGGTAACAGAGGTCCAGCTCTTTCCGCAGGCAAAAAGGAAGAAGAGAAAGGATGGAGGGAATAAAACAAAACAGAATAAAAAAGGGGGAAAAGAGCAAGGTCAGAAACAACACTCCTTTATCCCAGGGAGCTGAGACTGTGGGTTTCCCTAAACGCACGGCTAGTGTCTGCTTAAACCACAAGCTCACGCTGAGTTTGTGCGTCTCTCTCTCTCTCTCCCTCGCTTGCTCACTCACTCACATTCAGGCACCAAATGGTCTCTCTCACTGTCTCTCTGCTTTCAAGACAGTCCTGCCTAGCAGCTGCTCATCTATGAGAAATAGAACGCTCTGTTCCTCTCTCTCTTTCTTGCTCTCACAAAGACCTCCGCTAGCCTCTCCCCTTCACACCCCCTCCCCCTAACTAACAACTGACTGCCGGTGAAGGACTGGGGTTGGGAGTGTGTGAGTATGCGAGCGGACTGTTTGCACGAGCGGTGTGTTTGTTTGTTTTTCTAAAGGTGGGGGGGATTTAACCCTTCTCCTTTAGGCTGCAACAGCAGGTGTGTGTCTGTGGGTGACACAGACGTGGCCCCTTGGAGAAGGCGATGAGACGCGGTGGCGATGGGGAAGGTGCAATGAGGCATGTCTAAGTGGCCAGGATAGCTATTGTTTGTGGTTGTCACACGATTCATACAATAATGCATACATGAAGACACCCAGCCATGTTATGTGAATATGTACTCAGAGGTACAGTAAACTACTGGATGATGAGATAATAGAAGTGTAAGTTCAAGAAAAATCTTTAGACTATATTTTATAATAAAATACTGTTTCGGGGTTTCACATTTGCATGTTTAATTCAATATATGTGACACTGGACCACAAAACCAGTTTTAAGTCACTGAGGTATATTTGTAGTAATAGCCAAGCATATGGGTAAAAACTATTGTTTCATTTTATTAGGATATTAAGTAAAGATTATGTTCCATGAAGATATTTTGTACTGTAAATATATAAAAATTCTAGATATTCAAATGGTTGTATATTGTCGGCCAAGTATTGTCAGATTGTGCTAACAAACCATACATCAATGGAAAGATTATTTATTCAGCTGTCAGATGATGTATAGATTTTTATTATTTTTTAAATTGACACTTATGGCTGGTTTTGTGGTCCAGGTTTTTCGTGGTCCAGGTTGCATATACATTATTTGACATTTCTTTGTCAGTTTTTGAGAGAAAAATGTTGATGTACATCAACGGCCAGCTTGCGTCTGCAAATTATCATTCTGTATATTGACTGACTTGCTTTTATGTACTGTAAATAAGCAGATGCCAACATAAATTAAGGTTATTTATCAGTGATACTCATTGATTTTGAAACAGTAAGTTGGTAGCTATTGCAAAAAAAAAAAGCTAGTATTGTTTGGTGTATGCAAGATGATGTTACTAGTCAAATATAAAAAAGAGGGGCATTGTCATTCTAGAAAAAATCTGATTGGACACAAATTTGGATACGCCCCTAAGTGCAGGATGAGTCATATTTTACGAGGTGGCTAATTCCTACGAATTTGTATGACCTCACTCGCACGACCTCATTATTCTAAATCGTATTAGTATTTTACGAGATGGCAATTCGTTAAAAAAAAACCCCGCCCCTAAACCTACCAATCACGTGGTTTTAGACAAATCGTATGAAATCGTACGAATTGGCACAAATATGGCACCTCGTACAAATATGTATGAATTGCTTGTGAGACTGTGTTGCAACCCAACAGCTGAAAAACAACGTTTTGGGGGTCTCGGCACTAGCATATAGATGACTAAAAGCCTCAAAACTCGGAGGGTAAGTTTTGTTTTTCCTGATTGAAAAGTTCCAGTTTAACAGAGTTACTCGCTTTCATTTTATCAAAACGTTCAGGGAGACGACATAGTGTTTTGAGACGTCAGTGGGTGAATCATGCTTTGTGGAAAAGTACAACAAAAAGTTTTTTTGTCGAAATCGAGAAGCATGTAGAGGCAGAAGTGTGTGTGTCAGTGTGAAAATGCATTTAGACATGCATACCCACAGCACGAGTCTCCACCAGTGTAATGGTAGTGCATTAAAAAAAGACTCAGACAAATGTATATCTAATTATAGATATAAGCCTTCCTGTCAGCCTTCTCTCCCCTAAATAAAAGGATGTTGTGAGGTTTCGCTTTCAGACTAACTCACATATTCTTTCTGTTGTGCATTACCCCTGCCACAGTCAGATGAATCTTTTATTTAGATTTTAATTCTTGGTTGTGGACAGAATCTGAAACCAGTCACAGCAAATGTAAAGATATTAATGCTTAATATTGAAGATTTACTTGTATTTATATGTGTAATTTTGACTAGGTGAATATTTTAATGCCTTCCCTCACATCTCTATGATATTCTTATCTCTAAATAACTTGGGCCCCTTCTCAAATGTATGTCATGGTGTCTTTTGCCACCAACTGGGCAAAAATGTTGATTTCTATTAAATCAAAAATGTGATGACATACTGTACATCTCTGCAGGATTTGATTCTTGTACATTAAATGTAATAAAATGTTTAGTACAAATCATAAGGTTCAATAATAGTAATTGTTTGTTTTAACAAGCACTGCTAATAGAAGTATAAAGCTGCAGTGGCGCCAAATCAGAGTCTGTTCCTGCTGATGTCATAAACAGACCTGCTTATTGCCAGGTGCCAGAGGTGGTGTGTGGGGAAATGCTATTGTGACATTAAAAAACGAGTGGAGAGATTGCACCTGACAATTTCCTGCACAGAGCCACCATAGTGTCATATCTTTTTCTCTATTCTTTTATGTTTTCTTATGACATGTTGTAACTTTGGAGGTGCAATAATATTGACTGTGAATGACAGGAAATGAGGGAGGGAAAAAAAAAAAAAAAAAAATATTTACATAATGATATTATGTAATATATCTTTAACAAAAAAGTGCACAAGCTTTATTCGTTATAATTTTCTAAACTTTATTTTTACGTAATTTATTCAACAGTTCATGCAATCAAACAACAGTTTTCATAATCTATGTCTATTAACTGTAACTTTGGGGAAAGTCATGCATTACTATTTGGGCCAGTAAGATTTTTTATTAGTTTTTTTTAATATGATTAATTTATTTAAAAAAGAAAAAACAGTAAATGTATAATGAAGCGAAATATTATTACAGTTTAAAATATCTGTTTTCTATTTGATAACATGTTCAATTGCAATTTATTCCTGCGATGCAAAGCTGAATTTTGAGCATCATTACGCCAGGCTTCAGTTTCACATGATCCTTCAGCAATCACTCTAATATGCTGATTTGGTGCTTAAGAAGCATTTATTATCATTACCAATGTTGAAAACTGTAAACAAAAAATCTGAATTCTTCAATCTTGAATACTGCTAGGAAGTTAAATAGAACAGCATTTATTTGAAATAAAGATCTTTGTAACTGTCCTTGCTGTATACAATTTTAGGATTATTTTCTTTATTTTTCTTGTACTGCTTGCAATCTTTGGAATGGTAGTGTATTTTCCATGTTTCAACATCTGATCATCCCACCACATTTAGTGGACTGCTGTAAACTATCAATTTAAAACGGCTACTTTGACTAAATTCTATTATAGCTCAAGCAACTCAATTCCGCTTTTGTGGAGCAAGCTGAAAATGTCATATAAACATGTTTACAAAAGAAAAATCTTCTTCAGTCTTTCAGAATGATATTATATTTCTGAGATCGCCACCTCATTACAATCAAACTATCTGATATTGCATCATGTCTTCATATCTGAAGCATCAGCTTTTTTTTTGTTCTTCAACACCCTCTCGTTCACTATCATCCTCTTTCCGCGTCCTCTTCTGTTTATTATGCAAATATTAGCCCAGTGACCCAAATCTTCCCGTGGAGGGTGAAACTGCCTTAGTGAAGACGGCTGTTTGCCAGCCTGCTTGATAGTGGTTTGGTAAACACTAGATATGTTGAATTCAAGCGAACAGCTGTACTCCAGCTTGAACTCCAAGCACTCTGTAAAACGATGTACAGCATGAGATGCAGATATGCGTTTAGATGTATACGCGTGGGAGAGCGTGCATGTTACAAGATTATCATTTGGCTGAGACAATTTTGTTTGGAGTCCTTTTCTTCTCCCTGACAGTTCAAGAATAAATCTGTGCTTGTAATTTGAGGCTGTTGACGGTAATGAACGTGGAAGTGTGACCTGCCGAGTTTACATATGTAGCATAATGTGTTCTGGTCTATGAATGGATGTGATGACTCATGCTAATTAGCATTTAGTCGAGTTTGACCTTTGCATGAAATCGTAGCGCTCTGGCGTTCACCACTCCAACATTGAACACTACACAGAACCACCGTCAGGCCAAAACCGATGCCATTATTATCCTTTAACTAACGGTCCAGTTGAGGCAAGAGGCAATGACAAGTAATTGCTGAAATGTTCTGCGTAGGCCGCAACTTAAAACTTATTTCGAAGTTCTGAAGTATTTAATAGAAGCTAGACTAGAAGTTCATTGGGTTTTCCAGTGGGTAGAACTGTACATTTATCATTTGTTCAGTAGGTGGACAGTAAAGCAGCACAACACTGGGATTTCTTGATAATACTGTCATGCTGATTTTTCTTCATGCCATTTAATCCTAAAACAATAACAACTGTCTGACTTTTTTGTGGTGTTTTGTATCTCTGTAAAATTTAAATCCTACTTTGAATGTCTTGGAGTACCTTTTTTTTTTTTATTGAATAACACAGGTTTATTCTGTTCTGAAAGAGTTCACACAAAAATTCAAAAACTTGTTTCAAATCATCCATTTAGTAGAATGAACATTCAGTGGAGGGAAAGACATCTCCGTTTGTTTGTGAGATTAGCAAAAGTTGGGTTGGATCAACATGAGGCAGAGTAAAAGATGATTGAATTATCTTTTTGGAAGAAATTTCCCTTTAAAGACATGTTTAATTAAACCATCCTGCAGACTTCTGTTCCAACCCTGTTCCAACACACCTTTTCCGGTAACCCCGAACGTCTAATTCAGGCTAAAGATGAACTTTGCAGGACAGTAGCTCTCCAGAAGCATGGTTGGAGATCCCCGTTTTAAAGTTGTGCTCATTTTGTTCCTGAGTTCCCAGTACGAGCGTTGACATGGAGTTCTGACTCAGAATTTCAGGTCCCATTTATACTAGTGGGTTCATTTTATCAGGAATCTCTATGTATCTTTATGTATCTATGGGTACAACAATGCGCATGATGTTATTGTTCATATGGTCTTCAAGTGAGTGTGGGCAGCTACGCCATCCTTTTTGATCTGTTTACACTAAAATGCAACCCCGGACTTTTCAAACTAAAACGGGTTCTGTAGTCTTCGTTTTGGATCAGGGTTAAAACAGAACTCTACAAGTAGGTAGATCTCCAGGGACAGGATTGGGCACCACTGGCTTACAGACTTTTAGGTGCCCTTCTGAAGACCAAAGCCCATCATTAATGTCCTTGTTTTTACCAGTTTTGTGTTCACCAGCAAACCCTTACTCGTCAACCCATCTGGTTAAGCAAGTTGAGGTTGAAGATGTCTGGTAGCACACCATTATCCTATGTCAGCCATCGTTGAGAAGTACAAATTCAGCAGAAAAGCTCTACCTCTATTAGCTGAAATATTTATATTTGAACAACATTTCCATGCAGTTTGAAGCTGAGCTGTCCATAATTCATACTACATCCATTATTTTTTGGGTCAGTTGTGTCATCCCATACAGTTGCCTACGGCTGCAGACCAAAATAAAGCAGCCCATAGACATCCAGCCACCCGAAAAAAAAAAAAAGGTCACACAAGATGCTAGCGCACACTTTAAGTATTTTCATGCACATGAAATAATTTCTAGCATTCTACCAGCATCATCAACAGATGAGAACAGGGAACTGATGGCATGTTTGATTAATGCACGGTTTTGTGACCTTGGTTTCCTCTGGTTTTATCCGTGGCAAGGGCTTTTGTGATACCTTTAAGTCTGCACCTGTCCCCAATGTGATGTATTTCATCTCTGACGCCTGCAATGGCATTTGGTTTGTGCTTTTGTGGGGGTGGCGAGCGACACAAAGAAAAGTCTTCAAATGATCCCACTCAATGAATGATACTGACGACACATTTGTCTGAAAATAACCCTCACAAACATGCTGTAACATGCTGTCATCCCACAGAGAAATCCATAGGCATATTAATCACATCCCTCTCTCTCCCTCCCTGCAACTAAACCTATTTTCGTCCTTTTTATTCGGGGGCCACTCAAAGTGGTGGCGTTATTCACACCATCTCCATCACCTGCCCCCACTGCCTCCCCTTACTCTTACAAAGCTCCTCTAAACACCCCTGTAAAACATGAGCAGATAGTACAGTCCAGCTACACTCTTGCTCGTTCCTCTCCCTAGTCTCACTCTCTCCTTATAAGGGCAAAATGCATTGAGAAAGAGCGAGAGAGGGGGCCGTACCAGCTCTCAGTGGCAGGCAGGGGGATGAGCAGAGGCAGGGAGGGAATCGATGGTTCTGAAAGGACAGTGCCTTGATGTTCCCTATGAGAGCAGGAGAACATACAGTACACACTCCTGAATACATCATATGGGAAGAACACTGATAACAGTGCGACTGAATAATTAGCGACTATGAACTTTCTCAGTTTCGTTGATGCTCTCACAGTTTCTGTTTATTTTAGTTGCAGGGTTTGATAACGCCACAGCTATTTCTCATACCACAGTTGCGTTAGGTTTAGTGATTTGACGGGCAATGGAAATGCAGATAGAGGTATTTATGATGAGTAAATGTGGACATGCAGAGATTGAATTGAAAAGTGCCAATAAGGGGCAATAATTATACGCATAATAGATTTTCTCATTTGGCCATTTTCCTAATATGTGACCTAATATTGACCGCAAAGTCAGCCATAAGCAGCATGGCATATTTGCAGCAATAGCCAACAATACATTGTATGGGTGAAAATTATCTTTTTTTTTTATGACAAAAATGATTAGCATATTAATTAAAGATCATGTTACATGAATGTCCTACCGTAAATATATCAAACAATGTCTGGGGCAGTACAGCACATTTTGTTGTGACACTTCAGATTGGCCATCTCAAATCAGACCTCACTGCACCGCTACGTCTTCCCACGCAACACTGCCGAGATCAGACACACATTAGTGAGGATAATGAGGGCTGCCCTGACTCTAACACCTGTGTGCTGCCAGGATCTGCTCTCAGATCACAAACGCCAGACCTTCATCATCACACATTCAGCCTCACAGAGAGCACAAATATGGAGCCGTTCAATATGGAAGTATGACACAGCATATTGTTACACGCCAATATGCTCTCATATAATGCTTGAAGGGGCTGTTCATCCAAAAAGGAATATTCTGTCATTGTTTACTCACCCTCTGGTGATTTAAAACCTGCATGATTGTCTTCCTTCTGTGAAACACAACAGGATTTATTTATAGCGGAATATCCAAGATGAAAGAAGAATATGCATGATTTTCAAGGCACATATGCATCATATGAATTCAAATGACTATGGCCACTTTAACAATGCTATAATTTTAATGTAAAGTTTTTGTCTATTTATGAATGTGAAAGTTCTTGACCCTTCTGCTTTTATTATTTCTAAAAGGGTGTGATTGTACTGCATCAAATAAATGCAGCCTTGAACATAAGAAATGTCTGTAAAAATATTACAAATCTTACTATTTCCAAACTTTTGACTGGTAGTATATATATATTTGCTAAAATCATTTAAGTTAATTTTTTTCCTTATTAATGTATACACATCACCCCATATTGACAGAAAAACACAGAATTGTTGTCATTTTTGCAGATTTATTAAAAAAGAAAAACTAAAATATCAAATCCTAAATATTCAGACCTTTTGCTCAGTATTTAAAGCACCCTTTGGATCTAATACAGCCATGATGAGTCTTTTTGGGAAAGATGCAACAAGTTTTCCACATCTGGATTTGGGGATCCTCTCCCAGTCCTCTCCAGTTCTGTCAGGTTGGATGGTAAACGTTGGTGGACAGCCATTTTTAGGTCTCTCCAGAGATGCTCAAGTGGGTTTAAGTCAGGGCTCTGACTGAGCTATTCAAGAACAGTCACGGAGATGTTGTAACTGTATTGGACAGGTGATGAGCAGAGCCTGGTTTTCTCCACAAATACCGCTTAGAATTAAGGCCAAAAAAAAAATCTTTGTCTCATCGGACCAGAGAATCTTATTTCTCACCATCTAGTCTTTCAGGTGTTTTTTCCATGCAGGCTTTCATGTGTCTTGCACTGAGGAGAGGCTTCCGTCGGGTCACTCCGCCAAAAAGCCCCGACTGGTGGAGGGCTGCAGTGATGGTTGACTTTCTCAACCATCTCCCGACTGCATCTCTGGAGCTCAGCCACAGTGATCTTTGGGTTGTTCTTTACCTCTCTCACAAAGGCTGGTTTAAGATTAGAGAGGGATTATGGTGTGATTGTAAATCCACTTCAGTAAATGTTCCATGATAAGATCATCCTTAGTCTGGTTTTCATAGTCACTATTAAAGTATTTTAATGCTATGGTCACCCAAAGAATTTATCCTTTTATTGCTCTTTATTTTCCTAGCACTATTGTGATTGACCTGTGAGTAGTGTATTTAATGATTCTAGTAGTAGATTCTGCTGTATGCAGTTTTAGAGGTATTGAGTTTCTTTGCTGTATTGACTGTACTGGAGCTGGCCTGTGAGAATACAGCTGGGATTAATGTTACTGCACCAATATCATCTCCTTTCTCTGCCCACAGCATCTCAGTCTGCTGCTGAGGTTTTGTGTGAGAGTCTGTCTATAGTTTAGGCTCTTTTTTCTTAATATGAAGATTAACTGTTGCATAGTGTATTTGTGTGTTTATCTCATGCTAACACATTCCTAATCCTCTCTGTCAAACTGAAACTAGAGTTCAATAATTGTTTACTCTAAGAAGGTTATAATAAATGACAAGCTGGAGTTAGGGGTGGTGGTACACTGGAAAAAGAAAATGGTGTAGGAGTAATTTTGAAACAATTTTTACTCCGTAATAGCTGGTGAATTTCGCAAATAAAATGAAAAATGTAAAATTTAGAACTACAAACAGTGAAGTAGTATTAAAAAGCATACTCCCAAGCAGTGTTGGGGAAACGCATTACAAGTAACGCGAGTTACGTAATAATATTACTTTTCCAAGTAACTAGTAAAATAACGCATTACTTTTTCATTTTAAAGTAGTATAACTGAGTTACTTTCTCTAAAAAGTAACGCGTTACTCTGTGTTCTTATTTATTTACTGGCATGTTGGGAGAAATACAGAGCATTGTGTGCGGTGTGTGAATGCAGTTGTTACGAAGCGGACTGACACAACGGGTAAGTTCGTTAATAATATTTATTTTCAGGATCAAAGGAAACAAAGGCAGTCCGAAAAGGTAAATGAACAAAGGAATCTTTAAACTCAGGAGGTAACTAAGGTAACTAAAAGTCTTTCTTTACTTTTCGATCACTGGCAGCACGATGAACTGGACGAGGACACACACTGAGACACTGATAACACACCACATTCCACGGGGAGACGAGAGGATAACTGAGGCTGGAGGAAACACAGGAGGATCACAGGAGCTGGATAAGGCACTAGGGAGTCAGGGGGCAGGCTGGAATAAACAGGAAAGGATTCAGGTAAGTACAGCTGTATTTGAAAGCGTAGCAATGGTCCGCTAAGCATGAACGAGCTTGGACATTGACTTAGGGGCTGTGTGTGGCTTATATGTGGTGATGACGATTGTGATCAGGTGCGGGAGGCAGGTGTAGTGAGTTAATACTCAGGTGAGAGTGAACGCTGCGTGGAAGTGAGGGTGGAGCCTGGTGTGGATGTTACAGCAGTGTAGTTCTAGACTAAATGTTACTGGTCAAGAAACACCACTGAGATTTTATAGGTTTATATGAATTTCATTCAAGGCTTAAATTAAATAACTGTAAGCAAGATTATTTTTTTCCCAATCCAATTAATAGGAAACACTGCTTCAAAGACCATTTCATTGGTCAGTTCAATCCTGCAATCAACTGTTGAGAAATGGTCAGACTTCATGGATCCAGTTCTGAACTGGTCTGGGGAAACATACATTGCACAACAATTTTTTGATACTTCACATTGCCTAGACTAGCATTATCCTTTTATACTCATTTAACGTGTGACCCAATTAAGTTATGAGATTGTTGTGGAACTTTATTTTGAAATGTTTTGTGTTTTCTTGTTGTGATTAGAATTATTTAAAGAATGTTTTGTACTCAGGCTTATGTCTGACTTAGGCTCAAATTGACAGGGCTATATTGATGCCATTGTTTAAAATACACTGGGGGTGCATGCAACTACCCGTTATGGTAAGAGGCGTGACTTTTCTGGACAGCATGCACTAGGCAGTTAGCAAATCACAAACACATGAACGCAGTACACCCCATAAACACAATCAAGTCTTTAAAAAAAGCAGGTAGATCACCTCTTTAAAGTAGCTCTTAAAATCAACAGCCTATGAATGTTGCTCCCAAATGGATAACTAGTCCCTAACTAGTGCAGGTAGACGACGCACTCAGATCCACGTGATGGAAGAAATTTGGGCTGAGTTTCGCAATTGCGGCAAAGGGACAAATCATGTTTATGTTCAGATTTACAGCACTATTTGGGCCATTGTCTGAGACAGTATTAACCCAGTTGGAGAATTTTCCCACACATTTGTTATAATATACAATATATAAGAGGAGAAAGTAAAGAACTTGGGTGAGGCCCTGGAGTGAATCAGCACTGTGGGTGTGACAGTGTTTGCGGGTTTTTACTTACTTGCCAAGTGTTTGTTTGTGGGTAGTTTTAAAATGGAGACCTTGGAAGTTTGTTTGTGCAATTTGGTTTCTGTGTAATCCTGAACCGAGCTGAGTGAGAATGTGAATGTGTGAGGTGGTTTTATTGTGGTGAGGTAAAGGAACGAAAGCTCTCGGGGATCTCGGCTATAATGATGCACTGCAAATCTGTTTAGTCACAGGTTCCACAGAGGAGCCCCACCGGAGGAGATCTGGGAGTTAAACCTCAGAAAACTCTATAAATGTGTATTATCTCCTTGGTACGGCTACCAAACATATGAATGTGAGAGTGGGATGGGACTGCAGAGACCTGGGAGTTCCTTATCTTGACAAAACATCTGCTCTACTAATCTCTATTAACCTGTGGGCTCTCCAATTTACCCACATCTTTTTGGGCTTGCTTCGAGCATCCAGTAAGAGTCCTGAATTTCAGCGAGAACCTCTAGGGAGACCAATCTCAGGGAAGAAGTATCAGGGGGGTGCAATAATGGAGCATTTTGAGATAAGCCTTATGTTACCTTCAGGAACTGCCTGGAAGAGGCATAGTCATACTCTCATGAAGAAAGTGTGGATTACTGTAGGTACTTGAGAAGTGTGAGGTGAGTGTCATGGAGGTTCTATTACAGCAAGATCTTATGAAGCAAAATGATCCATTTGTGCATGAAACTGATAAGAAATGTATTTACAACTTAACAGCCACTCTAGTCTTCATATACTATATGTAAATAAAGTAAATTATTTACAGAAGCAAGAAAACTTTTTTTATTGTAAATGTATGTAACCCACTATAATATAATTCTAGGAAGTTGTGGGTTAAAGTGTTCATTTTATTGTATGTGAAATGATGCTCTCATTTAGAGTTAATATGTTAATTAATAATAGGTCTAAAGCCTTTATTTTCTAGTCACAGTATATGTGTACTTATGCCTTTAAGAATCAGCAAGGTTGATGTGTGTGTACTGGTGAAAAATGTGCTTTTGCTCAACAAGTTAGGTTGTCTTTATTTTCATTGGTTATATTTGTGTTAAGATCCTCCCTCCCGAGAGAATAGGGTCTTGTAATTGGTCAAGAGGGGAGTCGAGGGAGGTGGAGAGAAAAAAAAGGGAGAGTAACAGAAGCGGAGGAGAGAGTTGAAGAGAAAGGACAGATTGCAGTAATTACTGCGCTTTAATCGATAAACCATCGTATTAATAGAGTAAGCAGTATATTTTGTGACTGTGTATATTCCGGTTGTGGAGTGTATTTTGTTTTCTGTCCGAGTTTCTCCGTGTATTGTTTTCCGCCATTTCGGTTACGT
>JAUMHP010000074.1:6163778-6187165 GCA_032361065.1 Enteromius trimaculatus | reverse complement strand
TAGTTGGGGACACCTGATTTCCAGTGATTATCGTCGTCTTGACTACAGAGACCGTCTCTGCATTTGATAAATAAATTCTTTAATTCTCATCATTATACATTACCATTACTCATGTTTTTCTACTTGATAATGTTCAGTGCTTTGCTACAATCTGTATTGTAAAAAGCGCAATATAAATAAAAGTGACTTGACATGTTTGTGTGAAATAGGGCTGTGCAGGGGTTAATAAAAACAAAACAAACAAAAACACATCACTACAAGCACTGACTTATTAAGTGTCCTCATTTTTATCATTTCCTTTCATAATCCTACATTTCGTAGTCATTTGTCTACATTATCATCAATACTGTACTCTTCTAGCATCCCCTGACACCCGCACACACAGACAGTGTTGTGTGGGACACCTGTGTGTTGTTGGCAGCCTGAGGGGCTTTGATACATGCTGAGCTTTAATCTCCACACTGGGCTAGTGTGCCTTTGAAGTGTTAATCTGAGGCACCTTCCCTTCCTCCTCACAACATGGACACACATTCACGGTCAGCCTGTGGTCAGGCCTGGGCCAGGCCAGCTGGCCTGTGTGCAAACCCACATACATGCACAAAAAATAGAGAAACACACACCACCTGTTATTGGAGCTCCAAGGAAAACACCTGTAGCGCCTCTAGAGGGACATCAGAGCCCCTTATAGTTTATTTTGCTTCTGCCCAAAGAAGCATGATGTTTTGAATATGGCACCATAGTGATATGTTTTTGAGACATGTGCTAAGGTAAAAATGCAAGACACACACAAAAAAACATCTAGAACAGTTTTCACTGAGAAACAGCTAGTAAATGTCATAAATAGAGTCAGACTAAGCAAGTACATGTATTTGTATATATATATATATATATATATATATATATATATATTTTCCCAGCACACACGTGTCATTATAAAATAAAATAATATTAAGAATACAGGAAATAATAGATGATGGAATTTGTACTTTTTACGACCTAACCTAACCTTTTATATATACAGATAGATAGATAGATAGATAGATAGATAGATAGATAGATAGATAGATAGATAGATAGATAGATAGATAGATAGATACACACACAGTACTTGATTTATAAGATCATTTAAATTTTTTATTAAGGTTTTAATACATTTTTATTAATTCATATTCACTGTAATGTACTTTGTGTAATCTGAGGTTGTAAGGGGTTCTAAATGTGCTTCATAGTGTTTTTAAACAGAAAGAACAGGAATTACAGTATATTCCAAGAAATATTTCACTTTAGTAGCAGTGAATGTGAGGTCAGGAGAGATTAGATGCTTAATAGAGCCGGCATGAGAAAAGAAGAGAGAGGCATGGGAATGAGAGTGAGAGGATATTTATAGTAACATGTATATAAGGAAATCACGGATGGAAAAGAAGTCGTTTAATAGATAGATTACTCTCTGTTTGTTTAGTTCTTTCTCTCTTTTCATCCCTCCCTTTTTAATTCTCACCAGCCTCTCTGCAGATGAAAGAAGAGGAGGAACCTGCAAGGTGGTTGTCACAGGCCTTTTCTTTGCCCTGGAGGACCTGTTCGGTTGCTATAGAAACTAGGTCAGGACTGCCGCATCCAGGGAGGCAGAATGTGTGAGTGTGTGACAGGTGTATGAAGAGGTGCTGAGGAAAGGAGGGGTCGAGGTGAAGCGGAAGGAAGACTGACAAGGATGAGAGATGATAAAGCAGGTTACTGTTCCATCATTCAGCTCAGCCTGTGTGTTGGAATTAAATCCCACAACCCGCACACTCTCAGAAATAAAGGTACAAAAAAAAAGCTGTCACTGCGGCGGTACCTTTTTAAAAAGTACACTTTTGTACCTGTTAGATTCAAATATGTACACTTTAAGTACTAATACTTACCTTTAAAGTACCAAAATGGACCCTTTAGGTACAAACATGTGACTTTTGAAAAGGTACCGCCCCAATGACAACTTTGAGAGTGCAGTAAACTTGAATTGTTCTATACTTTAAAGGGTCACAACACCCTACAACACTTTTTTTGAGTTGTTTAGCGATATACATGTTGTACATTGCTTAAAACAGTAATACATGTCACTAATAATGTTCAAAGTGGAAATTGGTCATTATTGCGCTTTTTGCAACCATTTCGTGCATCCGGTTTTAAAAGTTACGTTTGAGCCCATGACATAAATGCGTTTTTTTTTTTTTTTTGCGCTCATTCGCTGCGTGGCTTGTACAGTACCTATCTACGTCATCGGCTTGACGGCCCTATTAATGCATTATTAATGAGCAGTGTAACATTATTCATGACGCGCAGATGACATTTCATGCTCGCGCGAGTTCTTGAATTGCGCACAGATGACATATCACGCGCGTGTACGGTTTTGAAATGAGCTCGCGGCTCCCGTTTCTTCGCGTGTAGATGCTGGCGCGCGCGGTAAATTACATACGCGATGTCAATCCCCCTTTCATGCAGTCTCCGCCTTGTCTCCACAGTCTACCCCCACCCCTTACCTCCAGTGAACAACGCCCCTTTTCAGAAAGTTTTTCAAACGAGAGGTGTGAAAAAGCACTTCTGAAACAGGGGGGTGTTGTGACCCTTTAAAGGGTTAATTCACCCCAAAATAAAATTTCTGTCATTAATTACTCACTCTTAGGTTGTTACAAAGAGGTAACTCAGGAGAGAGGAATGGTTGAGTAAATTGTTATTTTTGTTTCTTTGCACAAAAAAAAAAGTATTCTTGTAGCGTCACAGAACTGAAGCCACTGATGTCACATCCTGATTTACTGATGTATTAACTACGTTTCTGGTCCTGGATAATTTCAGTTGTGTTGCTGTTTATGGAGGGTTAGATAGTGTCATGCCATAGGCGTTCCTTGTCTGTGTCATGTGTCCATGTGCCTGTGTTTATGTTTACCTGCTGTCTCCCATGTGCTTTCACTCATTTGAAACCCCTCCCTTGTCATTAGTGTTTCATCCTCTGCCAGCCATGTCTGTCCAGGTGTCCTGTATTATGTCTTTGATTTGTTTTAGTATTTAAGCCATGCCCCACGTTTTGTGTCTTTGTCGCTCGTTAACGTTGTATGTCTGCCTGTATTTCTCTGCGTAGCTCGTTGCTTAATAATGTCCAAGATCAATCAGATTCCTGGCTCCGTGTTCTCCCTGCTCGCGAGGAAGCGCAAGCGCGAGTTTGTTCAGCCTCATTTGTGACAGATAGCTCTCTGATTTCATCAATAATACCTTAATTTGTGTTCTAAAGATGAACACAGGTACAATCGGTTTGGAACGACATAAGGGTGCATAATTAATGACAGAATTTTCATTTTGGGGTGAACCAACCCTTTAATAATAATAATAATATAAACAAAAATATTTTAGATTTATGTATTTCAACTCAGGTCACTCACTCATACACATAAAGGACTTTAAATGTGTTTTTAAGATATGGTAAGAAAAATTAAAAAGTGAGAAGTAGTAAATGCTTTGAGTGAATCATTGGAACATTCATCACTCATTAAAAAACAGATTAATCCAGATATTAAACAAATGAGAGTATTTGTAAGCGAGTCATTGAATGATTCACTGGTTTATTAAAATAAACTGATTTATTAAAGAACAAAATACAATTACTGTGTGTTGACAAAGTAGCAATATAGGGGCAGTTTCCCAAACAGAGTTTAAGACTAGTACTACATTAAAATAAATGTTAAGAGCTGTCTAAACTGGAAAAAGCTTGCACTGAGATATCTTAAAATACATCATTGCCATTGTTTGGTCTTAAAATGCTTACAGATACTGCATTTTTGTGAGACATGTTTCTTAAAATTTCCTAAATTAGCAATGGTCTAGTTCCACACACAGCTTAATCTAATTCCTATCCGGGAAACCGGCCCTTAGTGTTTAAAATGTAAGTTACTCAGTATTAAATAACTATTAATTTAATAACCTTTTTAGTCTATCACAAGCCTTTTTAACCTGAACAAAACTCTAAGAACCACAGAAAGTTGCTGATCATTTGTATAACAATGAAATATAACATTTTAGCTATTCATGTATTTTTACATCTCCTATAGTTTTTATATTTCACATTATTAAATGTGGAGTGTCTGACTGGCAATTCTGTTCACAAATAAACTCAGTTAAGCAAAACCGGTAAATATTTACATTTAAAGCTTTTAGCAGATGCTCTTATCCAGGCCGACTAACAAAACGTAATGTGAACGAGCTAAAACAACCTTTAATGGATGTCTGTGTTCAGAGGCTGTTCTTCAGAGTCAAACGTCTGAGGTATGGTTTGTGTCGGGGTGTATATTGCTGATGGCAGATGTTCACTGGCCAGGCAACGAATGAGCCAACGGCCACCAAAACATCAAACATCAATGTCACTGCCGGAGACTGTCTGTCTACATGACAAGCTGAGAAGAAGCGTCTTTGTGTCCTTAGATCACACTGACGTAAATGGGCAAACAATTTGAACGACAGACCTTTTACCTCAGGTTTCTCTGTTGTTCTCAGTCGGCAGAAGCAGGCTGATACTTTGTGAGTCATTGAGATTTTTCTTGTTAACAACGGAAGGGCCTCAGCAAGACCTCAGGCCATTAACCCCAGTGACTCAGACATCAGGTCTTTTCTTAGATACCTTGAGAAATGCTTGAGATGACTAAAAGACTTGTTAACTCTGTGTTAAGTCTGAATGTCAGCGTGGACTCTCAGAGCTTGCTCGTCAGTGTGAGTCGGGTCATGGGTTTTGGCATATATGCTCCTGGTATCATCAGACAGACAGCTTACAGGTTGTAGCCGTCCACCTCACACAGTGAACTTCATAAATCTCTCTAGCCAGAGATGAGAGGGATGTGTTTGCACGGAGCATCAGGATGTACGGTCATCAAAAAACTGTTTCAGTGGTGGATGATGAAGGGTTCAGGGGTCTCATACACGCTCTGGATCCTAAATATGTATCGCCAAGAAAGAAGGTGTGTCGAAATAATCAGAGGTCAATTTCTAATTCATACGGAATATTATTTATGTAACCTTTCTTGTACATTTATTTTTATTGTGGCACATTTAGGCCTTGAAGAAAATGGTGGCGCAAGCCCAGGGCGGAAAAGGAAAATGTCAAAACGTTAGGGCTGTCAAAATGACTGTGAAAAACTAAATTAGAATTTTGTACTTATACAATATCATGAAATGAAACCTGAGAGTGCTGTTCTGGTCCACAACTCAGGACCACATATTGCCGATTCTGTTTCTAAACATATTTATCCTGTGGTATCTAATTTTTTTATTTGCATAGATTATTAAGGAAATTCATTCATTCATTAATTAGTGTAACATTACTTTTTAAACAGTTATACTTATAAATGTTTTAATTAGTGGTTATTGCTAAAGTTAAGCCGATAATTATACTGATAGTGATTTTAACTAAATAAATTCAATGAACAAAAAAATCTATACAAATCAAATCAGTTGCTTTTTTTGCTATTTTTATTAATTTATTTACAATTATTTAATATATTAGTGTTTTTGAAGAGTAACCTTCAATGATTATTAGACAATGGCAAATATAATCTACATGTAAAAATAGAAGAAATTAGTAGATATCTATTATTGGGCAAATTTTTGTGTTTCTCGGAAGCAGAAGTCATCATGTATAGTTTACATGGTCAGTAGTGGCTGAGAACTACAACAAATACAGTGTTTGTGTTTCTGTTCACTCCAATAACAAAAGAAAGGTCCGCAACAGTCTTTCTATGAATTCCCAAAAGAGGGGGAAAAATAGTGTTACTCAAAATAAATATTTCTGTCACTCTGCCACTGAAACACTTTTATACTTAGTTTATACTTAATAATAACACACATAGTATAGTTTTGCAAATGTACAAACATTTTTGAATGAATATATGTCATCACAGTCTATGGAAAGGGTCCATATGGATAAATTTAATTTAAAAGCAAAACTATTTCTGTAATATTTGGCAAATGACTGAAAAATTACAGATTGCATCCATAATAACTGTATACTTTGAAACAAAACTCTCAATTTCAAATTCTTAAACATCTACACATTCGTTCATATGTAAGAATACAACAGATGAGAAAAAATACTATAGTATCTATACTATAATATCACCTAAAACAACAGCAAAACAACTCATTTGTATTGTTTTGCACATCAAGATAACATTCTCACATATTCTTAAGAGAATGTCAAAAATCATGCTTACATATGTCTATAACTAGATGAATTTCAATAGATTTCTTTACTGCTTTTTATAACGGATCCAGCGTGAGCATCTTAAACTATCATCATGCAAACTCATCTTCTGAGCTAACCTTTATGTCACAGGATAAACAAAATGGCAAATCATGACCTCAGCAAAGAGGGTTAGAAGAAGACATTTGCCCTAATTTGATTAAAAGGCCTCTGATATAAAAAAGAAAATAAGATGTCTCTCTGCTTTAAAGGTCAGGATGTGTGGTGAAGGGGAATTAAGGTCAGGTAATTCTGCAACAGCGCCACGCTAGCCTGATTGGATGTTCTGTAGCTCAATGATACCTTTCCCATTGATCCAGCCACGTCATCTCTCTCTAAATGCACACACCATCCCTTCTTTGCTTAATTATTACCACTGTTGATTAGCTGGCTACAAAGATTCCAGCTCTTCAGACTGTAATTAATTTGCTTTCCCTACAATGGTGGGTTGTTGGCAGAGAGATGGAGGGAGAGGCGGTGGGGAGGGCGCCCTTTGAAAGGTTGTTTAAACTGTTTAAACTGTTATTTTTTATATTATGCCAAATAATGGATGAAGATGAAATGGGGCTGTGTGTGGAAAAACAAAGTTGAGGTGGCAATGTACCATAGGTTTTGGAATGATGTATTATCAGATGTATATATTACAGTGTTTACAGCATTTCCATGAATAGCAGTCCCATGGGACACTGGGACGGGCTCATTAGAAATACAATAAGAGGGTTTCCAAAAAGAGAGTTTTGGCGCAATGCCATAGAACCAAGAACCATTTTTAGTTCCCTTAAGCACCTTTCCGTAAATAGTTTTAAAAGAACCATGACCCTTAAGTTGAGGAGGTTAAAGGTCAAGAGCATTTTGAGTAACCTTGTAGTGACACTTACATTTTAAATCTCTATTTGTTGGTCATTATTGCCATAAACTTATTATATTAAAGTTAATGTTGGAACAGCATGTGAACAACCGCTTACTTCAATGCCAAGACTACTTCTGGCATCCCTCCACAATCTCATCTCATGCCTTATTTCTGTCCGCTCTTTACTAATTTAATTTATTAAGCAGTTTGGCAGGACTGTAGTTCTCGAGTCTCAAGCTCGAGCCCCCATGAACAGCAATCCAAATCTGTTTACCATCACTCAAGGGTTATATGAACATTACGAACTGGAACTGGCAACAAATTACTGCTGGTTTAGAAATTACTACATTACTTACAACACTAGCCTAAAATAATGTTTAAACAGATACTTAGCTGGTTAGCAATAAACTGGTCTGTTATTTTGTTATTTGCAATTCAATGTATTAAAAATATTGTATTATAAAAATATATTAAAAAATGTATTTATTATATGAATATATACAATTTAGTTGGAATCGATATATAAAATAGCATTAGTTAAACTTGAAGAGTGGTTTTAAAGGCATAGTTCACCCAAAAAAGAAAATTATGTCATTAATTACTCACCCTTGTGTCGTTCCAAACCTATAACAACTTTGGTCATCTTAAAGATATTTTTGATAAAATCGTTGTGACTCTCCATAGACAGCAACACCACTACCACGTTACCCAAAATTACTTTATTCAACATCTGTGTCAGTATTTGACAAGAGTTTATGACGGTATCCCCATAATTCATGAGAAGAATTATTAATTTTTTATTATTTTTTTCCTTTGTACACAAAAAGTATTAGCGTCATAAAATTAAGATTGAAACTCTGATGTGAACTTTCTTGGCCTTGAATGTAGTAATTAATTTGATGTCTATGAGAGTGACAGAAAGCCCTTGGAATTCATCAAAAATATCTTAATTTGTGTTCTGAAGATGAATGAAGGTCATACGGATTTGGAAAGACATTAGGGTGAGTAGTTAATGACAGAATTTATTGCGCGAACATTAGACTTTCATGCATCTCTATGTAGTTTATGTAAGTTGGTCAACAGATTAAAATAAGTATGTGTTTTCATTATTATATGTAAGTACAGTTTTTAAATACACTTTTAAGAAAGTGCACTACAAGTGCACTTTCAACATGTTCCTTTTATGCAAGGGTAGGTGATATCATCTGTAAAGGGCACGTTACATGCAATTCGACCCTGAATATAACCTTGTTACTCTCACTATCTACTGTGAAAATATACACAGAAATGTCCTCTCTATGTCTAAGCATACCAAAGAAAAAATCCACAAAGGAAGGACTGGCCATCACAGTAAGAGTTCACAGTATCATATGTGGTCTCCTAATTCTTATGAACTTCTGGCATGTGTGCAGCAGACGGGTAGATGGCAGGGCAAATCAACGCACTTTAAATTGACTGTGACAGCAGCCCGCAGTGAGAACCAACTGTTAACCAAATGCTACCCATCTCTGGGTAACTGCAAGAGACTGTAAACCAGATGCCTGCTGTTTTCTTCTCAGAAAGTCTCAGATACTTTCACCTCCCAGTGAAGTGCTGGATGCCATCTTTCTTCATCTGTGGAAGAGACACAAAAGTGGGAGGACACCAGAAGGGACGTGCATGACATGTCTGCTGATGTTCTTTTAGAGTGACCCAGTATATGCATGAAGGTGAGTCCGGCAAACAATTACACCCTTTCTGATGTGATGGTAAATGGCCAAGGAGATCCAAAGGCAATGTAATGAAAAGGAAGGACAGGACGAGATCATTTAAAAACAAGTAAGGGAAGAAATTAAGGACAGAAATAGAATGTTGTGTCTCAGAAGAAAACAATTTGCTAATCAAGCAATTGTTATGGTGTCAATATTTGTAATTAGAATTGAGTGTTGGGTATTGGAAAACAACAAAAGGTCACCTGGTATTGTATTATAGTTTTTCTCAATTGATTTGGCTCAGTTATTGAATGAGATTCGGATCTCTAAACAATTTGTTTCTTGTTCACACCAGATTTTAATCTCTAATTCATGTAAGCAAATTTTGGCACATGTCTGCAAAAGAGTAAAGTGCAATTGTTAACAGTTTGTACAGTAATTGCTTTTTGATCCTGATTGATGAGTTACTTCTCTATCAAATACAAAATTATTCATACTGTTATCAAAATCAGACAAACATGTTCATAAATATATGGCGTGACATGTTTGCGATGTTGGCTAAATTGGCAAATGTTGACTTCAAAACTTGGACATGCAAATGTTTTTGTTTTGTTTTTTTCAATTTACACATGCTTTACAAAGCTCATTGCTTTAAAATATATGAACTGTAAACATAGGAACGTGCACACATCTTTTTCAGTGTGCTACTGACATTTCCAGTAAACTTTTACCTAGGCTACTATTAAACTCTGTATCTAAAAGGAATTGGGCAAGTCATAAACAAATTTGACATTATAATGGTTTCAACGTTGTCACAACAACGTCACCAGAATCTGAAATTGATCTCCAGCACAAACTTGATCAAATGTTTACACATGTACAGCATGTACACCTGTAATGCAAAAGTACCTGTTCGAGTGAAGATAAACACGCACATTTCCTCTGTTGGCACGCAGTGATGCCCGCAGGAAGGTGCAACAAGCTCTAGTTTGTAGGGTATGCGGCAACGAGCTGTTTTTGACTGACAGTTGAGAGCATCCAATTAAAAACGAATGATTTTTGACAGTCACTCTAATCTCCGATACTACCCAATCAGAGAACAGATTAGGCGGTCCTTATGCAAATGTGTTGGCAAGGGAAACGAAACCGCTCCATTCATCCTCCTCATCACAGAGACGAAACAAATAGGTAGCGTTTCTCTGTTGAAGTACAGTTTACTCCTCCAACCGCGAGAGTACAAGTCACTTTGAGCGATAAATAAACGACCGGATACTTCTCTCACGATATTTGGTGAGTAATATTGTATCTGTATTGAATAGTTATCTAACGTTACCTGGCTGTCATTTCATCATTTCAATTCATAATGCGCGCATTGCTCCTTCAAGCTCCGCTGGATACAACGTAACGTTACTGATTTTAGATTTCAGTTAGTAACGACTGATAAATTGATTGAGATGCTAAACACATGAACACAACTGCATTCACTTTTTTATTTGTTATAAAAGGATAAATGTTTTTCAATAATGTGCCATTACAACTTTTACTTGACAAAAAAAAAAAACAAAAAAAAAAACATTGCTATGTTGTTTAATCTTGTCGTGAATTGATATATCGTGCGTTCAAACTGATGTCATTAAAGTAAGATTAAACAATGGAACGTGAGCAAAAAACATATGAGCTCCGCCAATAATAAACTCATAATTGGTCTTATATTCAAATGAGTGTTAAGTTGGCTTGTGGTTTTATATCCTACTGACGAGTTGGTCTGTTGCATTTATCAGCCTGTGCTGTTGACACAAGCTTGAGGCGTTAAGGTTTGTTTATGAATAGCGCGGTGCCAGAAAAGTTCATGGATGCGTGTATGTGAGTCAGTGTTGTGTCTGCGCCACGCATATATGAGTGGGACATCGTGGCTGTGTCTCAAAACCTTCCTAGGCAGCATTTGTGGCCAACAGAAGTGCTTTATTTTGGGCATCATAGGGGACTGCAGCATTTCTGGGGACGTATAGCATTTTTGGACATGTGAGCAAAATGTGACATTTAGGACATTAACATTGGACATTATAGGTGCTGCTTGCAGCAATTTTGGGAAACATGCCTGCAGCGTTTCTGGATGTTTTTGTTGGGCAGCAATTTTTGTGGGCATCGTGTGTACAGCATATTTTAGGCATATTTCATTGCTCTAGGATTGATTTTAGGGCATCATAGGTTCATACATTATATTTTAAAAATGTTTCATAGCTCGTATTTGGGTACCATGAATGCATCAGTCATAGCGCATTGAGAATTTTTGGGAATCATGGACTTGTGCGTCACTTTTGGACATCGTATGTGCTTATAGCACTGCACATATGTGTGCAGCCTTTTTCTCTCAACAGCATTTTTGTGTAATTTAAACAAATTTCACAGTTTAGGGATCATTTTTTGGCATCATTGATGCGTGCAGCAGTTCGGAACATCATAGGCACATGCCACATTTTTTATTGTGTTTTGGGCATCATAAGATGCATTCAGAATTGTTTAGGCATTATAGGTGCATAAAGCATTTTCTTAGGGAAATTGTTTTGGGAGTCAGATGCATGTAGCATTTTGTCACATTATAGGACACTGCAGCAGTTTTGGGCATCATAAGCTTATGAAGCATTTTAGTCATAATAGGCTTTTAGAGAATTTTTAGGCATCAGGCACCAAAGAAGCTGACTAGGTAAACAGCTTACACAATTTTAAAACACTTATGGCTGTTCGGTTTCTTTCTTTGTGAATGTGTGCTCTTAAGTTTGTCATAATCAACATACATCTGCATACAAATTCTCTACTTTAATAAATAATTGACTGCTCTTTGAGTACGCTGTTCACTGGTCACCAAGTGCTCACCACTGAACTGACACTAAAATGATCAGCAGCGAGTTGTGAGAGCATCGGCGTGTTGGCACCACGTCTGTTTGCATCCATGCTGCCATTTGGATGGGCCTACGAGTGCCCATGAAGCTTCAATGAGCTCAGTATGTCTCACGGCCACTGCTCATTAAGCTCAAATAATGAATGGATGCAAAAGTGATTATGTATGCTTAGATGAAACACGGCAGAGGGCAGAGAGATGTGGGATGGTTTCAATAGTGAGAAAAGTGGAGAGCTTAGGTCTCATTAATTCATCTGACCATGACACACTTCAATTGCTGAAGTGCAGGGTAATTGTGAAATCCCTACTTAGTTTGAAATGTTTGAAAAGTTGTCCTGTTGTGGTGGAGCATGCAGTTGCTGTCTCCTCTAACTCTGTAAAGCCTAACATGTATTATTTTTAATGCACTTTATTACACTTTTTGACAAAATAATGAACATAATGCAAAAGTTTTGCATGTGTTCTTTGTTGAGTACCATATATCAGGCTTTTATTGTCCATATAGTATGATATTGAAGAATATGTAGCTCATATTTGAACATAAATGATGAGTGACAGGTGTACAAAAAAAACTCTTAAAATAAAGGTTCCAAAAGGACATTTTTGTCAACAGTTCTTAAAAACATTTTAGTGAAAAAAACATTTCAAAATCAAAAAAACTTTTTTTTTTCCACTATAAAGAACCTTTGTGTAATGAAAAGCTTCTATGGATGATTCTTTATAGAAACATAGATGCCAGTAAAAACTCATTTTTAACAAAGATTTTTTATTAAAAAAGGATTTACAGATAATCAAGTAAACCTCGCTTCAAGCCAGCAACAATTTGTCTTAAAATGTACTAACAATATAAAAGAGTTACACTTTGGAATAGGAAACACTTATTCACTATTAACTATCACTTTTTCCTCAATAAATTAATATTTTTGTTGATTATTAATAAGAAGCTGGTTGTTAAGTTTAGGTATATGGTAGGCTTAGTGATGTAGAATAAGGTCATGCAATATAATGCATTAAAATGTGCTTAATTACTACTAATAAATGGCTGATAATCTAGTTATATGCACGCTAATACACAACTAGTTAAGAGATCCTAAAATAGTGTTACCAAAACACTCACAGAAAAAAATCATTAAATAATTACACTAAAACAAAAAGCATAAACCATCCATTCCTACATGACAGCAAGGATTTAGAAGATTGTGTGCAAGAGGTTTTGATCAGTTTAGTAGTACTAGACTGTAGACGGGTCATAGGGTCAACACACACACGTCCAGCCGTCCCCTTGAATTTGCCCCCAACGAGAGCATTGGGCAGTATCGCACTACACTCACACGCATGGCCGACTGACTGATTACCCACGTCACATGCTCTGGTTTTCATGGAGATGGATGGCAGATTTAAAATGGCTGAGCTCTGAAAGCCACACACAGTTGTCAGCTTTTTGGTGGGACCGATCTAATGGCCTCCGGGCGGCTCGATATGGAAAAACAAAGGAATGCCTGCATGGAAGAATGAATGAGGACTGCTGCGTTTTGTTCCCCTTTCCGATAGCATCCTGATAATATTGTTCATGTTCATCATGTCAAACAGAAGAGCTGTTTTCTTTCTGTTAATCTTTTTTTTTCTGCTGCTGTTGTTGTTGTTTTTCTTTTCTCTGCTTCCTGTTCTGAATTTGAGTGAGAGGCAAGTACAGTGTCATAACAGGGAGATGCTGTCAGATACATTTAGCAGCTGGAGTTATCGGATGACGCCCCGGGGTGTTAGAAACAAATTGTTCAATGTGCTTACCCAACATGTTATAGCATATAGATAAGGCAGGATATGAAATTGAATCAGTGATAAGACTGATTTTGAGAAGTGTTCCGTTGCAAACCATAGTGTTAGCATAGAATGACGCCTTTAAATCTATAGATAGCATGTGCAGCGCATCCTTTAGGATCTGACTGCTTGTCAGTTTCAAGCCTATTGATTTGAACACAAATTGATTTTACATTGAACTGACAATAGAAACCAAACATATATGTAACATTTGCACCTCCCGAGACATGATATTTTAAACTTTTGATGTTTGCAAATGGTTTACACATTTTTTTCACTGGAACCATATCTGATGCAACAAATTGTATAGTGCCCTCGTTTATTGGCATTGCAGTGTGCACTACATCGACTGCCCAGACTGGTCACCACATTTCATAATCCCATTTATTTCCCCCCGAAGTACCATCCTTGAGAGGGCACAGTTCAAATACAGCCTGCCAAACCACTTAAATCAAGTGCAGCACAATAAAGTGAACCTGTGGACCTGTGTGACACGCCATTCTGAATACTAAATACTGATTTTGCTCAAGTTTTATTATTGCAGCATCTGGATCAGCTGTTTAATGGTACAATATTTCGCTCTGCTTAACAGAGATGGATGACATTAGCTTATTGAAATCAGCTGTTTACGATGTTGCTGTTTTGTAGTGGCAGAACCTTTCAAGAAGCATATTTTGTTTAGCTGGTGGCATACTTGCTGCCACAATGTTTGTGTTGGTTTTGTGGTATGATTCTATTTTTATTTGTATTTATTTTTATTTTAGGGCATTACTATGTGGTTTAAGTGATAGTTAAGTGGAAATGGTGGAAATGAGCCCACCCTCAAGTCTCTAATATCAATGTCTTTAGATCTCTACTTTTGTATAAGTCTATGGTTTTTCAGATGACGTCATTTGAACCCCTTTTTTACTCCTTGCACAGAATTATCTCTAATTCAGAGAGTAGTACAGTTGGTTTTTGAGGAAGCATTTTGTGAGTTTCATTGTATACTGTGGAGTGGAACTGGTGCTTTTAGGTTCCTCAAAATATAGCATTATGCTTCTTTGTATTTCCAGCTATCAGCTGCTACAGTGTTGCATTAGCAGATACAAATGACAGTACTTAGTACATACAATATTTTGAGAGGTAGAGAGCAGGTGCGGTGACCTTCACTGGGTTGCCCTCTTCTCCTGAGAGAGGAGAATATGTTTCTTCAGCACTGAAGTGGGGAAACATCACTATAGAAACAACAGAAGGTCTAATTTAACACGATGCTGTGGGACTCGTTTAGAACTAGTAAACATGACTAGCTGTTTGTCCCAAAGAAAAAAAAAAATTATTGCTTTGGGGTTGCACTTTCATAGCTCAGGAGACGGGACTCTTTCTCCTGAAAGTCCTTAATGTAAAAGCAATAAAAAGAAATTAGGCTTTTTGGCATTGTAAAGAGGGATAAATTACGTTCATCCACATCTGTATTGCGGTCAGGGGTACTCATTTTGTTGCCAAACCTTTTCGCGACGGAGCTTAACCAAACCAATTACTGCTGAGCGCTTTATTTTGTGAGAAATACTTGAATTCAGATTGCAATTTCTGAGCCTGATTTCAGAATTTGATATTTTGGCAAACAGAGCACTTGTTCTTTAAAAACAAGTCTTTTTATCCAAAGGGTTGGTTTGCACAGACTTGAAAATTCACATATTCAATGTCGTTTTATGACTTGACTATGACTTGCTTTCTTCTATAGAACAAGGTATTAAGAATACTTCAACTGTTTTTGTCCTTACATTGAAAGATAATGGGTTCCAAAAGAATGCGGGGCCTTCATGCAGAAACAAAATAACAAAAGAATAGATGCACATCATGCTTTTGTCCCAGCTGGAGAGCATAGCTACAGTCCTGCGGTTGCTTAGTGATTTGTTTGTCTTTGCCCTGTACCCCACATGGGACCCAGCAGCCCCTTGCCTACCACAACTACTTTAAATTACTGCCCTGAACCATCTGCCACCATGCACTGTGTGTGTGAGTGTTGTGCATTAGTGGCTGTGAGAAAAAGTACAATTAGAGACGGAGAGGTTTGTTGTTACTGACAGAGACAGGGGAAAATACTGATCTGTTCATGTATAATTGAAGAAACTCTTTTATGCTGGCTCTTTTGCTCACAAAAGCTCCTTTGGCAGATGATGATGATGATGACTGACAGTTTTGGATGTGCCCCTTTGACTCCAGATAAGCATGGCTGACCTTTAGCGCGCATATCTCCAAACAGCTGCATTATTTATGCCCACTATTGGTTGTTATGCCACATGAGTCAGTGGAGAGTTTTATGACTCACCTGTAACTGAACTGCAGACATGAGAAGGTGGCATAAAAAGCTTCAGGAGTGACGTAAGCATCCATAAACCTTTCGCAGGTTGAGAGAAGGATCATAATATATGATCATGATTTTGCTTTTTTCCAACTTACTGCTTATGTTGTACAGAAATGTTACTTTAAGTGAAAGTTCACTGAAAACTTTTGGAGGAAAATGTAATTTCAGAAGAGTATTTGGTTTGTGTTCCTTTTGCTTTAATGACAGATAAATGGCCAATAAATGAAAAAACATACAAACACACACACATATATATATATATATATATATATATATATATAGCTTGCACAAGTGAATTTAGTCATCCGCTTATAAAAAACTGTATACTTTTTTGAATTATAAAAAAATAAAATAGAAAATAGCAGGGACCTCTAGGTATTGGGGCGATAAATGGTTATATATCATACATCTATAATGTTTATGTTTGATTAGTAACCGAGAAATAGCAAAGAATCTAAAATATTTATTATTCTTTTTTAGGGCTGGACGATATGGCAACAATTTATATCACAATATATTTCTTAATTTTGGTCGATATGATATAATTCCGATATCGATATGGAAAATATTAAAAAGCCTCAGGAAAAAAACTGCAGAGAACACACAATGGATATCTGCCAACTATAATTCCTCCAGGCTTCTCCAATTAAAATTTTATATATATATATATATATAATAAAAACAGTTAAAACCCAAAGTCACTTTAAAGATTCGTTCAAGAACGACCATCACTATTCCACACCACTGAATTAGTCTTTCCTGTCTTATCAACTATTTCGTTTGCCTTTTTACTTATGGAAGCCAGTTCATCCACATCTGTATTGCGGTCAGGGGTACTCATTTTGTTGCCAAAACTTGAAATGTGTTTAAAAATCATATCACCATTATTGAAAACAATTCTATCGCGATATTGATATTGATATCGAATTATTGTCCAGCCCTATTCTTTTTAAAAATCTTTATATATTTACCAGTTTAAATTATATTTTGAATGACCATGTTTGGTAAGACTTTTTCACTATCTATGACTTTTCCCTTAATTAATTCTTAATTTGCTGCTTATAAATAGTTAGTAAAGTAGTTGGTTAGTCAGGTTAGTTGTAGGCATTGGGTAGGATTAGGGACTATAAAGTCATGTAGAATAAGGCATTAATATGTGCATAATTAGCACTAATAAATGTCTAATATTCTAGTAATATGCATGTTATTAAGCAACTAATAGGTGTAATCCTAAAATAAAGTGTTACCCAATGTTTTTATGTGGTCCCCCTTTACCTTTACTTGAGAATTCCTTACACTGAAATGGCTAAATAAAATTGCAACCCAACCCTGAACAGAAAATAGTAAATCAAATGTAAGATTAATTGATATTGCTATTTCATGCGAAACAAAGAGCCAAGATAAGCTGAAGAGAACATCCATGCATGGCATAGCTTCTAACCAGTTGTTATTTGCTGAATTGGGAGACACAAGGGTTGTAAAAGCTTCTTGGTCTGTTACCAGGGCAACCAATTATTCACCAGTGGTATCATCCCTGGGTTTTGATAAAGCACACTTGTAACGTGCCACTTTTGTCCACCATAAAAGGGCCGGAACATTGTTGTGAAAAGGCTAGCGTCCTTACAGGGTACTTAAAGCACCCTTTCTATTCAGGTCAGTGACGCTCAATCGGATGTGTGTTTTGTGCTGGACTGGTACATATGTGTATTTGTTTCCTGTTTTACCTTTATATGCTAATAATACAATTTAGTAATCTCTCTTTAGATTTTAGAAATGTTGGTTTTAAGTTAGTCTTACCCATATGCATTATAATCTTTAATAACATCTTTATACATCAATATAACAATATCAATTTCTGATGTATTTTCCAAAGCACTAAATGTAATCTTGGTAACACTTTATATTACGGTAACACCTATTAGTTGTTAATTAGTATGAACATTACTTGAATATTAGCCATTTATTAGTGCTAATTAAGCACATATCAATGCCTTATTCTGAATGACCTTATTTTATATGTCCCTAATCCTACTCAGTACCTTAACTGAACAACTACCTTACTAACTAGTAATAATCAGCTAATTAACTACTAACTAAACCTACTCTACCTATTCTAAAGTGTTACCGTAATTTTTTATCAGTTTTTTAACTACATCGAAATAACACAAAGAGAAGGCAGTGATGGAGAAACGATGCCACAAGAATTATTACAGGAACAAGGAAAGCAGCCATTAATCCCTGTGTTGTGATTGACAGGATTAGATGAACATGCTCCTCCCAAACCTTCATTTGGAGCTCCATTTGTTTAAATGACAGCTACTTCATTGCGTTTGATCTATTATGTCTGACTATGCAGATAAAACCCAGTTTCTGTCCCTGTGAGGTTCATGGTCCCTGTTATATTGAGCTGTCAGAGGGAGTTAAGAGAGAGAGAGAGAGTTAAAGGCAATGACGGAAGACAGTGGTGGCTGGAATGGGTGACAACTCTCGGCAGAGACACATGTGCTCAGACAAGAAACTCAAAGAGATGCCACAGTAGCTTATCAGTCTTTATTTAATAGAAGAAACATAGCATTACATAATTTGCTCACCAATGTGAATGGGTGCCGTCAGAGTGAGAGTACAAACTCTTATTCTGATAAAAACATCATATAACTCCAATCCATCAAATAACATCAGGTGCAGCAAAAAGCTGCATGGCTGCATGGATCTTTTGAACTTTAAACTTAATTTTCAATAATTCATAATAACGTTTCCTTCAATAAAAAGTCCAACCCTTGTACTCTCACATCATTTTTGTTTATAACTGTTTTAACTTGTAAATGGTGCTTATTTCATGCATATTTTTCTCCAGGTGCAGACAGGACTACTTTTTTATCGGAAAAAAAGCTTAATTATAAACGAAGGGCATATTTGAATAAAAAAGTATTTTATTATTATTATTATTTATTTTATTTTTTACTAAAACCCTTTCTTGACGGACTGTTAACTGACAGTCATGTGGATTATTTGTGATGCTTTTATCAGATGTTTGGACTTTCATAACAGCGCCCATTCACTGCAGAGGATCCACTGATGAGCAAGGGATATGCTAAATTACTACAAATATGTTTTGAGAAAAAAACAAACTCATGTGCATCTTGGACAGACATGACAGTGAGTACATTTTCAGCAGATTTTCATTTTTGGGTGAACTACTCCTTCAAGGTGAATGCTAAAAAGGCAAAGTACAATTTAGCAAACTAATGTCTGGGTCTAGCAGGTGAACCAGTGCTGCCAAACTTGTGAACTACTATCTGACCTCCACATAACCTCCATTGTTATATGACAGGTTCTGTGTGTTTCTCAGGGTTTAAATCTGGAAATCTCTAAACTACTCTTTCATCTCTCAGTTCCTTCTGACATTTTTGTGTGTCAATCTCGAAAGAGTTTGCAGAGGGTCACTGAGGTGAATAAAGTCTGTAACAGACTCAAATTGAGTCATCTCTTCTTTTCTCGTTCAATCTCTTACAGTTGGCAGTACAATGTCCAAGCCTTGAAAAAAAATATATTTTTTCCCACCTGGGATCCATTTAAGCGCCAGACCTGTATGTCTTTGTATGTGTGTGTATTTGTGTGCGTGTGTTTGTCTGTGTGTGTGCGCTGTGGTGGAATTAATCCACTGCCAATATCCCAGTGTCCAGCACATCTCAGCTCCCAGGGTTCTCATCTCATTTGGTGGCTCTTAAAAGGAACACTCGCAGACTGATGTGGCTGGAATATCAAAGACATCAGCGGTGACCACACAGGCAATCACTGTCCATCGATCAATCCAAGTGACAATGGAGAACTGATGAAAGAGAGAAAGTGATAGGGGAGGCCATGAAACAAGGCCGCGAAAGACATTTGCTCTGTTTTCTTGCTGATGGGAAGGTGAAACGCTATGCGTGACTCTGTAAAAAAATCACTAAAAGAACATGAAGGAGAATTAATGTGCATGACCTCTTGGGCTTGTCACTGGAGGTCTGTGAGAGCTATTCATTTTTTTTTATATTTTATGGCCTTTAAAGTCAACATAAAGTCAGGATAGACTATATTTACTTTGTTAAAGTTAATTGTGCAAGTTCTTCTAAAGAAACAATAAAACAATATTTACTGAATTTCAGCTAGGTAGCATTTTTATGCTATTTGTATATAATTTCGTTTCATGTAAATGCATCAAATTACTGAAATAAAATATGTTAATGCAATTTCATGTTGACTTTAAGTTTATATACACTTCCAGTGACATTTTGTTTAAATGAATTAGTGTACACCCCAAATTTATGACTGATTTTTATTGAGAGTAATGCTTTTATGTTTTAAAAACTCAACCACAAATTTGTTTAAATTGGTTGATAGCTTTAAACTAAGATAGATAAACAGACAGATAGATAGACAGATATAGATAGAGACATTTTTCCTTATATGTGCATGTAAATATGAATCTAAAATCTTGATTTTTGAGTGCACCTCCATAAGGTTTAGTCTACATCAATTAAACTTTTTTAATTTGCCTGAGAGGGGTTCAGTGTTTACGTTGAAAGAGGAATTTTAAAAGGTATCAGAGCAATCATTTACTTTTTCGAAAGCCAAAAGCTAACTGTGTAACCCTGTCTGGCTGTCCTTGAGAAGAAATTTTTTTCACTGACAAGTCGGCAACCTCTAGGGCAGTTGCATGTGGTTCAAGCAACTTAAAACATGATGCATTAATCTGCAAAGCCTCACAGATAAGCATCACTTTTGCCCAAGAAAGAGAAGCGGCATGGTGACGGCAGCACCTTTACAATGTCTCACACATTTCTTCCCTCAGCACCGCTAGACTAATCCGCAAGCAGCCGTCATAATCCTATAGGAGCCAGAAAAACGTAAGCATTCGTTGATAAGCAGAAACGTCCTCTCGGGTGGCAAATGAAGCAGGAACTGACTCATCAGACAGAAACTCAGGAGGGATTTTATTCCACAGAAAACAACCAGGAAAAGAAACAGAGTTTCCATTGTAACTCTAAGACCCAATTAAACCATTATTTCTCAACACAAGCCATTTAGAAGATTAACGTTTTTGGTGTACTTTGTATTTTTTCCATTCATTTTTTAGACTGCCCATATTTCTTATCATCTTTCTGCAACATTTGCTCTCCTGACAGGCATTCAATTGGGCGCTGTCCATGGCTCTGGATGCTGCTGCACTGTCCAACCTTCACCCTGGACACCAGACACAGCTGGCCTCTGGCCCTTTTGAAAACCCCCTCCCCTGCCAATCTCCCTCACCTTCCAGACCTCAAAGGCCCTTTTTAAAACTGGGATTTTTATGTTTTTTGTTTTGTTTTTTAAATATGATGACTAGTTGATGACATGAATGGGTTCTAAAATTATTTGAGATTGTCCACTTTCGACCACTTCCAGAGGAAGTTAAAAATGATGAAAGCATACCACAACAATCGATTCCAGCTTCACCATTTTGAACCAAAACAGTCGAAACACTGTTACCATACATATTGTAAGCACCGTAATGGCTTCATTTAATCAGTTGTATTTATGTGCCACCTAATTGCCACACGCTTACCATACATGTGAGCATTATGGGAACCATTGCGAGAAAAGCATACCAAAATAACAATTTCCACATTTCTTATGTTCATATCTTTTTCCAAATGCTTGTAAACTTTATTCAGTTATACCTGTGCCATATAGACATACATTTTTGCACAGCCAATGAAAATAGACTAAAGATCAATCTAGTGGTTTTAAGAATCAACATCGGGAGTTCAAATGAAGATCACAATTAATTGGAAAAATCTAGACGCACCAGTGTGAGCCTAGACCAAAGTGCAACAAACTACAGTAATGTGTGTTTTTTGCTTAAAACAACAATCCAAAACCACTGGCATGAAGTTGTTTCCACAAAATGTGTTTCAACAATATGTTTCCACAAAGTGTGTTATACTCCCAGGTAACCACAAAACTCACTTACGGCTTCCAAAGCAATATGGGTGTAGATTAACTTTCATAAGCCCCTCCACCAACATTGCTTTCCTATTTGAGCCGTTCTTCATTTCCTTTGCAGTTTCATGGAGGGCTCTGGAGTAATGATTGACAGATTTTGTTTCCTCCTGTACGCCGGCTCTTTGAGCAGTCACTCATTACAAACGAGTTAACAAAGGTTGGCCTGTGGGCATGAGTGCTTGCAGAATTTGATGGAAGCCTTTCTGATTGAAAACAATAGTGGATTGTCTCACCAGCCCCAAAGAATCAGCTTTCCAGAGCCTTGAGGCGAATGTTGTCAGCCATACAGTTCATTAACCACTTAGATCTTTAATTAAACCCCCCTGTCTAGTTAACTAATCAGAAAGATGCCAAGATTAGCAAAGCCGCCAGACCACAAAATTCCAAAAAAGGTCAGCGACAGAAAGGGAGTGAAAAAGAGCAAGAGAATCATGATGATTCCACTAAAATGGCCTTCCGTCAGGGGGAGAAAATAGCGCCGTGGGCGACCACGTCTCAGATGAGTTCCTCTGCAGAGCTGCTGCTGCTGTATTCCGTCGTCATGTGCCCCTCGTCAACTATTTAGACCTGTTCAATATTTAATGAACTTTAATAATCCGAGAGCGGAGATAATGACTCATTAACGCACTGCCTCATTTGTCATTTGTGCACCCAAATATATCCATTTTCAAAGCCCAGGGCAATTTGGATTTGGTTTAATATATCTCGGATTCTGCCAGAGGCAGACATGTTATAAGCCATAATGTCATGACAAAGTGTAAAACCCCAATAGAATAGCAGGCAACAGAGGCTAAGAAGACAGAGACATGCAAACATCAACTCTGACTATTTCTAATCAGTCTGCATTTTATACAATTATATTGGTAAACAACTACAAGGATAGCAAAGCGCAGTAAATAGTAAAATTATTTGTGAGCAAATCAGTGTGTTTATAATTACATTACTTTATAATGATATTATAAGAAATACCCGTGTGCAGTATCAAACAGCATAATGCTAAAACAATTTCAAGTGACAAATGGTTGCACATGCTGTTACATTACATTAGAAAAATGAAATTCTGTCATTAATTACTCACCCTCATGTCATTCCAAACCAGTAAGACCTCCATTCATCTGCGGTAAACAAATCAAGATATTTTTGATGATATTTTTCAACTGACACATTCAAGACATGGATTATTGTAACAACGTCCTTGCTATTTTTCTGGACCTTCAACATGGTAGTTATATTGCTGAAAGTTGAATTGCTATTGCAGAAAACTCTTAGATTTCTTCAAAAATATCTTAATTTGTGTTCTGAGGAGGAACAAAGGTCTTACAGGTTTGTAACGACATGAAGGTGAGTAATTAATGACAGAAAATTTATTTTTGGGACAACTATCCAACTATCTTTACACCTAAATCAACCGATCACTGGGAATTAGACAAATCATGTCAAATCATACCGAGTGAGGTTGTATGATTTAAAATTAGCCACCTCATAAAATATGGATGAACTGG
>JAUMHP010000074.1:6145714-6163152 GCA_032361065.1 Enteromius trimaculatus | reverse complement strand
TATATAGTTTTGACATGAAACTCTAGATGATACAGTCCGATAGGTCTAACTCAATCTGACTTAATGACATCAGATGGCTCAGCTGACTGGTTTTCTCCTGGACTGGTAGCAAATGATCTTGCTGCTCAGCAGCAGCAGTGTAGCAGATATATATTTCGCCAAGACTAAATACTATAACATTGTCATGATAGAAATGTTCAAGTTTCAAATTAGTTTTAGTTTGTTTCACTTGTTCATGTATTTAAGCTGTAAATTAACATCCATGTGAAATCAAAATGGACTATATTTTGTTAGCTCACATTGCTATTTTTGGTAAACAACTCATCCGTGCAAGTCGAACTGAAAAGAAAAATGGTTTGTCTTTGTAATCTTTAATCCAAGTTTGAAAATGCTCCTCTTCTCTGACAACATCAGTTTGACGGCTTGGCGTAGCACTAACTGATGGCTTCAACAGAAACATATGTTATTAACCTCAGAGCTCAGTGATAAGTGTGCCTTGAACGTATTACCTATCTCTGCCTCTGTAGAGAAAATGAATGGGAACTAGACTCGAGAAAACATGCAATACTATTAAATAAATAAAAAAAGTCTTTGTTAATGATAAAAGTTTCTGGTAATGGTAGAATCTTGCTCTATATTTTTGATTTTTCCAATACTTGAGACAGAAGTAATAAGAAAGATATGCAACAATTGTGCAATTCTCAGTGGCATTACTCCTTCACTTTAATCTTGTCAAGAAACCTGTTTTTGATTGCTGTTGACAATCTATGAAGCATGAATGTATTTTAATGGCTCTTTGCCCACCTTCTCCACAGAGAGGTGTAGAAAGATGGGGAAACACAACAGCAAGCTTGCTCCTGAGGTGCTTGATGACTTGACCAAGAGTACAGAGTTCAATGAAGCTGAGCTGAAGCAGTGGTATAAGGGGTTCCTGAAGGACTGTCCATCTGGCATCCTCAACCTGGAAGAGTTCCAGCAACTATATGTCAAGGTAAAGGAAGTCAAAGGGATGCTTTACACATAGTAAATACCTGCTCTCAGTGTCACCCTTGTGAAGGAAATGTAAAAAAACATAATGAAAAATATAGTCAAGGCATATGCTGGTTAGTAATGTTTTGAAGCATGGCAGCTGGTTTAACCATATTGGTCCTTAGCTGGTTAAAGCTGGTCATGTACTGGTCCAAAGATGGTCCTAGCAACTAGTTCCTGCTCAGGAACATGTCAGGACCACCTTAAACCACCTCATAACCAAACAAGGACCATCTTAAACCAGCTCAAACCAGATGCCTAGCAACATACCCAGCATATTAGAGTATATTACCCAACTTGATTTACTTACACTCATGCTGAACACAAAAGATGTTAAGCAAAATATTGACCTTCATATTTTCCATAAAATGAGATCATATTATGACTAGGGACTGTAAAGCTACAAAAATGATGAAAAGCCACTATAAAAGGGTGATTATCATTTTGGGTGAACTATTCCCTTAAGTAGGGTTATGTAGTTATGATACTATAAAGTGTACTGAAAGCCAGACGATGTATCGGTTTTGTGTCTTTCAGTTCTTTCCTTATGGTGACGCATCAAAGTTCGCCCAGCATGCCTTTCGGACGTTTGACAAAAATGGTGATGGCACCATTGACTTCAGGGAGTTCATCTGTGCGCTGTCCATCACTTCCAGGGGAAGTTTTGAGCAGAAACTCAACTGGGCCTTCAACATGTATGACCTCGACGGAGATGGGAAGATCACACGCATGGAGATGCTGGAGATTATTGAGGTGAGGGATTCAGAGAAGGCATTGCATCACATTAAGACAGATATGTTCGCTTTTAAGAAGTGTGTTCATCCTATTTTTTGGTCCAGGCAATCTACAAGATGGTTGGGACGGTGATCATGATGCGTATGAACGAAGATGGACTGACCCCACAACAGCGTGTGGACAAAATCTTCAGCAAGATGGACAAGGACCACAACGATGAGATCACGCTGGAGGAGTTTAAAGAGGCGGCCAAGAGCGACCCCTCCATTGTTCTTTTACTGCAGTGTGACATGCAGAAGTAAGGGAGGATAGGAGGAAGATTTGTGAAGTGGGGTGGGGGGTGTAGGAAAGAGAGGCGAACCATGTACAGACTTCTAGAGAGATGTAGGTAATAGATAATGAGAGGAAATGTACATACAGTTGAACAGAAGTTAGACTGCATGATAATCTTGGGAATGTTAAGGGAATGATTATGGCCATTTGGAATGATTAGTCAAAGTAATGCAAGAGAGTGTCTTTTCCACCCTGTATCACTTATTACACATTCTGCCAGCTCTCCAGCCTCTAGAGAGAGTTAGAAAGTTCAAAAGATTGCATCTTTAATACAAGACATTTCTTTCCTCAAAAAGGTCACTTCTGAGCCAACTAACACCCGTTTAGGATTAGAAGCATATTTGAAGGATTTAATGTAATAATAATAAATAATTAGAGATAATAACTTAAATTGATTCTGATCTATTTTAATGCATTTTTAGGCATGGCTCTATATTATACACAATACATAAAGATTAATATGGCGTAGAAACAATTTTCACTTAGAGATTGCCAGTACATTCAACAATAATTACAAAGAAATGGCAAGAGAGATATTAATTAACTGTAAAATTTTGAGGTAGAAAGACTAAAATAGTATTTCATGTAAAACTTTGTTTTGTTTGTTTCACTACAAAAAAAAAAAAAAAAATCATGTTATTTAGTGTTTCTATTTTTTATTATTATTTATTGGCGGATATTGAAATGGTATTTGAAATAGTAATCATCTTTGCTGTCAATTAATACCCACTTTATTAATCTTTAAAAACACAAATCATTTAATAACGCTGTTAAATATCATCTTTAGCAAATGAATTTCCATTTTTCATACTGTACGTTTTTATTTTCGAAATGTTTTTAATTTATTAATACAAAATAGTAAGTAATTTATCTATTATTCACTTATCTAGTGTCGAGATTACAAGAACACAAAAAAGAGGGCTTCCGGTTATTAGTTATTGTGCATACCAACAATTATCTGTATCGGCCAAATGTTTCTACCATTTTTTATTTATTTATTTATCTATTTATTTATTTTTTGCCCAGATTGAAAATGTCAGAACAGCAACATACCCGGTTGCGCCAGAGGAAGAGCGTTACAGAGTTTAGGGCAGGACTGAATCCTTTGACATTTGTGGGTGCCTTCATACACAGCGCTCTAACCCAATAGATAACACTCCAGCAACTAATGCTGACACATTAGTGGAGTTTGAACGCATTGCCATAATCTGACGACACCATCACGAAGCACAGTCTTCTAATTGCGTTATTGGCCGAGATAAAACTGAAAAGCCATGGCTGAGTAAAAGGGTCATGCCAGAAAACGAAGAGTAGCTTTAGCTAGAGAACTGACAATATATGTACATGACGACATTTTGTACATAATGCCTATACACATGCTTAATATGTACATGTAAATGTTTCTCTACCTTAGAACTGCTTTCATAATCTGACACGGCTGCAATGGTTTGTGTGCTAACACAAAAAAAACCTTACTGTTCTTACGTATGTGGGACACTAATGTGTGCATTTTCTTCACTATGTTCTGGTGTGAAAGCTGCAGTGTGTGAGTGTGCGAGTTCACGTGAGAGAACACAAATGCCTCAACCTTTGTATTAATTCTTTCTTATGATCTTCACGCCAGTGCTAGGAGTATTACGCCGTCGTGTTTGTTGTTACCTGGTGTGACTGGTGAGCTGTTTATTTCTGTTTTTGTCATGAGAGCTTTAGTTTAGTTCATCTCTTCTTTCATAAGCTTTGCAGGTGTCACCCAAGGGGATTTTAATTGTATGAATATTGTCAATGTTGAACTACCTTTCTTTACTCTTGTAATATAAGTGGACACAAATGTAAACCAGACGCAGAATGTGTAGTATTGTTAATGTTACTATGCCGCAATACTTACTAACATGAGATTACTGTTGCACTATGTAGTGAGTAGAGGAAATAGCTTTAGTTTTAGACTGCCTCCCTGTGGTGAAAGATGTTAGCTAACTTGCCCGGTTAACTTTAGCACCAGATCTTCAAACACTGCGATTTCACTCAGAACCAGGGCTGTCACGGGGTCGAAGGGGTCAACTAAGTGTTGTGATATAGTCTCAAATGAATAAATCTTAATGGAACAGATTTGAAGAAATTTTGCATTCCGTCATTTGCTCACCGAACAATCCTCTGCAGTGAATGGGTGCCGTCAGAATGAGAGCTGATAAAAACATCACAATAATTCACAAGTAATCCACACGACTCAGTCTATCAATTAACATCTTGTGAAGCAAAAAGATGAGTGTTCATGAGAATCAAATCTAATCGTTAACTGTTGATTGCTACAACATGAGTAATCCGTAATATGCTTTATCCTGTTCACTGCATAGGATCCTTTGATGAGCATGTGATGTCATTTCTCCAAATTTTTTCTTTTAAACCTTAAATATACTTCTAGTTCACAATGATCACGCTACTTGAACATTTTGCTATAAAAAAAAGCAATGATTATTTAGCCATCTTTTTAGCTTTATCCACGTGACTTCTTTTTCATTAGTGAAAGGCTGTAGCAATACTCAAAGATTAACCTTTATTTCTTTATGATTTATTTTGCAGCATATCCTGTGACTTTACATCTTCAGTAACAGCAGTTTAAGCAATTTCTTTGCTCGCCTATAAGCACTTTTTTGTCACAACTGCTTTTACACTATTCATGATTTTGTGAAATCCTCGTAGGATGTGTCTCCTGTCACATTCACACACCTCTGCTGCTGTTTTACACCTCTGCTCATGATCAGCAAGTGTAATCGCTTTCTTATTATGTCACACGGTAGCTATCTTTATACTAAACTGTGCTATCCCTTGTGAAAAAGAAGTGTGCTTTATTGTATGTGCACTTGCAGTGTATTTCTAATCTTGTACGTATATTTTAAATAACAACAACTGTAACTGTACCGATAATATACTATGGAATTAAAAGGCCAATTGAAGAAAGTACTTTTATAACTATTTCTTAGTACACTTCAGTCAAATGTAAAATTATGTAACTATAATCTTTTGTCATGGTTTGTCTCGATTTGTTTTTATTAACATATTAAAGTAAATTCATGTAATACAAAAATAACTCCAAAATTCTGCTAACTGCATTTAATGTTAATTTAAACTGTAGTAATATTTAATTGAATTGCAACTAACATGCAGTTAAGTGTCAAAAAACATTACATTCAGTTCACACTTAAGTAAGAACTCTTTTTAAAAGTATGCTAAACTATATTTCTTTTTCACAAGGGACAATCAAATTTAATTGGTCACTGTCACTGAATTTTATCTTTGACCGCAATTCAAAGCTGTGCCAGCATTACTCGATATATGGTCTGCAATCTTTCAGACTGACCATCTGACTATCTAATGATCACTGTGATTAGATTACATAAACGCAGTAATGGTCATGGGTAATGATTATGGGAAGTGCAAAATGGGCTTTGTGAATGTTGTGCAATGTGCTGATCTGCCACTGAGCTCAAGTCCAATACGATCATTTCTGTGCCAAAGACTCTTAAAATTGGATATAATTAAGATATATATTAAATATATATATATAATCACATGCACATAGATGTTCTGAACTTGCACCCAATTATTGAAAATGTACTTCGATGGCATTAATATGTATATTACAGCTTAAAAATGTGTGTAACCTTCCACTGCGAATTCTGATGCTGTCCCAAAATGATAACACTGAAAAGGGAGTCATTGTGTCCATTCATGCAATACAATGCTTTCTGTATGTGTGCTGTGCATTTCTAAATGTCTGGTTTCTGTTCACTTTTTCAATATCGTAAAGCTCCTGGAACAAAGATGTGTAATTATTTTTGTTACATAGAGAATTAAATATGTGGATGTCTACTGAATCATCTCCGGCTGTGTGTTGTTTGTCGTCCTTACTGATTAGGTAAATGCTGCAGACAAATCTATCAGTTTCTCTCCTTCTCGCTCCCTCTCTCTCTCATTGTCATGCACACAAATATTTCAGGTTTTATGCAGACCTGCGCAGTATGAGTCACTCTCGGGAGGTGATGTCATGATAAATGCTGTTGTCATGGCAGCAAGGCTGTATATCTGAAGTGTGATGAGAGAACTGCATAAATGTAGACGTTCCATCGGGGACACTCATTTCACATGCAATTTCCCAACAAATTGATACTCTCAGCCTTTAAGCTAGCTTTTGAGTTATTTGTCTCTTCCTGCCTACCTCAGCTTACTCATTAAAACCATCATTAAAACCCTGTTGAAATTTGCTTCAGCCAGCCTAAACAAGTTTGATGGTCTGACAGAAAGGTTATTATAGTCTAGTCTGCTGGTTCTGTAGGAAAGCAAATACAAATTGTTCATATTACACTGATCCACACAAATGCTGGTAGTTGAGCTTGACACATTTTTTGGTCATTCAGGTCATTCATATTTTCCTAAAATAAGTAAATAAAAATTAGTTTACATAAATGTTAAATGTTTGTATCTGAACAACATTACACATAATATTAAAAAACAACAACTTATCTTTCTGATCACATCTTTATTGTTTTTAGTGCATATGATGTCGGGTTTCTCATGAATATTCATCCCACGTTCGCCCACAGGGATTTGATGTAATCAAAACGAAAGGTGAGTTTGAGCCAATAGCATTATAATTTGCGCGTTAGCCCCGCCCAGCGGGGAGCTGGTGCGGCGTGTGCATGTTTTCCCCTGCATTTTCAGCAAATTAATATACTTAAATGTTATAGATTTTTTATAAATACGCAGGGAAACATTAAGAAGTCTATCTACCAATCTGTAAGGGTTAAGAAAGAGAGTAAGTAACGTTGCCGTTACATACACCAGCAGATATTACTTTCCTTGGCGATAAACTCATTCATTCTGAAGAATTCTGTTAGTTTCGTCAACGTTTAGGAATAAATTACCACACAAGTTGTATCAAAGACTATTGAATACACTAAAGGAACATACATACAGATTTTCGAATTTAGAGTTGTAACTTTACTTTGAAATCGCAGTTTAGTTGCAGAACGTGACATCACTTCCTGGCCGAGCATCATTTGGGGATTAGCTAGCTGCTTAGCTAGCATGTCCCTATAGCTGTTGTGTGGGATAAATTATAATTAAACACTTAATCGCCGAACTGCCACACTTATCCCTTAAAAGTAAGGTGTTTGCATTTCTAACCCACATGTACTCTGCTGCTCTTCATACGTAACGTTAACGTTTGTTTTATTCTAGAATTTACAACCGAATCGTTTTGACTGTTGTTAACCTCGTACAAAACATAGCAATGGCCTTAAACAATAACAATTATGTATGACCACTCATAAATTAGCGTTTTAGTAAAAGGTGTCGCTATTTTGCTTATACGCTGTATTTAAATACGTCTTGTGTTTATTATATGGGTGTTAAGATGTCCGTTATTACTACTGTTAGCATTTACCGTACTAGTAGCGCCCGACGTTACTATGGAGACAAAACGAGACGCTCCAGTTATAATTACTGAAGGTGCAATGCAAGTGTATGATGTTTCTGTGGTTTCATAATACGCGGTTATACTACTAGACAGCTTCTTTCGTAACAACGAGATCTGATTTTTTCGCTAGCAGTGTACGTTACGTGATATGATGCGTAGAGGTTAATTGCAAACATTAGTCCTTGTAATCATTTTTTTGCAAGCATTATTCATCTTTTTTTAAAGAAACTTGGGAGTCATGGAGGAACCAGGAGCCATAGAGGTGACCGTGAAAACTCTAGATTCCCAGAGCAGGACGTTCACTGTCAGGGGAGAGGTGTGTTTCTGTGTGCTTTATGATATTATCAGTCATAGACAAAAAAAACAAAAAAAAACATTTTGAGGACTTTGTTTGTGCTGATTAATTTGCATATAACCCAACTAGCTCGTTAAATAAAGTATAACCCAGACCGCTATATAGAACGGCTGTTAAATACACTTTACATCGATAAACCAATTACGTTTGCCTTTGTAATCTGATTGTCACCTCTCTTGCTTTCTCTCAGTGGACAGTGAAGCAGTTTAAGGAGCACATCGCTTCTGCTGTTGAAATCCCGGTGGATAAGCAGAGATTGATCTACCAGGGTAAAGTACTGCAGGATGAGAGGACACTCACAGAATACAGTGAGTCACTTCTTTACCTCTGTTTTTTTAACTGTCATTAATTACATACACTAACGTCCTTCCAAAGCCCAGTCGATTCTGGGGTAGGGTTAGGTGGGCTATCGTGTACATTTTATCAATACCAATATGATACTGCTCACGAAACAATTACGCACCGGTCCCAAAAAAAGGATTGCTAATTGAAGAAAAACAAATTGTGTTCTGCAGTGGCCCCCCTGGACCACAGGACACAATCGCATGGGTTGCATGGTGACTAAACGCGCTACTGCCAAACCCATAAGACTTTAGTTTATCTTCTGAACACAAATGTAGATGTTTTTGATGAAATCAAAGAGCCATTTAACCCTCCATAGACAGCAATACAACTGAAATGATCCCAGTTCCAGAAACGTAGTAAAAACATTGGTAAGACACCCCATGTGACATCAATGGCAACTTCAGTTTTGCAGCCCTACGAGAATACTTGTTTTTCCACAAAGAAAACAAAAATAACCTAATTTTCTCCACCATTCCTCTCCCCTGCCTTACGTCTTCCACCATTTTAGAGGGAATCATAACGCAATACATACGCACATTTCAATGTACGTATGTATTGTTCGCATGAACGTAATCTGTGGTTGTCTGCGTCTGGTGGAAATTGGATCTGGTTTTTATTTTTGGATATTAATGATAAAAACACATCTTTGTTGCATTTCAGATGTTGATGGGAAGGTCATTCATCTTGTGGAGCGAGCACCTCCTCAGAGCAGTCAGTCTGGGGGTGGAGGAGGTGGAGTTTCTGGCTCCTCAGGTGCAACGGATGGAGGATCCACCTCCTCTCAATCCTCTACTTTTCCAGGAACTCCACATGACCGTAATGCCAACAACTACGTAATGCTGGGCACTTTTAACCTGCCTGTGAATATCATGGACCCACAGCAAATACAGGTTACAGTGCTTTCCTAATGTGAAGAGACACATGTTTGTAATAGGCTATGTGACCCCTTAACCTCAGATAGGCACTGTAATACATGTGTTAGGGGTCCTGCTATTAAAGTAAATTTAAATTTCACCCCTGTAGATGTCAGTGCAGCAGATGCTGGCTGGTGTTGGAGAAATGGGGCGTAATGTCAGAGTGAGCACCAGCACAGGAGTGAGTCATCCTTGCGTCCTCTAAATTCAGCAATCATACTTACATAATTGTAAAGAGAAGCAGTGTACTGAATGTTTGTAGTAGAAGCACTTACTCTTTGTCTGGTCACGGTCTGTCGTTTAAAACGAAAGGTTATCTCTGGACACATCAACAGTAATTTATTTCCTCTCTCACAGAGCAGTGGCTCTGTGGATGTCCATATCAACGTGGACCAATCAGTGCAGAGCGAGCCCAGGATGAGGCTCCAGCTGGCTGAAAGCTTGCTGCGAGAGACACAGGCTTTAATCCACAGACTTGAGGTGCAGAGCAAATATTTACATTGAACAAATAAAACTATCTTTTTGGATTTCTTTATAAAATATAAAAAGTAATTTGGCTCGATGCATATTTTTTGTTAAAAGTAACTTGAACTTTTTGTTTCAGGGTCAGTCAAGTGAACCATCTCAGCAAGAGACATCACATCCTCAGCCATCATCATCCTCATCAATTTCAGCACAGCCAATGGAGAGCTCACTACCTCCACCCTCATCCTCGGCTTCACAGACAGAAGGAGCAACTCACTCTGGACCCAAGTAAGAGAAAATTTTAGGGTCTAGTAGGGCTGCACGATAATCATCGCGCGATATGTAAAGCGCATCTTGTCAGCCGGTTCTGTAATCAGCGGTATATTCCATCAGGTGCGTGATTTTACATTGAGCTGCATTTACTACGCAGAGCCGTTGTTCACTGAAGAGCTGCGCAAAATCACGCTGTTAATGAACGCGAATTTGCGCAGCTCTTCAGTGAATAACGGCTCTGTGTAGTAAATGCAGCTCAATGTAAAACCATGCACCTGATTTTTCACGCATGAATTTACCGCTGATTACAGAACTGGCTTTACTGACAATATGCGCATTACATATCGCACAATGATAATCGTGCAGCCCTAGGGTCTAGGACAAGTGATGTTGCAAAACTAATTTCGGGAGGAGCGCATATGAACAATCAAACAGCTGGCGCCGCATTATCTAACCAATCAGCTCATTTCACCCGTCCAATCAGATTTAACATACCACTATAAATAAGCCAGTTTCCTTCCCTTCCGTGGGGGAATGTGGGGTTCAAGCCAGACACAGAGCTCTGCCCTAGCAAGGGTTCAAACCATTAGGGCTCGGAGTCCTCCGATCTCCCGGCTCGCTTCCGGACAGCACCCCAAACATGCTAATTATTGTATGAGGACGCGCAAACTTTTAAAAGCTTTTTTAAAAAAAAAAAAACATGGGTAAAAAAAAAAAATGGTTAATAGAAAATTGTTTACAATTTTCAAAAATATAGTAAAGTGCTAATATAGTAAAGCACTGAAAATAGAATAGAGAACAGAGTGATGGTAATGTATGATGACAAGATTAAACTATTTATTTATTAGGGTTAGGGTTAGTAATAGGGTTAGGGTTAGGGTTAGGGTTAGAACCCTAATAACTTGAAATTAGGTGCCCACAAAACTGAATGTAGTTAACTGAGATTAGTTAGTTAGAAAGAAAGTACTCTAATATTTTGTTCAATTATTACGTTTTATTATACTTTTCAAAATATATTTCTAATACACATGTCCCTGCTCAGTAAACTACATTCAGTTTTGACTTCAATAAAACTTCAATATTGTTTGTAGAAATCATGATTTTTGATGAAAATAAAGTAAAAAGAACAGCATGTATATAAAATAGATATTTATTAACATCTAAAGTTGTACTGTTACTTTTGATATGTATCCGCGCTGACTGAAAGCTAAAAAAATGTGTCATTGAACATCTATCATGTCTTTGTCCAATTACTTTTTTTAACGTTTACAAGTGTAACTTTTTTCCATGTCACAACAGTCACCCCAGCCCTTTAGAGTTGGTGGAGGTTCTATCAGAGGTGCGAAGGGTGGAGGAGTGCCTCCGTCCATTCATGGAGAGAACACATTCCATCCTTGGAGCAGCCAGTTCTGCTGACTACAATAACAATGTATGCCCTAGACAGTTTGTTATTTAATTGTCATGTGTGTTGTAAGGCATGTTCATTTTCTAAAAATTGGTTTCTTGGACAGACTCAAGAACGGGAGGAAGATCAGCGTACTCTCAATTTGATTGGAGAGTCACTCCATCTCCTTGGCAACACATTGGTGGCTCTGAGTGACCTCCGATGCAATTTATCAGCTCAGCCACCCCGCCACTTACATGTGGTGCGGCCTATGTCTCACTACACCTCCCCTGTTGTGCTGCAGAGTGGGCCGTCTCATATTCCCATTCCGGTGAGCTAAGTACCTATACATACAAAACTACTTTCATGCTGTTAGTATCGAACAGTTAACCTCGAACTATATGTCATCTAGATGAACCTGGGCTCCACTGTGACCATGACGGCAAACAGCAGACATACAAGCGATGGACAGGCCCAAACCTCACAGCCCAGCAACCAATCAGAGCCACAGGGTCAGTCGCCGCCTCCTCCACCGAATGGAGCCAGCCAACAGACGGGTCATGGTCAGGGGACTCCAAGAGTGATCAGAATCACTCACCAGACCATGGAGCCAGTGGTCATGATGCAGATGAACCTGGACGGTATGTCACCAACCCTTCCAATCATAAACTCAGTGTTCTTAGCCCTGTGTTTTAGCCATGTTGCCCATTCCTGGTCTGCTAAACTTCAGAATATTCCAAACACTTTTCTTCGTCATGATGGGATTTTACAATTTAAAATGGTTGCTTTCAGAAAAGGAATTTTGAGACCTGGAATGGGTAGCTGTAGTATAACTGCCGACCACTGATCTGTGCATTTCTGTGCAGCAGATTCAGACAGTGGAGCGCAGGGCCAAAGGCAACAGAACCCCAGCGCTGCTGGAGAGACTGGTTAGTTTCCACCCCTCTCTGTAGTCAGTAACCAGCCATGCCAACATTAACATGTGATAGTATTTTAAAGAAACAAATTCACTTAAAAAATATGCTTTATCATCATTTACATGCCCTTATGTCGTTCAAAACCAGTTTGACATATTGTTTTAAACTAAACACAAAAAATATCAGTAACAGTTTTTATTAGTAATGTATTTTTGTTAATTTTATTAGCTTTTATATATTCCTATTTAGTTTTTAATACTTCTAAATATACATATTTTTAAGGACCAAAAATGGTTTTGAATTTATTAAAATTGTATATTTTAATTTATTATCTTATTCAAAAATACGTTTTTATTTATGTTATCGATACTGCTCTGACTTTCTTCAAAATTCAAGTCATACAGGTTTGGAACAACGTGATTGTGAGTAAATGACAGGATTGTTCATTTGAGTGGTGCATAAGTACTTTTTTTGCGCTGCGATGTAACACAGTGGTTTTTTGTAAGTTGTTTGTAGTCTTCTGTGTTAAATTTAGACCTTGCAGCAGTTTTAATTTCCAACAGTGGTATTTGTCACTTTTTACTAAATTCTTTGCGTCTGTTCTCTGAAGGAACCACCGCACCCATCCATGTACCAGGTCTGCCACCGGAGTTCATGCAGGCCATCATGCATCAGATCTCCCAGCAGGCTGCCACCATGACAACCGCAGCCACTGCCGGACAACCGGGGCAGGGCACTGCAGGCGCAGGTGCCCAGAGTGCTGACAGCCCGGCTCCTCCACCACCTCAAGCCCGGGTGGTCATCACACGGCCAACCTTATCTCCACACATCCCCCAACCCATGAGTACCAGAGGGACCACCATCAACCTGCGGGCAACAGTGCCCCCATCAGCAGGACAACAGACTAACCAAGTATGAACTTTTAATTTATGAACTTTTTATTACTGTACATTGTTGTTGCTCCTCTATGCTGTGCCTTTTTGAAACAGGTAAATTTTTTACAAAGTTCATTGTTCTGAGAAGTGAGGCGTGCTCTAATTGGCCAGCTATCCACAAGTGTGTAACGGAAATGTTATGCCCCTGACCATAACGTGATGCCGTGTCCCAGCACAATGACACAAAAACAATAAAATCCCTTAATAAACAAGGACATAATCAGTTGTTATAATGACTTATGTCTCTTTAAGCATTGCGTTGCATCGTACCCCATAAACATTACCATGTCTGCATTTGTGATCATAGAAACGACAAACAATAAGCACTACTCTACACTGCTCAAAACTCGTGTTTGAATTCTCAGCAGAAAATCCTTAAAATATGAAAACATATCTACTAACAGACTGTGATTCAGAAGTCCTTGCAAAGTCGTAATTGCCCCACTTTATAGAAACAGCCTTTTTGCACAGCTGGGTTACTCTCCTCCCAGGTTCATGAATAGTCTTTCGTAAAGGCTCTGAACACACTCTAATAATTGTGTTGAATTGTTCTGGAATAGTGTTGTAAATACAACTTAACCACTGATGTCTTGTTGTGTTCTCTTTTGAAAGCACAAACAAAATAGTACTTTCACAGCGGGGCACAGCATCTCCAGACCATGGCGCTGGCAGCAACACTACAACGGGAATAATAGTTCCACGTTCTTTTTTTTTTTGTATAAACATTTGGGCAGTGTTATGCAAGCAAACTCACACAGTGACGTAGAAAAGTGGGGGTGTGTTTAAACAAGACATTTTAGGGGTTATGGACTCTTTGTTTTTGAGATTTTAGTCTTTGAAACTTTAGGGATCTCATCTATGCACTAACAGCTTGTAACACTCCAAAGAGAAAGGAAAATGTCAGGCTTGAGTGATGTGAGGCTTGATTTTACCATATCGAATCTCTTTGCATAAAACTTGTTCATTTTTGTTCTTCAATCAAGGGCAACCCCATGACATCCTCCCCTCTCACACAGATGGTCAGTGGTTTGGTAGGGCAGCTTTTGTTGCCATTGCACACAGGTGAGTGGTCCTTACCTATTCAGGTCCTGTGCAAAAGCTTATAAACATTCCATGTTTTCCATCTTCAGGCGACCAGACGTCCACTACCTCATCATCCGAATCCTTCTCTTTCTCTACCTCCACAGCTACCACTTCCTCTTCCTCTATTTCCTCCTCCGCTGCTCCTCCATCCTCTGCTAACACATCCGGTCAGACGTCGACCCACACCACCAGCACGGCATCTGTGGGGCAGTCCCAGGAGGTTGGCCCAGGAGATAACCTAGCTCAGCTGCTGGGCTCACTTTTGGGTGGAGTTGCTGGAGCTGGTGCAGGGGTGTCTGGAGGTCCTCCCTCCATTACGGTGACTGTTCCAGGTGTCCCTGCATTTATCCAGGGCCTGTCCGAGTTCATTCAGGTTGGAGGCTTCCTACGCAAAAGGGTTTTTGTAGTCTGATTTTACCAAAGGTTTTATTTAAACGTCCTGTTTTCTTTGTAGTCCGGCCAGCCTGTGTTTCCGCCACCAAACCAACAGCCTTCACCCTCACAAGCCACACCCTCTGCCCCTTCAGGAGCAGCCCACACTACCGCCCCTCAGCCTCCCAGTGGAGGTGGAGAGACCCTTAGCCCTGAGCTTTTCACAGGCATCGTGCAGGGTGTCCTGTCCACAATGATGGGCTCACTGGGTGCTAGTCAAGGCAATACTGAGAGCATTGCCCAGTTTATTCAGAGACTTTCCCAGACCAGCAACCTCTTCACTCCTGGAGCTGGAGATGCAGTGGGTCAGTTTTTGTGCTTCATTGGCTAAACTCAATGTTGCATTTGATGGTCTCATACTGACTTGCACTGTCTGTGTTTGTTTGGCAGGTTTCTTTGGAGATCTGCTGTCTCTGGTGTGTCAGAGTTTCTCAATGGTAGACATGGTTTTGCTGCTACATGGTAATCCTCAGCCTCTGAGCCGCATCCAGCCCCAGCTCACGGCCTTCTTCACTGAGCACTATCTGCAAGGCCGAGAGCCCACTGATACCAACATAGCTGTGAGTCTGAGCTTACATGACTTTAATTTCAGATGAGTTACATACTCAATTAACATACTTAAGAATTTTCCAACAATACATTATCTTTGACTATACATATTACACACTAGTGTTCATTTTGTCAGCCATTTTTTATTTAGACTTAGTTCTGTGAAATGTACTTTTTAGTTGTCTTGTTTATCAGCCTTGGCCTGTTTTTGTTTAGTTAATTTATTTTCGACTAAATGAGCGTTTTAATCCAGTTTTAGTCCGCGCACTTTCATTAATAAGCACAAATCAATAGAATGCCTCATACACATTGTTTATTTTCTAATGTACTGATAATAGGCTACTTATATAAATGAAAAATGTCTACATTATAAAAACAACCATGACATTTCTAATAGTAATTTATTTTTCTTCTATTAAATTAACTGCGTAGGCACATTTATTCAGAAACTTTATTCAGATTGCTAAACTTTTTTGATAAAAAAAAAAAAAAAGCTGATTAAAAAAACCTTTCTACGTGTATTGTTTGTACTTGAATTTTATAGCTCTTTTGTTGATTTAATTGCTTCCTTTGGCCTTATTTGTAAGTCGCTTTGGATAAAAGTGTCTAGTAAATGTAAATACTGGTGCTGTACTAATGCATGGTAATGATACTAATGGTATCGTTCTTGTTGTTTAGAGTGCTGCCGAGGATCTGATCAATGGACTAGAGGAGTACATTGCAGAAAGTTTTGTAAGTATTGTTTGCTCCTGATTTATACTGTATCATCTGTTCATCATGCATTCTAAATTATAGTCTTTGTGCTGTGTCTGCTTTAGTCCACTGTGACTGTTCGCGAGGGAGTGGACATCATCCAAACCAACATATCCTTCCTGAGACAACAGTTCACTCGCATGGCTACTCACATTCTGCGTTGTACAGGTGACCACCATACTATCCACACAGACCCGAAAACTGCTCTGACCCCAGTATTCAAATTCCATGACTTTATTTCTCATTGGGGAAATTTTTTATATTAATCAGTCGAATCAAGAATTCAAAAGATATGATGCAAAGAGTAAATGGAAGCTGTTTTGGCAATCTGTTCAGTCTTATCTTATTATTAGTCATTATATTAGTTGTTTCAGATTTAATTTATTTAATTTTAGTTGGAATAATTTTTGTTCTTCATTTTTTGTAATATTTTTGTTGTTAACAATTACGTTGTTTCTCGTGTCTTTCCAGATAACACATTTGGCCAGCGTTTGTTGTATATGTGCACCCAGGGTCTGTTTGAGTGTTTGGCTCTCAATCTCTACTGCTTAAGAGGAGAGCAAAGAGCGTTAACCACTGTCATCAACCACCGAATTGTAAGATTCATTAACTTATGCTCATGAGGGCTGTTTGGTAATTGCACCGAATGCATCTTTTGACACGTTCATGTTTTACACCTCACTTAGAGGAGGATGTCAGCTGAAGTGAACCCCAGTCTGGTTAACTGGTTGACCAGTATGATGTCCATGAGGCTGCATGTGATTTTAGAGCACAATCCAGTCACTGAAGACCAGATTCAGCATTATGTCATCTATACGCAGGTATTCACCCTTTCATCAGGATTCACTCCTAAAGCGAACCACAAAATAAAAATGAATATGCTTCTGTTATGTTTTTCACAGAGGGAGTCATCTCAAAGAACAGAGTCAGAAGCACTTGCAAGCCAGCAGTCAGATAATATGAGTGTTGAGGTATGTTTTAACTGATTTTCTAAGAGATTCTATTCACTGGGTTTCAGTTAGGTTAAGATAGAAAGTTAACATTTTTAACTAATATATTTTTTAATATTTGAAATTCTTCTGCTCACCAAGGCGGAATTCATTTGATCCAACTACAGCAAAAACAGTAATATTGTGACATATTATTTTTTTATTGTAATATATTTTAAAATGCCATTTATTCCTGTGCTTTCAATCACTTCAGTATTCAGTATCAGGAGGATATTCAAAAGAACAGTATTTATCTAAAATAGAAAATTGTAGAGTAATAAATGTTTATTGAGGAGCAGATCAGTATTAGAATGAAAATAATACACGGTAATAAGTTGCATTTTAAAATATATTCAAAAAGAAAAGTTATTTTATATTGTAATTACTGCTTTTGATGTATTTTGGATCAAAGAAATACAACTATATAAATATACATATATATTTATATATATATTAGGGGTGGGCATAGATTAA
>JAUMHP010000074.1:6110401-6141871 GCA_032361065.1 Enteromius trimaculatus | reverse complement strand
TGTCACTGTTGATAGTGTAAAAATGATGCATTTTTGAAAGGTTGTCCGCTATAACAAAAAATAACGAGAATTAAACTATATTCAAGTAAGTATTCATATACGATAATAGTCCTATTTGAACCTATGCAACAAAAACATTATTTTCCAGATACTTAAAATACCTAAATGTAAATGGACAACAAATAAGAACAGAAATTACAAATACTGTATCAATGTCAGTACGCATTTATTTGAACATAGTGAACACAGGTTTTTGGGTAATTAGCACAGAAAAAAATAACCAGAACAATTACTCAGCCATGTTTTAAATGGATCTGCTTTAACAGGTTCTGTTTCAGCTTTGAATTGGACAGATTGTGGAGTGACAGCGTTTCATGTTTTTATTTAAAAGCACAAGCACTTGAGACAGATGTTCTGACTACTTTGCGACACAGGATGTCCATTAAAGTGTTTGGTCTTTCTCTTTACCACAGGAAGCTAGAGCGGTTGAACTGTTCTTGTGTGTGGACAGCATGTGTTATCACACTAAACGCACTGACAGTTATCACGGAGGTAAACTGACCAATGATCCGGGAGAAAAAAAATAACCCACGCTTTGCTCTGCAGATGCAAATGCACTTCTAACTACACTTCAATGGGAAAGAATTTGAAAGCACGTGTCTTTCAAATAAGAGTGCTTCATTTACATGGATGGCATGGCAAGACCAATAAAGACTTGGCAATGTATTTATGCAGGGAGTCGTATTGGCTGATAACTTGTATCATGTGACTTGCACATCTAAAACAAGTCCAGACAAGAAACTAAACTCTCTATGCTTAAAGGCAGTCCCTGGCATCACTTTCCCTTAGAGGTCACCAAAAACGTGAGAAGACGTGAAACGAAACCACTGGTTTTCATGTACCTTCCTCTATAACATTTAAACCAATGCAACTGGTGAAACTCCAATTAATATATAAATACAAAAAATATATAATTAATTATTACAATGTAAGCTGATCAAGACTTGAATATCATGAACAGTTCCTCTGCTGATTGATTACTTTGAATGTGAGCTGGGCTTTTCTCCCAAAAAACTGGTTACCGATATCTCATTCACTCAACCCAATACAGCGCTGGATCTTTTACAGTCTTTTTGTTAATGGTGTGACCAAACGCTTCCTCGCTCTGGTCCTGCTCAGGCTCGGGTCTGTCGGAGGGAAGACAGCAGAAGTGGAAGCAGATTGAGAGCGGGACGGTGCTCCTGAATGCCCAGAGCCACCAGAGCCCCGGCCAGCATTGAGGTCACTTTGGGCAGCAAGGGAGGACGAGCCTCCATAACCTGCCAACACAGATAAAACACTACGATTGAACCAGAGATAACGCACTGACATGTTTTTCAATCAGAGGGCCTCAGCAGGTGTCCAAAGGATAACTCACCCAAAAAATGAACATTGTAGTGAACTTCAATTAATACATTGTTATTAATATATGAATAACCATACTCTAAATTAAGGGTCAGCCTAAATTTGAGGCCTGCGCAGGTCTCTACTTTAAGTTTAGGGAACTTCCCCTTCAAATAATAAGGCTGCATTACAAATAATCCTTATTTGTGTGTTTGTTTGATTGAATGAGCTGTAAACTTTCCAGCAATCTCTATATTTATCTGTCAGGAATCTATATAAAGCTTGCTGTGTGACATTAGTCTTAAAAGATTATCTGTGACACAATCTATTTTTAGTCCTCTAGCTGTGTTCTGATCCTCCTGATTATTTTTTTTCTTTGTATTTCACTATATTAATATGAAAAAACAATAGACACTGTGCAGATGTGGTCTGCTACTATTATCTCCAAATCCTCACTCACATCTCTTTCCTGGTTTTTCACACAGCCTTTTAAAACAAAACTGTGTAAAACTTTTTTACTTCTAATCCCTATCGGTTTACTGAAATAAATCTGGAAAATTAAGCTTTTATCTGCTGAAAATGAGAGAAAGCACTGTGGAATCATCCATCCATCCATCCATCCATCCGTGTTCCAGTTAATGAGAAAAACGTTTTTATTATCAATAAATAAATAAATCAATTTTTTTTGTTTGTTTGATTTTTTTAATGTAATTTATTTTATGTAATTTTTTTTTTTAAGTATATTAAAAAAAAAGTATTTTAAAAAGATTTTATTGCAAACTTCACCTTTTCAACTTTATGCCGGTGTATTCGTCCATCAGATCCAACGTAGAAGGTGGAGAATGCATCATATGTTCTGAACAGAAAAAAACAATGAAGACGAGCACAGACCAAGGTTTTGAGGAGTGGTCACAGCATGTCTCACCTGTAGAGGTGGCTCTTGTCTTTCTTGTAGAAGAAAACCAGAATGGAGTGGAAGGGCATGCCTTTGACTCTCCAGCGAGCTTTGATGGAGCCATCTTCTGGATGCTTGGTCAGCTTCAGCACTTCCAGCTGAGCCTCCGCATAATAACACAGACACATCAATCGCCAAAGCGTCAGAGTCAGCTGGTACACTTCACGCCCCCTTCAGAGACAAAAGAATAGGCATTAATAGGCAATAAGACATGCAGCAATATAAACATCTCGAGGTGACAAAATTAATGGTTTTGCTTGCAAAAACTTCTCAAAATGTAAATACTGTATCGGTTTTGTAATTGTGTTGTTGACCTTCCTATAAGCTGTAAAAACAAGTGGTTATCATTTCCTGAGTTTACCACACCCATTTATTGCGAATATGTAACTAAAAGAGTTTAAACAACAACCATCACAGAGGTTTACTGACAGCTAGTATGACTAGAAACCCTTTACCTTGTTTTGATGTTCAGAAGACCATTGATGAACTCAATATCTTCAGAGTACATGCCGTAGTCATGTTTTTTGACAAAGAAACCAGGAAGCTGAAACACAGCGTAGAACCTTAACAGTTAGCCAAGATTACACTGCGATAACATTTATCAAAAATACAACCTGACGACAAAGGCATCCTCAATTTCAAATCTTTTCCTGAAGGCTGTAGGACAGAAGTCATATTCATACATTCTCCATATCACGCATTGTTTCCCCCATTAATTTTTCTATCTTATCTTACCTCCACCCTCAGCTTTTCATGCATCAGGGCCAGTTTCTCATCATCCTCCATGTCTCTCTGGCTGGAGCTCTTGTCCACCCTCTCAGTCTCAGCACGGCTGTAATGTGTGACGTTGAGGACCGGATAAAAGCTCAGCTCGGCCTGCCCTTTTTCTGCTTTATCTACAATCTCTGAAATAGACTCCATACCAGGGCAGTGGAAACAAAAGAAGCGAGAACCCAACATAAAAGGCGCAGGGCATCCGTCGGTCTCAAACAGACTCCTTGAGGAGCCTCTCTCCATCAACTGGTTTCCCTCAGTCCCTATCTTTCTGGTAACGCTAATGTCATCCTCTCTGCTCCCATCAACAGTGGTCAAAGGAAAAAGCAAGTCAAAAGGTCTGTTGGGTCCCAAAGCAAGGAGCTCGCTTAGTTTGGCCGGCCCGAGAAAGGGCACTTCCACCAAGCTGTGCTGCTCATCGCCCTCTCCAGGTTTGAGCAGGACAGGCAAACTGATGGCCTCCTCCCATTCCTCTTCCTCTAGGCTGGCCGCTCGGTTTGGCTGGCATGCGTGGTGGAAAGGATGGGACAGGGATGGCTGCTTAACGGACAGGTAACGCAGACTGTTCGGAGGAGCCAAGGCCCATGATGCACTGCTCAGGGTCCTACAGTTGTCATTAAAGTGAAATTCGGTGGTCTATAAATCAAAAAGAATTTGATTAAAGATCATTCTAACTGGCCAAAGCTTTGATTATTTTGATAATTGTTCTTTACCCTTTGAAAATTTGGGGGTTTACAGGTTACCTAAAAATTACAATTATCCCATTATTTACTCACCTTTAAGTGTTATATTTTTTAAAAATGTCATTGAATGGTGGTAGATTTTGAAGTCCAATAAAGTGCATCTGTCCCTAAGATGCTTTACATTGCTGTGGGGGTGAATAAAGACCTCCTGAAGTGAATTAATGTACACTAATCTTTCTAATTTGTGGCAGGTGTTTTGTTCTCTCCTATGCATCCACATTCATCTTTTCTCACTAAAGCCAGTGCATTCAACAGTTAGCAAAACCATTTGAAATATTACTATTTTTCTTACACAAACGCATTGATTCATTTCTGAAGGCCCTTATTAACCTTGCACTTATGCACTTGTTTGGGCTTCAAAACCTTAACCACCAGCCACCATTAAAAAGCCTGGAAGAGTCAAAATATTTTTTAATATAACTCCATCTGTATTTGTCTGAAAGATTTAAGTCATATACTCTGAGGATGGCTCGAGGGAGAGTAATCATAGGGTTTATTTTAACCCTTTAACCCTTTTTCCAAAATTGTTTTAAATCATTTATTCATTGTTTTACAATGTGTACCTGACATAAATTCCAGCACTGTTTCGTCACCGGTTGCCTGCCGCCATGGTTCCTGACACACCCCACCCAAAGAGAGACACCTCCTCTGCACACAGCCATTCAAGTCAGGGTGCTGAGGTGACCTCGATGGAGTCTCAGTGAGATGACATCATCAAGCTACTCAAAGAGGAGGAAACAGGACCTCTCCCATCCACCGCTGCCTCTGATTACTCACTCATCCACAGAGAAATGTCTGTCCCTCAAAACGTAACCTGGGCAAAAACAAAAACACATTTAAATCACATTAACAAGACCAGATATTCATCATTTTTAAACAAAGACAACTTAAATACTTCTAAAAAAAACATTTTAATATGATGTGCTCCGTAATGTGAGTTGTGGAAACTGTGATAGGTTGTTATTTGTTTCAGAAATCCTTGATAAATTGAATTAGATAAATCTTTTGTAATATTAGAAATGTCTTTATTGTCCATTGTGATCACATTAATACATCCTTGCTGGTTAACAGTAATGGTTTATTTCAAAATAACATTTTTGAATGCTAGCATACACAGTCACAGCAACTAGCACAAAACATTAAATGAAGACGAATGGAACACACACACGCGATATCAGTAAAATGTCCAATAAAAAGGTGTTACAAGGGCTAAATTACATTAAATACATTTTACTTTTACATAAGGTGAGAGCTTAACTCTAGTACAGCAGGAGTGCATGGCATACATCACTGCCAGACAAAGGCAGCAGACGTTTAAGAAAGAAAAAGGTCTACCTAGAGAGCACTTTTGCCGTCGTAGGTGTGTGCAGCACATTTAGGTATCCGTAAATGCTGTCAGAGCAGCTATCGTTAGCGCACTAAAGAGTGAGTGGCAGCAACAAATGTGAGGCAGAAAAGGGGCAAAAGCTGACGGTGTGGTGTCTTAAAACCTAGTTTTATCAATATAACGTTAATAAACATTATTTTAGAACTTGTAATTATACGCCTATGATGGCCGTGCCCCGTTTCTTAATGCTCACACAAGTCCTTAATACAGAAATATACAATAAAAAAATTAAAGGGTGGAGGTCATCCGGTTGAATTAAATGAGGAGAAATATTTTATATTTACAGTAGGGAAGTATTTACAGTGATCAGACGCAGCCTGAAACATGCACATCACGCTTTGGTCATACTTTAGAAATCAACACTTTCTCTCTGACCCGACAACCTAAACAAGTACTACCAATTCATTCTGAAACAAGTTCAACATTTAAAAAGACGGGGCTTCTGCTTAAAGAGATCAAGATGAATAGGTTTCTTGTGTGATTAGGTTGAACAGATAAGTTAATAGTTAGTCTGTTAGGTCTTCATATCTGTACATGCCAGTCATTTGTTAGCTGTCCTGCTTGTAAACATGAGATGCATACCCGTCCTCACTGAATCTGATGAAGTGCTGTGGAGCGTCAGCTCACTGTGCAGAGATGCGAGAGTGTATCCAAATCTGATTTCGGTGTGATTTAGAAATATGAATCTGTTGTCAACGTTACACAAATGTCACTCTCCTTGTGTCCTTGCTTAGCGTCAGTCCGCGCAACTGCGCATGCGCTTATCCCCTTCTAGAAGCGGGATCTGCTTGTTACAGCGGCATCTAGCGGCGATCGCGACCTACTGCAAGAAGATCACGCCCCGTGCGAAAAATGGCGGCTTTCTCTTTTCAAAATAAAGGTCTTAAAAAAACAAAAGCACCAAATAACAATGACTTCATCAAAATATCGGCTTTAAAAATGTCAAAATGTTTGGCATACTTTAAAAGTTAAAAAAAAAAAAAACATTTAGGACGTTCCCTTTCAGTTGTAAAAACACATAACCTACAGGGAACAGTCCCAGAACGTTCTTATTTGGTTTCCAAAAACATAACCAAATGGGAACCAAACTGGAACGTTAGGTGGACACTAAAATAATATAATTGTTACATTATTTTTTTTTATTACTTCTTTAAGTAAATTTAACTTAACATGAAATGAAATTAGTTATATATACAGTGGTAGCCAAAATTATTAGAACAAGCAACATCTCCAAGACCTGCCTGCAAACCTGCCTGAAAAACTATGCGCAAAAGTGTCATAAACTTAAAAAAGTATTGTAGCTTAGCAGGTAGGCTTACTGTTATTATATTAAATTTGTACAGGTTATACGGCTTTTTCTTTGAAATCATGTTTTGGGAAGCGCCAGTGCAATGCTTTTAGCGGCCTGAATGAGGGAGTGGCGCTGTCGCAAACCGAGCTCCCGGCGTTTGAGTATCTGAGGCAGTGCGCGGATAGGCCGCATGTGATGTGAGCTTACTGGGCTACAGTGTGCTCGTGTGCATTGTCAGCTGTGATACATCCCCGATTCTGGGTTAACATATCTTTGGGTTTTCATTCCTTGTGACAAAAAAGATTTAGTAGAAAAATGCCAAAGAAAGCAAAAGAAGTCGCAGAGTGGGAGGGTGATGATGAACCACAAACAGGTAATTTAGGATTGTGCGTTTCTGTTAACGTTACACCGCAGCCTCTTTATACTAACGACATGAATATGATTGATGGTAAAAGTTTACATGATGACAACTCCGTTATTAAATTATTTTTGACTGAGGTTGGGATTTATTGTTGTTATATTTGCTTAGCCAACGACAGAAGCGAGTTAATGGTGGTGCGGAGTTTGATGTTTCACTGTCATTGCATCATTATGTCATCCTGATATAATTTAAGACCATATTCGCTTTTTGATTTATGTTTCAACTGCGCAAGCTTTAAATGCTGCTATAGCGATTGTTTTAACATCTTGTGAACTGCCTACATAGACAGCATTTTTCTGGGACGTGTCTGTGCTGTCCCAAAAATGCTGTATAGGTAACGTTAGTCAGCTCGCTAGTTTTTTTTTTTTTTCGTTCTGTGCCATTGTCATACTTATGTCAAATAGCGCATGTTCATTTGAGTTTGTTTCGTGTGTTTGAGTGTATTTATGTGTACTAAAGTTCTTAACATAATGATTTTTCTTTTCTCAGACAAACATATCAAAAAAGGAAAGAAGGATAAGAGGGGGAAGAAGAGTGTAAGTTTTTCTTTTAACTTTAATAAACATTATTATTCTTCAAATCTAAAGATTGTTCAAGTTCAAACAAATATAAAAAAAAACAAAAAATCTAAACTTTTTTTTAAATCTAGCTAAGCATTATATGATGTTTCTTATTAATATTTAATTAATGTTTAATGATTGCACCAGCTCTAACAGAATCAAAGTAACAATTGCAAAAAAATAATAATAAATACATTTTAAAACTAATACCTCTGGAGTTGCTTTATACATTGTGTATTGCTGTATTTTTTTGTTTTTGTTTTCATCTTTAGTTTTTTGAGGAGCTGGCGTCAGACACTAAACAAGAAAAAGTAGAACAGCCACCAGTCAAAGAGGCACAAGGGAAACAGGTGCATTGTTTTTTTTGTTTTTCATTATTTCATAATGGTCGCACTTTATTTTAAGATGTCCTTGTTACAGTGTAGGTATACATTTCAGTGCTGAGTACATTTGCTTACTACATGGTTTGGTTTAGGGTTGATTGTATGTAATTATGCATAATTTATTGTCATTATAATAGTAAGTACACAAGGACCCCTTAAAATAAAGTGTTGTCGTATATTTAATGAAATTGAAAGTGTATTTATTTACAATCTAATATGTTATGTTTTGGGGTTGATTTTCCATTTGCTGTTAGCCTCAGAAGAAAAAGAAAGACCGACGGAAAGGGAAACCAGGAGACTATGAGGATGACGATGATGATGCAGAGGTCATGGAGCGCCTCAAGAAACTATCAGTCCAGCCCAGTGATGAAGATGAAGAAGAGGAAGAGGGTAATGTCACAAACTTGATTAGTGCCAGTATGTCACGCATCCCACCACATACTTAAAATGGTTTATTTTTATTTTGCAGTGGTTGCTCCAGTCAAAGGAGGAAAGAAAAACAAAGTGAGCTGATCTTTACTGGGATGCTCTTTGTGGACAGAATAATTTTCCTCCTACTGCACAGTGAATAGAACAGTGCCATTTAAATGCCATTGTCCTTCTCTTTCTGTTAGGGTGGCAACATATTTGCTGCTCTGAGTCAGGGGCAAAGTGATGATGATGAAGAGGACGCAGGTGATGACGATGATGTTGATGTTGATGAAAAACCCCAAAGCAAGAAGAGCTCAAAGGTACGTGCTTCCCATTTCAGGGTCATTCTGTATTCGGTTTAATTTATATGAATATGTATAAATGTATTTACGCATACATGAAATGAACATAAATGTATATATAGTTTTATGGGAAATTAGTCAGTTTTATTGATATAATGCTTTATACATTAGAGTATCACAGATACTAGTTTTAATATTTGGTTTTTTTGTTTGTTTGTTTTTAGATTTCAGATTAAGATTTATATGCCTTTGTTTATATAACTTGTAGTGTATATTATCATTTGTCAGTTTTTTATTTTATATTTTTTTTATGTATATTATCATTTTTCTTGATACACAGAGCCGTAGATCACTCAGGAGCTACGCAATTTTGCGATCAAAATCGGAAATGAATCGCTTCCGATTTTGATCGCAAAATTGCGTAGCTTTACTAACGTGATGCGCATGCATGAATCGACGATTAAATCGCCCAGCCTTACTATCTGTACATCACTGGTCATGATATTGTCTTTACAGCATCATAAGATTCCACATACGTAACCACAATACATATACGTCACACACCGCATAACCCATCCTCTCTAATATTGTGTTTATTCCTATTTCAGTCCCATTCCTCATGTCTTCTCTCTCTTCATGACATTCCCAGTGGAATTCATTCCATCTGCATTGTTTCAGTCATTAAAAGTGGAGATTCTTAATGGAATCATGTAATATTTGCACTTATGTGTCATCCATCCTAATTGAGGGTTTATACAGTGCAAGGTTGATTCGTGTCATTTACCATTTCAGTTCATTCCAGTAATCAAGATGCATGCTGTCACTTTGTTTGTAGTACAAAAGGGAAGAACACATTCGGCTGCGTTTTGAATATTTCTACATTCATAAGCACATGTGCCTGTTTCTGTACATGTATGTATGTGATTCAGGAAGTTGAGAAGGTAACCAAGGGCAAGAAAAAAGATAAGGCTAAACCTAAGATAATAAAGGTGGGTACATGGGATTGTTTCTTTATATTCTTATGCATCTCCTTTCTTCCAAATTCACATCTTCTGTTTATTTCCCACCTTGCAGTTTTTTCTTTATTGCTACATGACGGAAGTGCTTCGCTCATCATGGAAACTAACCCTTTTCTGTGCATTCCAGCCTTTCTTACTAATACTGTGTCTGATCGGTGAGCGGTGCTCTGATCTTTCCTATAGAAGCTTTGGTTTACTATCTTCTCTCAAACACAGGAGGCCTCAGAGGATGAAAAAGATCAAGAGATGGAGAAGAAAGATGAGAATGAAAAGAAAGGATTGAAGAAGGGCAAGATGGTCACTGCTAAAGCATCTAAGGTGTGTGACTCAGTTTTGATGAATGCGATTTGTTTTCAAAAGCCAGTTAAAAAATCCTAGTGTGTGCAACCTAAATGCCATCTTAATGTTGACAGGAGGAAGATGAAATTGAAGAGAAGGAACAAGAGAAATCTCAGAAGAAAGGCAAGAAGGAACAGCCTAAGGTCAGATTAAGATATTTTTATGTATGTATTTATGCGTTAATGTACATGCATACTTTTATGATTTGGAATCTCACGACAGTAAAAATGTTATTTATTTCTGTGATGCTACGCTGAATTTTCAGCACGAGTACTCTAGTCTTCAGTGTCACATGATCCTTCAGAAACCCCTCTTAAGTGTTGATTTGCTGCTCAAAAACGTTTTATATAGGCTGCTTCCCAAGCTCTAAAAAGGTATTCCAAGACAGGAAGGCATCAAGGCTCATCCAAATTCTGCTTTATTTCCTGTCTAAATAGAAATAATTTGTCATTTTATAAGTCTTTACATTCACTTTTTAGTAATAAAAATATGCAACAAACGTCATATGCTTAATATATTTGACCCTGGACAACATCATAAGTGTTAATTTTCAGAAACTGAGATTTATACATGATCTGAAAGCTGAATAAATAAGCTTCCTATTGATGTTTTTTTTATGGATAGGGCAATATTTGACCGAGAGACAACTATATGAAAATCTGGAATCTGAGGATACAGAAAAGTCTAAATGCTGAGAAAATCACCTTTAAAGTTGTCCAAATTAGATCTTATCAATGTATATTACTAATTTAAATTACGTTTTAATATATATTCGGTAAGAAATTGACTAACTATCTTCATAGAACATGATCTTTATTTACTATCCTAAGGATTTTTGACAAAAAAGAAAAATCAATCATTTTGACCCATACAGTGTGTTTTTGGTTATTGCTACAAACATACCCCAGCGACTTAAGACTGGTTTTGTGGTCCAGGGTCACATATGTTCTTCAGAATATCTCCTATTTTGTTCAACTGAAAGAAAGTCAGCGTATGGTGAATTAATATTAAAGGAATTGCAGTAAAATGTTCAACTTAAATATGTTTGTCATAGTGTTTTTTTTTTTTGTGGTGTTTAGAAAGGAAAGCCTGTTCGCCCTCCTCCTAGTGATGAGGATGAAGAAGAGGAGGAAAAGAGTGATGACAATGACACAATGAAGGTACAGCAATTTTCTCTCCTTGTATTCTAAGTATTCATCCACTTTCTGTTTCTTTGTCCTTATTTTCGTGATACCTGCTTCCTGTCCTGTAGAGTGCTGAGGATACTCTTGCAGCTGAGCAGGCCAAAGAGAAACAAGAGGACGACCGCTTCGCTAACTTGAGTAAAAAAGAGAAGAAGAAGCAAAAGAAAAGGGTAGCGTATGCTTATTTTAAATACTACGTTAATAAAGTGTTGTTTATAGATCATTTACATATTGCTTTAGGATGTATTCATATTTTTCATTTACCTTCATTTTAATGTGTTCATCTTGATTTTAGTTTTCATGTTTTTGTAATGCGTTTCTTGGAATGCAATATGAAGACAATAACTATTGTTTTTTTTTTTGACTATTAATAACTAATAGTTTGAATAACCAATTACTAGTTTTAGTGGACAGTAACAACACTGATTGTAGACACTTCCTGTTGTGCTGTGCAGGACGAGTATGAGCGGCAGGTGGCTAGTGTACGAGCTCAGAACGCCATAGAGGGAGACTTCTCTGTCTCTCAGGCTGAGATGTCCTCTCGACAGGCCATGCTGGAAAACGCTTCCGACATCAAGGTTAGACTACTGGGAGATGATTGAGACATTTGAAAACATTTGGTACTATGTACTAATTTCTGTTATATGTTTATAGTTGGAAAGATTCAGCATTTCAGCTCATGGTAAAGAGCTGTTTGTTAATGCAGACCTTTTGATTGTTGCTGGGAGACGATATGGTCTGGTTGGACCAAATGGGTGGGTTGATGGTTTAAATTTAACACATTAATACATTGCACATAAGATTTTGTTCAGTTTGGAAATGTTATGATAGTTTCCATACTCTGGTTTACTGTTTGAATCAGGAAAGGGAAAACCACTCTACTGAAGCACATTGCCAACAGAGCTCTAAGCATTCCTCCCAATATTGACGTGCTGCTTTGTGAGCAAGGTACAGTACAACTTAGTGATATTTGAGTATAATCAAGATACTATATATATATATATATACATATATATATATATATATATATATATATACACACACATAATTTTTAATTTTTTGTCAATATTTTAGTAATTTTTTGTTGTGTTTGTAATTTTTTTGTTTTATGCTGAGATTTGTATTTGTATAACTAAAAATTAAATAAAATTTTGTAAGGTAAGTACATCAAGTTAACCTACATTAGATCAAATAAAATAAGTTTACTTTTTTATATTTATTTCAGTTAATGTTTGTTTTTTTGTGACCAATATTTTAATGGTTTTAGTTTTCATTAGTAGCTATAATAAACTGTTCTCAATTTTTTTTATTCTCACTATTGTAGCAGTCTATTTTGTAGGGCTGCCCGTAATTTCTTACTAACCATTAGTTGACCAGAAAAGGCTCGGACAACTTAAATTTTATTTAATTTAATCTAAAATAATAATAAAAATAAGTCATGCTTCTATATTGTTTTTTTTTGCTTAAAAGAGTAATCTTTTGAATCTTTAGAGATTCTACATTTTGTGTGTGCACTCACAACAACAAAACATTGCACTTTTGTAAAATAATGAAGTCAAACGGGATGCGCTTATTGCCGTCTTAGTCTCAGTGAACTTAAGAGAGAAACTCCATGTGTATACTTTCCTTACAGACATAAAAATGTATATCTATAGAGAGCAAAATGTTGACTTTCAAATAAATAACAAATATTCTCAGATTATCTAATCTGTATGAAACATGCATACGTGTGCATCTACTGCGGAGATGATGAGTCAGTGTTGCCGACTTCATCTCTTAAACCAGAACAAGGAAAGCACTAGTTTATCAGTAAATTATCAAAATGTTAGTGCAGTTTTTCTGCTGGTGTGCTCTGGCAAGCTTTATGCATGCGTGTTTGCATGCTTATAAGGCTATGTAAGCAATTAAAGGCTCATTATTATAATGTTAATTATAATTAATAAACATCCGATTTGTTAACTAACGCTTCAAATGAACGACTACTTGTCAAAAAGAAAATCCTTTAGTTGAGGGCAAGCCTACTATTTTGTGCAAGATGTAATATGATAAATACAGCTGTATGGATCCCTGACTTCTTTCTCTTTGTCGTTCATCAGAGGTGGTGGCGGACGAAACTCCTGCAGTTCAGGCGGTCCTGAAGGCCGACACTCGGCGACTCAAGCTCCTGGAGGAGGAACGGCAGCTGCAGAGTCGGCTGGAGAAAGGAGATGACAGCGTGTCTGAGAGACTCGACAAGGTCAGATGAGAGCAGCTCGCAGAGGTCCTCTAAATATGGTGATCTGTGGAGTAGAGAGAGATAACTCTGTGTGTTATTTACAGGTTTATGAGGAGTTGAGGGCGATTGGAGCAGCGGCAGCGGAGGCTAAAGCTCGTAGGATCTTGGCTGGTTTGTCTTTCACCCCAGAGATGCAGAACAGAGCTACTAAGAAGTTCTCTGGTGGTTGGAGGATGAGAGTGTCCCTTGCTAGGTGGGCACAATGTCAATGTCTGGATCCTGAATACAAGACTGAATGCAAATTAAAAACCATTCTGACATTGACGTGAGAAATAAGAGACGTTCTCTTCTTTCCAGAGCTCTGTTCATGGAGCCTACTCTGCTGATGTTGGATGAGCCCACTAACCACCTGGACCTTAATGCTGTCATCTGGCTTAACAAGTAATTATTTTTTCTTTAAACAATACTATCAAGAAAATAAACCCATCTAGTTGATAAATCTACGTTTCATGGAAATTATAAATAGCTTACTTCTAAATGTTCCACTTGGTGTTGTGTTTTGATTGTATTAAGTTGAGGTCACACAGTGATTGTATCACTAAAGAAGGCTCCTGTGTTTTTAATCTTGTTGCTTCAGTAGAAAATAAGTTGCACCTTTTGCTGTGTTCTTCTGATGAGTCATTATTTACCATTTTCTCTTAGCTACTTACAGAGCTGGAAGAAAACACTTCTAATTGTGTCCCACGACCAGAGTTTCTTAGATGATGTCTGTACAGATATCATTCACCTGGACAACCAGAAACTCTACTACTACAGGGGCAACTACTGTGAGTTTAGTTTCTGAACAGCAAAACAAACGAAACCTCCCGAAACCTCCCGAGAGACATTTAATCATCTTATTTTATATTCCGTTTGCTAGTGACATTTAAGAAGATGTACATACAGAAACAGAAAGAACTCCTGAAGCAGTATGAAAAGCAAGAGAAAAAGCTCAAAGACCTGAAGGCTGGAGGAAAGTCCACCAAACAAGCTGTAAGTCCTTGACTTTTCTTGATTTCTTCACAATCCTAGTCTTCTCAAACAATTCCACTTATTCTCATCATTCATTTTCAGGAGAAACAGACAAAAGAGGCCCTGACAAGGAAACAGCAGAAGGGGAAGAAGAACCGCCAGGAGGAGGAGAGCCATGAGGCCACAGAGCTACTCAGGAGACCGAGAGAATATACAGTCAAATTCACCTTCCCTGACCCTCCGCCGCTCTCACCGCCAATTCTCGGCCTGCACAGTCAGTCTTTTATGATATTTGCATCTTATTATTATCAAACTTTTTGGGTGGTTGATGACCAGTTTGGTTTATTTTCTCCTTCAATCACAGGTGTTGACTTCGGTTATGAAGGCCAGAAGCCTCTGTTTAAAAATGTGGACTTTGGTATAGACATGGAGTCCAGAAGTAAGTCACTGTAGAAATCATGACTAATTATCATGAGAATTGTACACAAGAAAATGTTGTTTATTTTTTCTGTTTCAGTATGTATTGTTGGGCCCAATGGAGTTGGAAAAAGTACAATCCTCCTGCTTTTGACTGGAAAATTAAACCCTGTAAGTACTGGTTATCTTTTATTAAGTATTCATATTTGCTAAAATAATGCTTGTTTCCTTCATAGTGTTAATTATGAGACTTTTTCATTTTAGACAAAAGGAGAAATGAGGAAGAACCATCGACTGGTAGGACGGATGTTTAAAATCATTTGTTTTTATTTTACCTTTACCTGACTTTGGTTAATCTGTGCATTATTCTGCCTCTGCCTGTAGAAAGTAGGTTTCTTCAACCAGCAGTATGCTGATCAGCTGAACATGGAAGAGTCTCCCACAGAGTACCTCCAGAGGAACTTCAACCTCCAATACCAGGACGCCAGGAAGTGCCTGGGTCGTTTTGGCTTAGAGAGCCACGCACACACCATCCAGATCTCCAAACTGTCTGGTAAGCACTACAGAATATATTCATGTATGGTTTTCAAAGTCATCTGTCCTTCGTTGACATTTTTTTCTGAATTGTCCTGTATTTTTTTTATTTATTTTTTTTTATTTAGGTGGTCAAAAAGCAAGAGTGGTATTTGCTGAACTTGCTTGTCGGCAACCTGATGTCCTCATCTTGGTAAGGAGTAAAGGTTTTAAATGTTTCAGTTTAATTAAAAATTAATAATAAACTTTAATACTTTCTTTCCATACAAATGTACAGGATGAGCCCACAAATAATTTGGACATTGAGTCAATTGATGCATTGTCAGAAGCCATCAATGAATACAAAGGAGGTAAGTTTTTTTTTTCCTCTTAAAATTGATCATAAATACCATTTATTTTATTTGTTGTGGTAAATGATCTTGTGTGCAAGTAAATCCATTCAGATGTTCTGAACTCAATATAATGGTGAAACTGGGTAATTTCTTAATTATTAAATTTAATATGAATGTTTTTAGCTGTGATAATTGTGAGCCACGATGCCAGGCTCATCACAGAGACCCAGTGTCACCTGTGGGTGGTTGAGGACCAGTCTATCAACCAGATTGATGGAGACTTTGAAGACTACAAGAGAGAAGTGCTAGAGGCTCTTGGAGAAACCCTGGTCAACAAGCCTAAAGAATAAACAGCGGCTGGTATTAATAACAAGAGTGTCAAACTACATCACTGAAGGGCTTTTTGTTGCATCTAAGTTGCTAATTTTCAAAGCCTTGATATTGAAACAAATTCTTCTTGTTAAATTGACAGATTACGCTAAGCACCTGTATGCAAACTGTGTAGGGTGATATACACAAACCCTAAAATACCAGAATGGGTTCTTCATATCTTTTACTTTTAAAACCGGTGAAGACTGATTACAGAACAGTATTTTTACTTGCTGACAGTTTATACAAACAGAGCTTATTCTTTATTCATCGTGTCTGACATTCTTGAATTTGGCTTAAATTCAGGCCATATGATTACCAGCTCTGTTCATCCATGTGATGCAATGCTATAAAACATGCTATGTCAATATCAAATGTGAACAGATGGGGCTAGAAGCGTGCAGTGTCTGACAGCTGATGCATATATTTAATAACTGCCTTTGTTGAATGAGCACTGGGGTTCAGTTCATTATGCTTGCATACCAGAAACCAGCTCCAAATTGTTTAACCTATATAAATGCTCAAGCAGTGATGCTTTCTGTAGCTCACCTGTCTTGAAATAAACTATTGACTAACTTGACTTAAATATATAAAGTATGCATCCAAAATCCTCATGGAAAAACAAATAAATTTTTTGCAACAAAGTTGAGTTTTATTTGAGACTTTTTTTTATGTTTGCCTTGGACAAAATCTAACAACACGAATGGAAAATGCACTTATTCTTGCTTCTTTTAGGTAATATGCAGACATAATTTGGATGCTGTTTAAATAGACTTTAGCCAGAGTAGCACAATATGTAATTTCTGACAGGAATGAAACTCTGTTTGTGAGGGATAGAAGTACAGTGTATTTAATGGGCTGTACTGCTGTTTATCAACGTAATATTTTTTTCTTGTTTGATCAAATGTCTTGCCATAAGTATATCACTAACTGCCTCAATTTGATGTAATATACACAGCATATGCTCTGACTTATGTCTATTACAACAAGATTCAAACATCTGGTTTCAGGTAATCTTTGTATATGCGTTTCACTCTTGCAAGTTCTCGCTCGTCTGGCTTTAAACTCCCATACCACTGATACCACAGTTCTCCAGAGCTGGGAGAAAACGGAGCAGGGGTTGATGCTACAGCGCCATGAATGTTTGAGTAGTCCTCAGAGTAATCAACATGAGGTAACTGGGTAGAAAGTAAACCTTGAACAAAAAGGAAGAAAAAAAATATATTAATAAGGAAACTAATCATCTCTTCATGAAAGGACTACTTTGTGCACACTGGTACTTTTAACAAAACAAAAAGCGTCAATTTACCACAATCTCTAGCAGTTTCAATGGCCTTGTTAAGTAGTTTCTGTTGTTTCATACACACACCTGAGAAAACAATTAAAGATGAAAAGTGTTCAACAGATCATTGAGCATATCAGAAATGTGACACTTAAATTAATTACCGGTTTGAGTTGAATCATACACGGCTTCTGTTTGAGGACTAATGAACTGGTTCAACAGTTTCACATTCTGCAGAGAAAAAAAAAGTGTATATATTAAAGCAAACGCATTAACCTTACACAATACAAAAACACAAAAGAATTGAAAAACAAACCTTGAAATGGACAATGATGTTTGGATCACGACAGATGGGACAAGGGTTGCCGCTCATCTTACCACCTCTCTATGACAAGACAATCATCCTCATTAACACACATTTAATAGACTGGGGGGAAAACAAAACAAATGTGTACTTACAATACAGGTCTTTCTTGTCTTTTGAGGAGGGACGCCCCCCTTATGGTTCCTCCTATAGTTAGACCACACAGGCTTTGATCCATAGCGCTCGGTATACTCTAAAGACAGATTTGAGAAATATTAAACATTGTTTTACAACAAGTACCTCGTTTAATGATTTTATCAATCATATTTACCTTCACTTTCTATGTATTCCCATGGTCTGTCCGAATATCTAGACTTTACATCAGCTGAATCGGTGTCATCAGTAGATGATGATGATGATGATGATGATGGTGGTGGTGATGATGATGATGATAAAGCACGACTATTCAGACGCAGAACTGGAGCACTTATTTTCCAGTCACGGATTCTCTGCAATACAAAATGCGTAAATTGTCCTTTATGTTGGTTAAGGTTGTTTGCATGCGAAATGAGTGAACTGAAAGAGCATCACATATTATTTATACATCATGTACAAAAAATAAACATCAATTTACATATTTTATACGTAACCAACAAACCTGTGCTTGAATATTTCGTTGTAAAACGACGGGAAATGTGCGGCACATAACAATTCCAATGCGTCGTAAGGAGGCTGCCATTTTGTCTTTGTGTCAAAGGAAGTTGTTGAGAGGTTAAAGTGTACTGTGACGGAAGTGCGTGTTTATTGTTCTTACTTTTTCGTTTTAAAAGAATTCATACAGTTTATCTAGTCAAATATTACAGACAAGAATCAATATAAAATGTATTTTTATGTTTTTTTCCCAGAACGATCCTTCGTGTTGGTCAGTTTGCCAGCTAGCTTGGTTGTTGCATTTTGTGCCAATGTTTTGTATTATTTGTCTTAGGAATAATTATCTGTGGTTATGTAAATTATCGTTTGAATGAATAAATATTTAGTTTTAACCCACACTTTGAACAACATAGCTTTACAGTGCTATGAACAATAGCAACCTTATAATAGCTATTTCGTTTGTTTAAACGAATACGCCAAAATTATTTTACAGCGATATAGAGTAAATTCTTGTGACATTTTTATTGGAAAAAATTCAAACAAATAAATGATTATCTTTGCATAGAAAGCACGTAAACTAGCCCGGAAACCGGGGTGGGGGATGGGCTCGTCCTTTACCACACAGAAGAAGGTCGTTTCTAGAGGAGCGCGTGATCATCGACTCCATTTTGTGTTGAAAGAAACGCCCGAAAGCGCGCGCGCGCAAAACCGGGATGACGCGAAAAACGTCAGAACTATATATACCGAGTCCCACCCTTTCTAGAGCGTTCCTGGATTTGTCTGAGGTAAGTGTCACGTCGAAGGACGGTTCTCCACCTTTTTCCGATTTAAAAGACGATTTTTATTCCAAAGTTCGGCTACCACATCAGTTTTTATCGGCAAAACGGCCTTTTGATCGTTGTCTGGATTTCCGCCGCCAAACATTCGCTTTTCTCTAACGTTTCTTTGTGCTGTTGTTTCGTTTCAGGTCTGAGTCGGTCTCAGTGAAGATCTGGCGTCGAGGATTTTTCAACTGTGTACGAAGATCAAAGCCCAAAAAACTCAATTTTTCTACTCGAGTAACGGACATTCGCTTACTACTTTTTTGCTTCAGATTGTTCAAGAAGGAAAAGCTCAATTTCAGCCACCACAATCCCGCCCATTATGCCATTTTTCAGTCAATAATGCTAAAGTCATGACAGTTTACGTTCTCTTAAACTGTTAAAAAGCTGAAATTTGTTGCTGTTAAGCACAATATATTAATAGCAACCCGAGACGCAGAGGAGAGGTATTAATAGTAAGTGTTCTTTCAAACCAATTTGAATCGAAACTAAGTAACAGTTAAACAGTTGTCTGTGTTGAAAATGATTCCAGATATAAATCGAGATTAAAATTCCTAGTTATATCGAGCGTGGCGACCTAAATGCGCCACAGTTTCTAGAAGCAGACAGCATGCTGAGATAAAGCGAGGCAGAGCTAGCTAACTTAGTGTATGAGCTCACACCGCAAAGCTAGAGCGGCGGCTTCAACGCCCTGCTTCTCTTTGTGTGTGAGACGGAGTAATCCTAATGATTATTAAAGTAACGATAAATCATCGAATAATAAGCTAGCCATCGCTGATCATAAGCAATCTGTACATAAAGATTGCCATAGGCAGAGCCAGGAAGTGACTGCATTCAATCGGGGCTTTTTATAAACTGCATTCTTTTCAGAGGAGAGCTCACTGGAACAATCAACGCAATCTGCACATAAAGATTGCCAAGTGGCGCCTGTGGATTTAGCCGAACGGAGAGAAAAACAGACTGAAATGCAACATTTTGCTCATAATAATGTCGTTAGGTGTTATTAGTTGGCGGAACTGGATACCCGTTGAGCTAGTTGGGTGAAATAAACCTCCCTAGGCAATGATAACTAAAAATTCATAGCAGTCTGACTATAAAGATTGCATTTTTTTTGTGTTGTGTGCTAAACGAGTGCGTACGTTAGAATAGGGTATTATTTGTCTTGTCGACTTTGCTTTAAAATGGCGGACGGGTTGTCCTTTTGCTCGGATCACTCGAGGCAATGGTGGCTTTGTTTTTCTGACTGGATCTACGGGAAATACTGTAGTTCGGAACGGCTGTCTCGCGTCGCCATCATCCCCAAATACAACTCGAGGTATCGTCTTAATATCCGTGAGTCGCTAGCGGGGTAAATATAGTAGCTCTTTGTAAACGAGCAAGACAAATGGCAGGCGGGGGGGAATATAGCCGTTGTGTTTTTAAAAACTTGTCGGAATTCAAAGATGGCGACCAGACACCCGTTCACGAAGACAAGTGGTTAAAGATAGTGGGCGTGGTTTACTGCTGACTTCAGCCAACCAGAGGAGCCGCTGTCAGCTCAGGGCGAGCTGCTATATGAGAGAGGGAGACTTCGACAGATGGCAAATCAAATCCCCCTGTGGCCACTATTAAGCAGATGCATAAATTCATATTACTGGCCTTTAGTCTGAACAACACTGGGTGCTTTGTGTTGACGAGTTAAGACACAAAACCATCTTGCTGTTTGCTTAAAGATACCAGCTGTTTATGTTCCAGTCTATTAAAAAGTGAAAGTAGGTTACATCAACTTGAACTTGATTTGTAGCTCTTATACAGGATATGGTGTAATGCAACTTGTAAAGTTAAACAATGTGTTTCTTCACATCTGCATTCCACCAGAGACCTGACAGAAAAAATGTTAATCTTTTCTTTCCAGTGAATGTACAATCTTGTTCACTTTTTCTTGTCTGTTATGACAACTGTGACGTTTCCAGGAATTGTGTGTATTGTTCCGTGTTTAAGGAGTTCGATTGTGACTATAAAAAGTTCTTCAACAACAGTGTTACGGGTAAGACAAAACCTGATTTCTCACACGATCAAAAGTGAGTAAATTCTAACTTTTTCGACATTAGTAAGTTATACCTTTTTCACTGTCTTGGAAATTATGTAGATCATGAATTCAGACGTTGCTAAACACTTGCATGCTTAACAGTCGTAAAAATCTATATACGTTCGGTGCATATATATATTTCTATTTCATATGTAATTCATCCCGTTGTTCATTTTCTGCTGTAGTTGTTTAGTCTCTCCGGTGTCCAGTCAGTTGTGCTGTAGTGAGAGGAACTGAAGGCAGAAATACTCGCTGTTTCTCCGCGTGGGCAGGGCAAATGACGTGGCTCGCTCTCTCACTCTTTCTCTCTCTCTCTCTCGCAATTATAAACTGCCCTCATCCGTCTTTTTGTAATTGACTTAACTACGTAAGATATGATCACTGGCATATGTCCATCTCATTTTTTTCTAATATTGTACCGTTTTTATTGCATATGTTCTATTTGTTTCTGTATTGTAATATATCTTGATCACATTTATACTTACTTATTGCTGCGTGGCAAATACAGTTTCTATATTTGTGTATATTTAGAAACAACCACATGGTGGCGACATATAACTTAATTTTTTTTTTTTAGTTTGTTTTTAGTCGCACAAAACCCCTTAAGTTAACCCTTAGTGATAGGATACTTATTTACTTAAGGGGTTTCTTGCAACTGGATATTCAAATCTTTAATATGTAAAAAAAAAAAAAATCATTTATAAAAAAATAATACTTGTTTGGTCAAAATATGTAAATGTAGACAAAATTGCCAACCTTATTGGGGGTAATATGTATTTAATATGTTATTTATATTAAAGAAAAATGTAGCTAAATACAGCAAAAAAAAATATAATAAGGACATAGACTCACGAAGCCACTAAGTGACTTAACTTTGTTTTTTTTCTTAATCTAGTGGTTCTAGACTTCTGTATAGGGCTACATAAACATACCTAAAACATAAAAAGTTTCAGTTAATGTACTTTTAAGATTTTAAAACTTGTAGTATTATTGGAAAACATTTAAACTTACTGTTTAAAATTAGTATACACACTAATATTGTTGGTCACACTTTATATTAGGTGTATTTACCTACTATGTAGGTAAGCAAAAAAAAAGTTTTGTTGCAGCAAAAAAGTATATATTTTATTAAAAGTATATTTGGTGAATTGCACTTACTGTATATTGCAAAGCATTAAGGTGGGTAACTGGTAAGGTTAGTTTGGGGTAGGTTCTGTTGATGCAGTTACAAAAATAATTACATGCAGGTTTTATTTTTTTTTTTACTGCAAGTACAGTTTAAAAACGAGTATGTACGAAATAAGTGCATTGTATCAAATTTATAATTTAAGTGTTAAAATTCAATTGAACACTTAAGCTAAATGGGTCTTACACATTTTATATCCATCAACCCCATAGCAATGACCGTTGTGGATATGGGTAAAGTCTTTGTAATATATATATTATGATTTTTATTTTTTTTTTTTCTTCAAATTTTGCAATATAAGTATCACTTGCAGTATTTTAAAGGTTTTGGTTTGTAAGTGTTTATAAACATCTCATTTTATTCTAGGAATATTCATCTGTTAATTTATAGACAGATGGATCACAGCAGTGTTTTATCAAGGAAGGAAGAAATGATAATAATCCCAGAGTCCCAGTGTTCATTTGAACACATTTACTGTGCCCTTCCTAATTTTTCTTGACATACTTATTATAAATGGTATTAGTTGTGCTACAACTGAACTTGTGGAGGATTACAAGGGTTATCACTATTACAATTACTTAATTGCTAATAAAAGAAATTGTAAAAACTTATGTTTAACTCTTAAGTGCATTATCAAATTTTAATTTTGTCTTTTTCCTCTCTCATTTTTGCTCTTGTATAATTCTTATTTGAATTATGAAATGCTCTGAATGCACAGCCATTATATTATTTGTCCTTTGTACCTGTGATGTTTAATTTGGGTAATGTACAGTGTATATAAAAAGCAGGTGGGTTTATGATAGTGACACGACACATGTAATATAACATGTTCTTTTATGTTTATCTTTCTTCATTTCAAATTATGAACTACATTATGCATAGTGCTCCCTCCAGTGCATCCAGTTTGAGGTTTTTTTTTGTATAATTAAATAAGTGACATACTTATTTGATTATTCTGGAAGATTGGGTACATGAATGCTGTATAATTCAGTCTGCAGTCAGATGTTAAACTATTAACAGTTGTAGCAGCTGCCCCTTTCTAGTAACAGAATAGTAAGTCCAGTAAGTAAGTCCAGTAAATATTAACAACCCACCAGACATCATATATTAAACATTTTGCTTACCAAGAAGGATTGTTTGTAGACAGCTTGAGTGTAATATTTATTATCTTGCTATTCCTACCGTTTTGAAGCTTTATTAATAATCTAAGAAACATTTTACAATAGCATAATTTGATGAGACATTATGAATTTAAGAAACCAACTGTTTTTTGAAGTAGTGTATTTGTTAATGAAAACTTTTTTTACTTTTCTGCTGTTGTAAACAGAATGGTCATAGCTTGTTCTGTGGTCATGATTTGTGTCATCAATTGTGAGCCAGAAAACTAAGACATCATCCATATGTGATAAGCACTATATATATAGAAGTTTTTCTCTGGTTTTTGAGTTGACAGCAGCTGTTCTATGATGTCTACACAGTCGCCTTTGTAAATGTGCGTTGCTTGGAAATTTTCAAATATTCAACATTGTCCTGTTCCAGTGAGCTCTCCTGAAGTGCCATGATCTTATTATTTCAGTATTGATTGGGTGATTTCATGTCATATCCAGATTTTCCCCAGTGGCATAAGCACATGAATAACCCCTGTTTTCTCTCCCTCTGTCAGCAGGCAGCTATGGCTGTGGGCCCTGTGGACCCAAGAGAGGTGCTAAAAGGAGTTGAAGCTCTGCTGGGGAAGGATGGAGAGCTAAGGAGCCTTGAGGGAGTTGCTAAAGTCTTTAGGTAAGAGGCTGTACCATTCTTAATTTCTGGACACCTTCTAAAAAGCCATTAATTCCATGAACCAATATTATTTTCCTCTTTTCAAACAGTCTCATGAAGGCCTCACACAAAATGGTCAGCAGATGCATGTATCTGAATATCTTACTGCAGACAAAATCACATGATGTACTTAATCGGTAAGAATAATACCCATCGAAAGAAACATTTGGAATCTTTTTGTTCTCAAGGATATGCTTAACTCTGTCTCTTCTGCTCAGGTTTATTCGAGTTGGAGGCTACAAGTTGTTGAACTCTTGGCTCACATACTCAAAAACCACCACTAACACCCCTCTGCTGCAGCTCATACTGCTCACCTTGCAGAAACTCCCTCTGACAGTGGACCACCTCAAACAGGTACTTCACCACACCACAGCCCATAAAACTCTCACACATGCCCCTGCAGTCTTCTAACCCCTGCTCTCTGTCTGTTGCCTTCTTTCCTGCTAGAACAACACAGCCAAGCTGGTGAAACATCTGAGCAAGAGCGGCGAGACAGAAGGTAAGAGCACATGTTCCATGAATCAATGCCAGACAGTCTGCTTACTGTCTATCAGAGCTCAGGTTTAAACTCATCCTCTCTCTCTCTCTGTCTCTCTCTCTCTCTCTCTCTCTCTGTCAGAGCTGAGGAAGCTGGCATCAGTGCTGGTAGATGGCTGGATGGCTATTATCCGCTCTCAGAGTGTCTCCAGTGGAGCCTCACCCAATGGTAGGGTTTCCAGTTTAATTCGTGTTCCATTTTACTCTGTTTTTTTGTCAAAGTACTTAATGCACTTTTAACTTGAATTATTAGAAAGTTCCCATTATTGGCAAATAATCCAAATCTGTTTTCTATCAGACAAGAAACGGAAAAAGGAGGATGGAAAAGTGCGCCTAGAGGTGAAGCCCAAAGAAAAAGCAGCAGATGAAGAGAAGAAAAAAGACAAACCAAAAGCTTATGCTCCGAGTCACGCAAAGATCCGCTCTACAGGTTAGTCACCAGTGCTATTTTAGTATTATTTATATAAAATAGCATTTGGTTATATTTTACTTTAAGTTTTTTTATACGTTTTTTTATATTTCCATGTTCTGTTTACATTTACTTTAAACATTGTTTCTTCAGGTTTGGAGGTTGAGAGTCCAGCTCCAGTTCCTGTGAAGAAAACCCCCTCTGCACCCCAACTCGGAGACAAATACAACATCAAGCCAGCTGTTCTCAAAAGACCAAGGTAAGTGGACAGTCCTTTTTTTTTTTTTTTTTCTTTGCAAATAATGAACATGCACATAGAAGCCAGGAATCCAGGATGGGTTCCTTCTCATTTGGTTCATAATTTGAATGAATTTGAATGCAGTTTTACTTCGAGGCTTTTAAGATGAATAATTTAATTCTGACTTTGTTCATTTCAGCACATCGCCGACTGATGCACCACCAGTGGAGAAGAAGTACAAGCCCCTTAACACCACCCCGAACTCTGCCAAAGAGATCAAAGTCAAACTTATACCCCCACAACGTGAGTATGCCCATTCAGCAGTATGAGCAATATTATGATAATCTGCAAAAAAGGATAGTAGATTTTCTTCTCCGACTGGGGCTTAATATCCATTTCTCTTCCTTTTAGCGATGGAAGGCACTGGATTTCTGGATGCCCTCAACTCTGCTCCAGTGCCTGGCATCAAGATCAAGAAAAAGAAACCAAAAGCAGTTTCCCCTACCACTAACAAGGTGTGCCACATCAGAAAACCCTCTTTTGTGTTTATGCTTGAAGGATTTGAATTGTCCCCAGACCACTAACCGTGCTTTGTCCCTCTAATCTCTCTTGTGTTCCACAGCCCTGTCCATTTGATAGCAGGCCGCAGTCTTACTCAGGCTCACAGGCCAAACCGTCTTCCCCCGAGGCGCCCTCATCTCAGACACCTCCTCATGAGAACCAAGAACTGGAGCAGCCCGGCACACCCGTGCCCACCGAGGACCCTGATGCAATGGAAACCGGTGAGTCTCGCTCTGTAGAAATATGCCACAGCCTCACTGAGAGCCATTTGAAAGAATGTGCTAAATTTAAAATGTCTTATTTTGTGTTTTAAGGTGACAAACCCAATGCTCTGTCTGAACCTCGTGGTGAGGAGGAGACTCTGACTAAGAAAGGGAAGAAAAAGAAAAGCGTTCGGTGGGCGGAAGAGGATCATCTCAAAGAATACTTCTACTTTGACCTGGATGAGACTGAGAGAGGTACAGCAACACTATCTTAAACTGCACTATAGAAATTTGAGGTTGTAAGGTTTTTCAATTCATAAGTCTCTTCAATCAACAATACAGTAAAAGTAATATCATTGCAATATAAATCTATTAATATCTGAAAATACTTGTGGGATTTTATTTGATAATAATCATCACACTTTTTTTTTTTTCAGTGAACGTTAATAAAATTAAGGACTTCGGAGAGGCGGCCAAACGGGAGCTGATGATGGACAGGCAGACGTTTGAAATGGCTCGTCGTCTTTCTCACGACACCATGGAGGAGAGGGTGCCCTGGACTCCTCCGCGACCTTTGACCCTAGTAGGCAGCCTGGTCATTCCTGGTTCCAGCAGCAGAGAGAAAATGATCCAGAGAGACAGAGAGATGGGCATTCTGCAGGAGATCTTCCTCAGCAAAGAGAGGTAAGAAAACGGTCAGCGTGAATTTGACAAGAAAGACATGATCCTGGATCTATATTGCTGTCCTAAAATATAGACTGTCTTTACGAGTTTTAATGTACATATACGGTTTGTTTCCATCTCTTCAGTGTTCCAGACAGTCCTCATGAGCCAGACCCTGAGCCGTATGAGCCCATGCCTCCTCGTCTCATCCCACTGGATGAGGTAAGACAGCCAATTACCTTTCCATATGTTTTCCCCTTCCACTTTTTTCTTTGATTTTGAAGTATCAAATGTGACCTCTATCCTCTTTGGTGTTGTAGGACTGCAGTATGGAGGAGAATTACATGGAGTCCGCTGATGCTGCTGCCTCTGGCGGCTCTTCAGGCTCTAATGAAGGCTCCAAGCTGCCTCCTGTTCTAGCTAACCTCATGGGAAGTCTGGGCAACAGCGGTCGCAGTCCTCAGGCGCAAGGCAACACCCCACCAGCCAGTAATAACCCCTCTGTTAATGTGCAGGAGCTACTCACATCTATCATGGTAAGATTAAATGGATATGTATATGTAATTTACCAGTGTGCAAAGGCCTTTATTTAAAGCATCTCATTCTGGCTTTCAGGGAGCTCAGGGATCTAACCAGTCTCCAGAAGACCTGATCAAACAGCCTGATTTCTCAGATAAGATCAAGCAGCTTTTGGGCTCCCTACAACAAAACCAGAACCAGAATCAAAACCAACCTCCCAATGCTCCACCAAGTACGTATTTGCTCTCTTTTAGCCATTTAGTGTTGTTTAAATAAATTTGAAATTACCTTTTTTTTACACTTAGTTTTCATTTTAATTTTAATTACATTTAAGTATTAGCTACAGTATTTTTTTGTGCTAATTTTAGCAATTCACCTTTTATTGTTTTTCTCCTTATGTTTTATTGAAATTTTCAATTAATTTAATCTCTTGAATTTGAGATAAAAAAAAAAAAAATTATGTTTTGGATTTATTGATTTAATTTCTTTTTATTTAATTTTCATTTATGTTTTTGTGAGTTTGATTTTCATTTAATATCTCTTAATTTTATTTCTGATTTATTTCAATAAACTAAAGCCTTTTAGTTAATCAAAGCAACACTGCTTTGTTGAGGAACAACTGCATACTGTTCAAGAAGCATATCTAATGTTCTGTTTCCCTCACTTCATAGTGAACACGGGTCTGCTTGGCCATGGCCCCGGCATGAACATGAACAACATGAACAACATGCCGATGCCCATGAATGGCGGTTTCCCTCCAAACAAGCCCCCAGGGCCACATTTCAACCATCCTCCTCCCCCCCACGGCCACGGCCCACCCTTCAATGCTGGGGGGCCACGGATGATGGGTCCCCCGCCCGGGCCACAGGGCCGTGGGGCAGACAATGGCAATTACTGGGGCGATGACTCCATGAGAGGAGGCCCACACCGAGGAGGACACTTCCACCGGGGGAGAGGGCGAGGTGGAGACCCGGGCTTCAGAGGACGAGGGGGTCGTGGGGGACCACGTGGTGGACACAACAACATGGGTAGTAAGTTTGATTGCCAAATGCTTAAAAATTTCCAACATTTATAATAAACATGTAAATAACCATCTTTTTGTTTTATTTCAGACATGTCAAAGAGGCCAGTGTGTCGCCACTTCATGATGAAGGGAAATTGCCGGTATGAAAATAATTGTGCGTTTTACCACCCCGGGGTAAACGGGCCACCCCTTCCTCCCCAGCACGGACACTAACACACCTGAAGACTGCTGTTCCTTGAACTCACCACTAGTGGGCAACAGGACTCAAAACGAGCCTCGTGTACAGAAACTACAACAGGGGACGTTTGCGTCTGTGACAGCACAATCCCCCCTGCTTCCTCCGAGTGTACAGTTGCTTCATTGGATCTGAACGTCGATATTTCTTCTCTAACACTCATCTGGAAAGCTGTGAGAAGATCTGAGATCCTCTGTGAAGAGTCAGATTACTTGACTTTGCAGCCTACGTGTAAATAGTGATTCCTGGATATGTATATTTTTATTGTGCTTCTGTGTACCACTGACCTGACTGCTAAAGATTGTACTACATAACTCTTAAGTGTAACCACTAGGACACGGTGTAAATAATTGTCTTCAGCCAGCGGCGTACAGTTCCTTAAGCTTCTCCTGGTGGCCAAAACCCAAGATACTGGGTGTGCGGTTTACTGAATTCTAGTTCGCACACCAATTATTCCGTGCGTAATGAAATCGACACTTTGAAACGTTATTACAGCACAGAACTTTTTATTTTAAGATTTTCTGGTTGAATTCAGACCCTCTTGCCGTACTGTTTGAAGTTTTATTTTCATCTTTCTATTGAAGAGGGAGAAACCGTACTTCTATAAAATGTGTAGATGCTTTAAAGATTTTTTTTTTTTTTCTTGTCAGCTGGCATGAAAAGTGCCTCACACATGGTCCTCGATTTTTCAGTACACGTTATATTTTGAATAATACTCCACTGCACTGAAATGTATTCATGAATTGGCATTATGTTTTTTTTGCCCCCCGAATTGGAAATGCTGTGTACGCAAGGGGTTAATGCTATTCCGAACTGCTACCTTTTGCGTTTTTGAAGTCCCGCTGAATACTTGAATCGATACTTTGTAATGAAAAGTGATCCTAGCCTGTTAAAGAAATATCAACTGTTGTTCTGTGTAGTGTGACAATCAGAAGAATTAGTGATGTTGATGCTATGGCTTGATTTGCTGTGCGTTCATGTTCTCAGACTCGTGTGGGTCTTTTCTGCTCTATCAGTGTTCAACTGAGCCTAACCCAGGCTACAAACCACTATCATCAAGGCCAAACGTATTCAGGTGTTTTCTGTGAAAACCGTGGCCATTGTCTCTTGTGGGACTCGATTTTCTTTTTCTTTTTTTTTTGGATTCACTATTTTCCCATGATTTTATTTTGATACAAATCTGATAATTTTTTTTTTCTATTGTTGTCTTAGAGATGTCTATGTGTCAGAGCGCCGCATAAACACAATAAAAGGCACATTCAGAAATGTAAGGTGTTTTTCTACATGTAAATTAATAAACGTTACGAAATTCACCGGAACGTGCTGTTTTCTCTCAAATGAACTTTCATTAACCTCTTCAGACCTTACGGCCTTATATAATGATATTATGTTTTAGTGAATTTCTCTGAAGTTATACATGCCACAGTTTAAGTCTGGGCATTCAGGGCTTTTCAGAGATACCAAATGTTTAGATTTGAACAGTCCTTCTCCTTGGTCTTCAAATATGGCTGACGTTAACTTGCCGAAATTTCTTATTAAAATATCATATTTTGTAATTCTCATTTATATCTACATTTTAAATTTTGTGTCATAAAGCAACATTTTAGGAAATTGTTATTTTCAAACAGGACATCTCAGACTCTGGGACTAAAAGCATGTTTATTACTCATTTTAAGAGGAATAATAAATGAAAAGGGAAATAATTTATATTTCAGAATTCTATTAAATATTATATATTATTATTATTGTCGATGATTACACTTTTCAGTATGTTCCCCAAAAACACATTAATATGCAGATTAGATTTATTTTAGACAGGCTACATATAATGATAAATCCCGTTTATGAGCATTTTACACACATTTTGCAGAAAAGGTATATCAAATCGTTCTGTTATAGTTGAGAATCAACTTTTTTTTTATACAAAGTTTGGTAAAATAATATCTAAAAAAAAAAAATTAAAATATTAAAAACTAAGTTAAATGTAGCTATTGGTGAATTTAAAAATCAATTGCTTTTGCCTATGTTCATTCATTCAGTCTTTATTTTTTTAAGAAATTGAGAATTAAGTTGTTAAGACCCCCCGGGTCTTAAGAAGTTACGTCAACATAACGACCACTCTCCCTCAGAGCCTCTTTGCATGTTTAAGCTCTAAACGCCTCGTTTGAATGTCAAACAGGGTTACTTTTGGGATTCTACACAATCCCTCGGAATTTTCCTCCCCAGGTCAAACGGTAAGAATCCTTCGCGGGCGCGTTTGTCTTCCGGTCTGTCAGATCCGTGTTCTCAGGGCGGAGTCGGTGCAGATGGCTGCTGGAGTGTGTGTGATCAGGAGTGGTCTCCGCACCCAGCCCTCGAGGACAAATATTGACTTCGACTTCATAGAATTTCTGCATGCCTGCAAGGCGCAGGAGGGATCAATTAGAGTTAAGGACACCTCAGCAATTCATTCATCCTGTGTAACTTAACGCGCATTTCATTTTTACAAGTTTTTAGTGTGTACATAAATATAAATGAATTAAATAAAAACGAGGTCTTTGCTGTGTATAAAAGCATCCAAGCTGTTTTGTGATTGTAATGCTAAACGCTAGATTGCTGTTGATAGTTTTTCTTCTCTTTTGCATTCTTTTCTTTGCAAGGAATTAATATGTTTAATGTTTATTTCAAGAAAATAACTAATGTGTATTCTAATTTTGGTAGCAGGGTTGGAAATTACTGTAAGAAAGTAAATGTATAATTAGTAAATGTAAGGATTCTATTGTTAAAAAATTTATTTATTTTATTTCAGCAAGGACACATTAAATTGATCAAACGTGACAGCAAACATTGTTACAAAATATTAAAATACAAAATATATATAAGTATTAAATGAAAAATTGCATTCTATTGTTAATAATATAGGGTATAAATAAAATAAAATT
>JAUMHP010000074.1:6095691-6109631 GCA_032361065.1 Enteromius trimaculatus | reverse complement strand
TATATATAGTTTAATAAATTATAAAAAATATTAAAAAATACAATATAAAAAAATATTTAAATTTGATTTCTGTTATATACAGTGTGTGTATATATTAAGTGTCTGTGTGTCATATTCATTTAAAACAGTCATGGAGGGATCTCACATAAAAAATATTTTAATTTCAAATAAAGGCTGTTTTATTTTTTGATCAGATTAATGTAGACTGGGTGAGAAGAAAATAAGATTAAATTGTTAAAATACATATTATTGTATTACTTAAAATAATGTTATTGTTATTTTGTGCTATTATTATTGTTATATTAATTTCCTGAAGGTTAAGCAACTTTTTCTTTGACGTAATAAAAATGGTTGTATTAGCTGAAGCACAGCTGTGTTTTGTTTGTGACAAACCTTTAGTTTGGAAGTTAGAGTAAGTCATACCTGTCATTTTGAGCACAATATAGGGGCAGTGATTGTCCATCTGAAGGACATAGAGAGTGAAGTCATAAAAAGACTAGACTCATTGAGCCTGAGTGGTGTTGGTTGTCTTGGAGGACCTGACTCTGTTTTACTCAGCACAAAGACGCCATTGATCCGGCGCTGTCACAGTATCCCACAGCCGCTAGTGCAAAGAGGCCTTCGTTTCAGAGAAAGTCATTTTCAGAAGAGATGAAATCAGCTATAAACATGCACCTCTCCAGTTTCCAGCAGTGACTTGCTCCGGAAATGTTAACATGCATGTGCGTTTGAGCAACTCAACAGAGGATGTTACAAAACAACTGTCATGTAATACAGATGTCAGCAAATAATCTGAACTGCAAATGTCACTGGTGAAGCTTTTTTTGCTTTATTACATTTAGTACAGAAAAATGTTAGAAGTGATGAAATTAAATAAAAAAAATTAAACAAAAGGTAATGCTTGGCAATTATTATGGAAATAAAATAAAATAAAATAAAATAAAATAAAATAAAATAAAAATAAAATAAAATTTAATTTAATTTAATTATGATGATTTCTTAAGAATTGGTACAGAAAAATGGTAGAAGTAATAAAAGGAAAGAGAAAAGAAAAGAAAAGAAGCATTATTAAAATTCAAGCTCACTGGTAATACTTTTCCTTTATTAGAATTAGTACAGAAAGGTGGTAGAGGTAATAAAATAACATAAAATACAAATAATACAATTAATTTCAAATAATAATACAGTTACACAGAAAAAGTTACACCAAAAGTCACCAAAAGACTGATAGAGATCAGTCATCTTAAGGACACGTCAGTCCTTTCAAAGGAATAGTGCTCAAGAAACTTCCTTTTGAGCGCTTCATTAAGCAAATGTTTGCAAGGCAGGATTTCACCAGCAAACTACACATCGGATATATAGACAATTACGAATCCTGTACAAAATACACACCCTATTATATTAAAGAAAACAGATTATAATCCACAAGTTATGATATTCAAATATTCCTACTTGCCAACAGTAGATTTCCTTCAGATGCAATTATAGCTTTCAAAAACACTGTGCAGATAGATTCAATGTGCTTGATAATAATATGATTAAAATATGCATCAAGATATTCATGCGTAATATACAAGTTTCTCATTCTAACACCACGTCATTCCTTAAATTACAAAAGCCTATTAATGTACCCCTCTGACATCACCGATCAGAGCTCAGCCAATCCCAAAAAGCCCAATCATTCTTCAATAGCTTATCAAAACTATATGCTGACATGTCCTTGGAGTCTAGCCAAACAAAAGAGTTAATGAAAGTTTGCTTACAAAATAAGGCAAGAATAGCATTAAAGCGCAGAATCACATTCCAGAACAGAAGAGAGGTGGGAGGAGCTTCAGGTGAACAGGTATAAGAGAGGCACAGGTGTGTGAGAGAGAGTGAGAGAAAGACCAGCGGTCTGAGTCTGAACACACTCAACAGAGAAGCCCAGAACAGGTGAGGATTGCACTTTGCAGGGACTTTTTGCAGCTGTGTTTCTCTGGAGACTTAGCTACAGGTTGCTTTCAAGCGTTAACAACACCATTAACTGCCGGGACTGATGGTAAAGTCATGCTTTGTCATTTCCTAACAGCTATATACCGAAACGTTTCGTTTTTTCAGCTTGTGAAGATGCTTAAAGGAATACTCTCAGTGCTCTTGGTCCTGGTGACCTTGTCTTCTGCCATCGGGAAGCCTGAGAAGACCACTCCTAAGAAAGAGAAGAGGATTCCTCAGACTCTCTCCAGAGGTCAGCTTCATAAAAACATCACAAAATATTGGTTTTTAGCAGCTTTTGTGAAGTTATGTTTGCTTTAGTGAGCTGTTAGAATAGCATAACTGAAACCATATATGCAGAAAGTAGCATAAGATAAGTTTTTCTGTTTTTTTCCCTCCCTATTAAGCCATAATGATGTTGAAGCAGTTATCATCCACATTGGCTGAGTAGATATCATTTTTTAGGATTTGTATTCAGAATTGCTTTCATTTTAGGATGGGGTGATCAGCTGATTTGGGCACAGACGTATGAGGAAGCACTGTTTTGGTCACGATCCAAGTGAGAAATTATACTTCTCTGGGTATAGAAGGTCTATTGATGCTTTTTAAAATATATATTTTTTACAACTTGTATAATCTGTTTAATTAGAAACAAGCCCCTCATGGTCATCTTTCATCTGGAGGACTGCCCACACAGCCAGGGTAAGGATTGACTTTTATTTTGACATTTCCTCAATTTGTTCTACACGTTTCTATCATGGTTTGATTTATTTATTATTATTATTTTATCAGCTCTGAAGAAGGCCTTCGCTGAGGATAAAGAAATCCAGAAGCTGGCCGATGATGATTTCGTGATTTTGAACTTGGTGGTGAGTAACGCTTTACCATTTGTTGACAGTTAATTAGCCTAGACTAGTTTAACATATTTCTTAACTTAATTAATGCTAATTCCACTAATATGAAATTAAATACTGCAATTTAATAGGACTATTACTTAATGGCTAACATGTAGGCTATTATTTTTTTATAAACAAACATTTATAAATAGGCCTATTGCAACTTCTACCTAGCTAATGTATAATGCCGCCTGTGCGTTATCCTGTAAGTTCTATTTAGTCAGTTATGTGTATGAATGCCTGTAAATTGATCTGGCTTGTTTTATGTTTTTATAGTATGAGACCACAGACAAGCACTTGTCTCCTGATGGCCAGTACGTTCCCAGAATCGTCTTTGTTGGTGAGTTGATTTAATCACGCCTGATACATAAATAATGCTGCATATTATTAAATGGTCTGCATAAATGATTCAAATCCTTCCTGTACTCCAGATCCCTCCATGACTGTTCGTGCAGACATCACCGGCCGCTATTCCAACCGCTTGTACGCTTATGAACCCGCCGACATGAAACTCTGTAAGTCTGAAAGCTGTCTTAACGCCAAAATAAGTTATTCCACGTCACCAGACTCCCAGCATCATTCGTTTGGTTTTGTTTCCACAGTGTTGAGCAACATGCAGAGAGCCTTGAAGTTTCTGAAGACAGAGTTGTGAACACAAAAGCCTGGTCTTTTTGCCCGCGGAAAGGATATTACTTCCCTGAGGGTCACTATTATTCTGTCATTTGTTTACTGACGGCATGAAACGCACTGTAAAGCCCTGTACAAAAATTGTTCTTTGAGTAGATTGTTACGGTAAACTTCAGGCTTTCTTTTCATGTTTTTTTCAATAAATGAAGTTGTTTGAACATCCGTTTGTCCTGGTAATTTGTTTATCTAGTTATACTCGCACCTTTTTATTCAAAGCAGAGGCCATGTGGGTTTTCCAGTTAAAGGGACAGACACCCCCCAAAAAAAGAAAATTCTGTCATCATTTACTCACAAGTTCTTCCAGACCTTTATGAGTTTCTATCTTCTGTTAAACTAAAAAGAAGATATTTTATAAGAACAAATAGCTGCTGGTAGTCATTGTTTTCCATTGTGTTGAAAAATACTTTTCAGTCACTGGCTACGGCTACATAGTTTGTCTAACTGTCACTTTAACGGAGTCTCCTCCGGTTAGTATCCTGGTGGGAGGAGTCAGCGTAACTGGCAGCATGTTTTCATGAGTCATATTGTTGCCTGGTTAGTAACTGCCTTTGTTATACAATGAGCTCTTGCCCGAGGTGTCAGTCTCTGATTGGTTAAAGGTTGGAGGAAGTTGTTTTCCTGAAATACTCCCAAAAAGGATTTCAGACAATAAAAGCATTAGCCCGAAGCAATGTGGAAACCCAACAATTAATTAACACAAAGACAAAACTGGCCAGAGTACAATTGTGTCCTCAGGGTCTTTATTTCTTTTATCTTTTTATTTTTCAAATGCTTGAGAGCGTAGTTCACAGAACCATTGGATATATATGTACATTTCAATGAGGAATTCATGCAAGAAGCCAAAACTATGCGCAAAATCAAGCTGGTAAACTAACACACACACACACACATAAAGAAAATAAAATAAGCAGATGCATACCTAATATGAAATCTGAGATCATTAAACAGTGCTCAAGAAAACATTAATCTATCAATTTTTGTAATAGCATTTTCATACTAATTATGAAGTCCAATAGTGTATCTAACATTCTGACAGTTTTTTTTTAAATTGCAATGTTATTGCATTAAGTTCAGTTTAACGCTATCATCCATGGTAATTGATAACATGTGCATTTAATATAAGAAACTGATGTGGAATTGATATGGATACATTTTGTCAGCATATATAAACAGTGTCATGCTCACGCACTGCATGTTTTGATCACATCAGCTCATTTTCTGTTTCTGTTTTTTACCACATAAAACTGTTGACATAAAATCAAGTGGTCTTTGTTGTTTAGCCCATTAGTGTAGGTACTGCATACTGGTATTTGGTGTTCTGTTCTTTCATTGAGAGGAATTCTTCAAGCATAAGTACAACCTTATAATGTACAGTACAGTGCAGTCACACTGTACTCTTGAAAAATCAAGCACATATTAATATATAGCAGCAAGAACACACAGGCTGGTCTCCTCTTCAGTAAAAGCAAACACACACTCCCTTTAACAGCTCCAATGTCAGATCATGTCAGACACATCCAGAGAATTCATCATAAGAATCAAACCTAGAGGAAGGCGCTAGGATTCGCCCGTGGGTCCTTTTGGTTTCTGTACCTATATGTCAGCCAAACTCCCAGGATCTGAAACAAGCAGGAAACTTAAAGTTAATTGTTTAGTATAGTTCACCCAAAAATACAATTTATAGATGGGTTTGTTTCGTTATCTAATTAGGTTTAGAGAAATTGAGCAATATACCACTTGCTCACCAATGGATCCTCTGTAGTGAATGGGTGCCGTCAGAATCCAAACAGCTGATAAAAAAACATCGCAATAATCCAGAAGCAATCCACATGACCCCAAGTACATCTCTTAATGTCTCACGAAAGTGGTGTGTCTCAAATAAATTCATCAAGGCTTTTTTTTCCAATAATCCATAGTAACTTTCTCCAGTGAAAAGTGCACCCTGGTCCTCCGCCAACATATTTGTTTGCAATTATTTTGGACCGTTTTCACTTGTAAACTGTGTTTGATCTCTGCATATTTCTCTCCTGATTCAGACGAGCTGACTTTTTCACTGGACATAGCAACATTATAGATCATGTTTTAGCTGGAAAGAATGGTTTTAAACCTGATGGATTTGTTTATTAGAAAAATGCAGCTTTTAACTTCAAAAGATATTAACTGCTTGTTGTGATGTTTTTATCAGCTGTTTGGACTCTCATTCTGATGGCACCCATTCACTGCAGCAGAATCCACTGGTGTGCAAGTGATGCTAAATTACTCCCGAACTGTTTGGATGAAGAAACAAACTCCTCTGCACATTGGATGGCCTGAGGGGGAGTACGTCTTCACCAAATTCCTTTGACATGAAAAAAAGAGAAATCAGGAGCCGGCTGACCTCTGTGAAGCTGAAGAAGAGGCCGATTCCTCCGACGAAGCGCAGCACCTCACCGGCGTGCTCCTGGATCTTTGCTGCACATGTGGTGCAAGTGCTGTAATGAAAGCAGGGCTGCACAACGACAAAAATACAATGAAAAGAGCAAGGAGTTATTATAATAGAAAAAAATTATGCGATTGCCTAACATGTCACACACTTGCAGTTTATGTTATATTATCATCAGCATGCAAATTTGTAGCACAAACATTATCACCCACACAGGTGTCATTTATATCATTCGGCACATGCAGCGGTACAGGAACACTACAGAAGAACAATGAAACTTGTGTATTGGAGGAAATTACAGCTGCGCAGCTTCCATTGATATCCATGCGAGAGAAGCCGCAGCAGTTCAGACTCTTCTCCACATCCCTCTGAGTGGTCAGAGAGTTGTTCCAGCCCACCTCCAACAGGTGATTCTACACACAGGGAGGAGAACTCGTGACAAAACACAATAATACTGACCCCAAGGTTTTGAACGGTATTTTATATTTGTACTGCATTTCTAGACTAAAGAGCACCAGATGTAATATGAGAAGATCAGTGTTACCTGTTGCTCCTCATTGATAGCCAGACACGCACTGGACACTGAAAACTGAACTACAAACACCAGGAACAGGATGATCATGTACTGTTGTCAATGAATTAAGGATTAAAGCACAAAAATACAATGCAGAAACATTCAGAGCAATGCTATTATTAACATATTAGATTATTACCACATCTACCCTTATATTAAAAAGTTCTGTAGTAAATATCAGAACTTTTTAAAACAAAATTAAACTCAACAAGGCATAAAGTAAATTAAGACACATTTGGTGGCTGTTTGTGTTTTTTCTCTTGAAATCCAGTAATAAATGGCAATAACATGCAGAATTGTATTACGCCGTAAGCTATGCTTAAATACAAACGTGACTTATTTTATGTTTTATTGAGTATGAAATGTAATATACTGAAATAGTTTCCTATCCCTTAACAGACTACCGGAACAATCATGCAATCATTCCTCACTGAGTACCAGTGTTTAATCATATATAAGCTTCTTCCAGGGCATTTTTAGTAATGGCCCAAATTCATCTTGGGATTAGTTCATTTCATTTCATTTGAGAGTCTTTTTTTATTTTTACATTGAAAGTGGTACACTTTTGTGCACACTCATTTGTCATGCTAACTGCACCACTCTATGGTCAGAGAGTGAAATGCATTATATGAGCAAATCATAATCCTGTCTCTTCTCCAAAAGCAATGAAGAAAAATGCAGAGCATATCATGCAATACAATGCAAAGACCTGGCATACATTATTCAACACACGCAGTTTTGTTTGTATGAGGCCATTTAAAATGCTTATATGGACGTTTGTAAACATTTTGATATATTAGGGGGAAAATGTATACAATTTCCTAGCTATTTTGTTCCAATTAATCCTTTTTATGACTAATTACACATTTTGTCTCCAGCAGGGTCCAGTTTACCAGAAGAAACTGGACACTACAAAATTGGATAGAAGGAGAAAATGAGGATTTATGCAAACTGTTTAATGAATCACATCATTAACTTTCAGCCCTGATGTAATTATTGTAAAACAGTTCAAATTAGTTCATTCTGCACTTATTCAAAACACAAACAAATAAGCAATGGATGATCACAGTAAAAGATACAAAGAAGAGCAGAACCTGGTGGTGCTTCATGGCACCAATAAGTCCAGCTAGGGCAACAAAGAAGAGGAAGACCCCCACTCCAATGATGCCACCCACCACCTGGAAGCTCGACACCAACCCAAAACACTTGCCCCAGGCGGCGATGCCAATCATCAGCAAACTCACCATCTGAAGACAGGGAGAAACAGTGCTGTTAATGTAACATAAAACTATTAAAAGACACTTTCATTATTGGAAATAACATTGATATTAAACATAATTAATATAATAAATAAATAATTCAATTCAAAGTAAACATGTTTCCTTGAAAACCAAATTAAATTAAAAAGTTTGAACTTTTCAGTAATTAAAAGTAAAACTAAAATATAAATAGAAGCTAGGATTAAAAAAAAAAAAAGCAATAAAAATGTCAAAAGCACAAAAGCTAAAAAATATTATGAATGGTTAGGAAAGCCAAATCAAAATACTAATAGATTTATGACCGTCATTTTCAGGAGATTCCACTTTATTTTATTACAGGACTTTGATTTTTAATAGTTCATATAATATGCTAATTTTCCTAATTCAAAGGGAGACATGATCTATAATAATATTCAGTTAATTGTTCAACCTTTCCCTAAATGTTTTTTAATAATAATGGCAGATTCTTAAATATCTAGGAAAAACTAAAAAGTTACTAATTGATAGAGTTATTAAATGAAACACACGCAGTAAAAGTTAAAATGTATAAAATAATGTGAATGGGTTCAGGTTCCTGTGTCAGTGGTGATTCATGGGAACACAAATGGCAGGCAAATGGCCCAACAACAGTTGTGATGCCACTTGAGCAATAAAATAACACAAGTACACTTTGTAACACAAAAATTCAGCCTATTCATGCCTTATAGCAGAAATTAGTATTTTGAGGTTAGTGCATATTGCTCTTATTGACCAATAAAGAGAAATGAGCCCTGAGCTTCTGCTACCACCTATTAAGTAACAAGTGAATGATCCCAGTTGATAATAATGTTTTCTTTCTAATCTAATGTAAATGCTGAGTGCAGACGAGGGCTTAATCAGCACACAATATCAGCCAAATCACTAATGAAGCAGGATATCTGCATAGGCAGAACAAAAGCAGGATGTGACTTTGCCAAAACAGACGAGTTGCGAGGAAACCGGGATGTTATTCTACAGGCTGCGCGTGAAACCAGAACCGCTCGTCGGCCTCATTCCACACAAAGAATCTCTCTAAATAATTCACACGGATCCTGAGACACAGAGGACTGCAGTAAAGCCACAAAGAAACACCTCTTGTATGAGTATTTGTAAAGCAGATGTGCAAATGTCACGATAAAGACTGTTGAAGATGTTCCATATGGTTGCTTCCATTCACGCGTTGGTTACTTACAACATAGAGGATGTTGAGCGCGCACAGGGAATTCTTGGAGCAGGTGAATCCAGCGCAACCCATCTTGAATGTTGTTTTTTTTTCCGGACAAAAGCTTTCACCCGTGTAAATTTCTGTTTCTGGAAAATGTCAGTTACATGACAAGCAAATCGAACAATTTAAGAGACGATATTGTAGTTGAGCAACGAGAAAATAAGACGCCTGTGGTTCAGACCAATTCACAGTGAACGCTGATGCATGAGAGGTTGCCAGATCCCCCAAGTAAAATACACGCTTTATTTAAAATGAAGGCGAGCTGCTTCATTGTTTTCAATCCTAGAGGATTTCGACTGCAAATGTAATATAATGCTTGTTTCTATATATAAAATACACGTTTGTACACAGCTTTAGTGATTCTTAGCTTTCTCCACCTTGGACTGTAAATAAAAACATGTTCACAATTGAACTAACATATTGTACTTATATGATTTTACGTGTATAATTTGTATAACTATAATTATACGTAACGTAATATATAATACATTAAATATTATTTCAATTAATATATTGAACTATTTTGTATTTTGTTGCTGCTTTAAAACAAACTGCTACTGGTTCCCTCTCGCTAAATAGGTTGCTATGACAGGCTCCTTTCCAATAACTACAGGAACACATCAATGATAATAAATAATAATAGCTTAGCTCATTGTTCATTTTTGTCAGGCTGAAAACAACGTTCCAATGAGTCAGATGTATGAAAACCAAGTTAGATTTTTATTCTCATAAAATATTGAGCTAAGTTCAACATTCCAAGGAGACTTTACTGAGATCTGGCAACCACGTACGGAGGCGGGACTCGCAGTGCGCGGTAAAATTGATTGGTCAGTTTTCCTTGAATAATGATCGCACAGACTCATTGACAGGTCGTGGTTTGCACTTATTCCCACCTCCCATTACTAACAGTTGAGAGGACAAGCATTCGTTTGAGACATAGCCTAAATAATAATGTCCACGGATTCAAAGACCCAAAATGTTGATTATATTATGTCTGTAACTAAAGGGAATGCCAAATAATCCATAATATTGTAGTAGACTACACATTTAGCATCTTCCAGTTTATGCCTCTGTGTCTGTATGCTGAAAGAAAATAGTATATTGATATTTTCACATAGGTTTAACATTCTTCTTATTTTATCTTAAACACACGAACCACAACGGAAATGTTTCAGGGGGACCTCAAAAAGTATGATGTTAATTATATTTTTAGCTGTTTTTCCGATTTGCGGAGTTTCAGCTCATTTTAGTGATGCGTTTCTAAACTTGGAGAGCAAAGAAGAAACGCGCACATTGTTTATTTTCCTTATTTTGCAAAAGCACACAGTTTTCTTTTTACTGAGATTATACTTAAAAAAAAGTCGACACCTAACAGATTCAAAAGGTGTGTAACATTTATTTGTGTGACCAAAGTCAACATAGCATTTTTAGTATCTTTTGCACTGATAAGAAAAAAAAGACGTGACCATAGAGTCAGCTGGCAGCCAGGTGCATTATGGGTATTTCGTTAGAGTTTACTATTTTTTGTGTAATTTAAGCAAGACAGTTGGGTTTTTGTGTTAGTGATGTTATGTGTGTTTATGTTCAAGTTAGTTTGAGTGGGTTTGGTTAATTTGCAGTTCTGTTATATAAAAGTTTAACAGTTACCGTCATGGGGAAATGTGTGTAGGGGAGTGACTTATTGATATTGCCGCTAACAGTCTCATGCTCTCTGTGTTGAATGAGTATGTGAGTATTATGTCTGTAATATAGTGAAGTTCATCCGTGCGCAGCTGTTAGTGGGTAAGGCAAAGTGTAGTAGTACAGCCTAGTTTTTATTTGATAACATCAGAATATGATAAATAGTTATCTGTTTACTTGTTTCTGTAATTCGCTTTAAGTATTTAGAATATGCAATTGCTTTATTAAAATAAAATCGCGTACTAGACATACTATTAAATTTCTAATTCTAACTGTCGAATGTTATCTGAAGATGCTAGTGTGAGTTCGTTTGTTTAGCACGCTTTTAAGATGTATTATTACTATTATTATTAGGGAATTAAAAGGTTTTGAAATGTATTCAAAAATCCATTCATAAAAAAAAAAACATAATTATAAGTATTTATATTTGCATTTTTGACTGAAAAGCTTGTAGTTAATGAGATACTACCATCCTCCTGTGACAACCAGCACTGGTATCTGCTTTAGAGCTAAATAATGTAACATTAATTAAAGATGACCTGAAGTAATATAGGCTAATGCATAATATAAATGCAGAGTTACATGCCAGGAGCAAATGTGTAAAAAAAGATTCAGAATACAGGTGTTTTTAAAAAGGATATTTCTTAAAATATGTTTTTTTTTTTTTTTTTGAAAGAAGGTATTTTGAAGAACGGTAACCACGTGTGAATTATTATTTTTTTTTTTTTTTTACAGAAGGCAATGGCTACCGTCAAAAGTAACTCATACAGATTTCGAATGTATTTATTTGTTGAGTGTAAAATGATTTGATAGATTTACACGTGAGTGTCTTTAATTTCATTAGAGGGCAGCCGTTTGCTCCAGTCAATATATGTAACTCTTCCTGAGGCACAGAGATAATAAGATCAGAGTAACGCTGACCCACCAGTCAGAGAACATTAGTGGGGTGTATTCAAATTAGGGATGTCCCAATCAGGTCTTTTTGCCCTCGAGTCCGAGCCATTTGATTTTAAGTATCTGCCGATACCGAGTCCCAATCCGATAACTCAACTTATTTTAACATAGGCCTACAACTACATTTTTCTTCACTTTTGGACTTTAGTGCAACAGTAAATATATATAAAAAAGTGTAATTTTTTGCTATCTTGGCTGTAATGTCCCGCGCCTTCGCGCTGTCACGGAGCATTTTTTCTCTCCTCTTCAAACTCTCAGGTTTGTTTTCCACCTCTTGCAATCCCAAGTTTACATAACTCAGTTTGCTATGACAATGTTGTTAGGGCTGCACGATATGTTTTGCGCATCTTGTCAGTAAAGCCGGTTCTGTAATCAGCGGTATATTCCATCAGGTGCGTGATCTTACATTGAGCCGCATTTACTAGGCGGAGGTTGTTCACTGACGAGTTGCGCAAAATCCCTGCATCACGCTGATAATGAACCCGAATTTGCGCAGCTCATCAGTGAACAACGGCTCTGCATAGTGAATGCGGCTCAATGTAAAATCACGCACCTGATGGAATATACCGCTACAGAACCGGATTTACTGACAAGATACACAATACATATCGCGCGATGATTATCGTGCTGCCCTAAATGTTGTTGTCATCAGCTTTATAATACCTCCAGACCGCAGACATATGCTTCAAGCTGCTTCCGTGTTCTACTTTAAACCAATAGCGTCTCTGCAACAAAGCGTTGTCATGCCGCATGCGTCGCTGTTCCTTTGTGGAGTCAAGAGGTCTAATTCTGTGCCACCCATTGATCTGGATATATTATATATATATAATGACTCTCTATAATAATGTACTCTATATAGATCAGTGGTGCCACGGATCAGGACATCCCTAATTCAAATCTCAAGGGGCCCTAGGCCACGGGGAGAACTGAACTGAAAGAGTGAAATTGTTGGATTTTAAATGATAATATGAAATGTTTGCTTTAATGACGCTTTAATTATACTGTTCTGCAAAGCACATAGTTCCAATCACGTTTTCAGTAATACTGGTCGATATATAAAAAAGCAAACAAAATGCACAACGTCTGCAATGCAAACTGTATTTTATCTCAAGTTTATGCCATGTTTTCAACTGCATTTCAATCCAGTGGCCACTAGGTGGCAGCAAAGCCATTATCTGTTTTTGAAAGCTGTTATTTTAGTGTCATTGTGATACACTATAATAGTTTTATTCATTTTTGAATTGTGTTTTTTTTTTGTTTAATTTTATTTTGACAAATATCTTGAATAAAATACGTAAATATATGCATGAGAAAATAAATGTGTTTTGTAGATTTTATTTTACTTTATTTCCATTATTATTTGTTTTTATTTTTTTATTAATAGCTTTATTTTTGCTTAATTATAAAACCATGGCCAGAAATACCACATTTATTTTCAATTTCTCAGAAGAAAATAGAGCAAAAAAAAAAAAAAAAAACGTTAAACAAACACACATTACACATTTAATTGAGTGTAATCCCCTTTATATAGCAAAAAATGCACGACAACTAATTCTTAAAGGTCTTGTCAGTGTTGTTAATGGTGTTAAAAGCAGCGGATATTAGTCTGACTGGTGGCTTTTCTTTTTAAGACTCACCAGAATGTGCAGGTGTCACAATATCTCAGCTTCTTGATTGTGATGCTGCTGTTGTGAAGTCATTATCACCTTTTTATTTCTTCAGTTCTGCTGATATATGCGTCGCATATTTGATCACAGAGGAAAAAAAAGGTGATAAAACGGCCCTGTTTTCTGATCTTAATACTAAAGTGTGACGGTTGCAGAGAACATTAGTTGCTGGTTTGCCCTTGAGAGTGTGATAAGTTCTAGATTTGGCACCCATACTTATTCAGCGTGTCCTATTTTAGCCACTATAAAGGGGTGCAGTAAAAAGAAATCACACTAACCGCCCTGAATCTGTCAAAATCTTGTCCACACTGCTGGCTTTAACAGAAAATCATAGCATAATCCTTGGAAATGGCCACTATTTTATTGCCTTCAAGGCAACAGAGGGAGAAAGCTTGTTCAGCAACTAGCCGAGATTAAAGCCTAAGAGTTATTTTGCCTGTCTTACAACATATAAAATTATGTCTTTCATGGGACGCACATACTTAAACAATTTTAAGTCTCATTGATCAACCACATTAAGTATATATATATATATATATATATATGTGTGTGTGTGTGCGTGTGTATGCATATCTATGTATATATGT
>JAUMHP010000074.1:6081475-6095591 GCA_032361065.1 Enteromius trimaculatus | reverse complement strand
TATCCATAAGTATGGGTATATTAGATTTTTTAAAAAGAAATTAATACTTTATTCAGCAAAGAAAAATAAAAGGATGATGATTTCCACAAAAACATTAAGCAGCACAACTGTAGTGCTTTCATCCAAGATCCTATATCCTAGTCTGTTAAAATTACAGTAAATAATTGAGCAGAACAGACTCAATGCCAATAAAGTTTCCAGCACTTTAAAGTGCCCCTATTATGCCATTTTAAAGGTTGCTGATATTGAGTATCTTAAAACAGAGACTTAAGAGATTCTCTTAATTTAACCCATTTCTTAATGATTCATAAACGACTCGTGTGAAGCAGTTCAAAGAATCAGTTTGTCTAAACCCCGCCTCTCCGTGAGCCCTCACTGCTGTGATTGGTCAGATGGCGCAGTTCTACCGCTACAGAGCTTGTACCAAAACTATACTTTCTGACATTACTAGAGGTGCTTTCTGAGAGAATGCGTCAACTACTGTAGTTAGCAAGGACTACCGTGGAAAGTGCTTTTGTATGAACTTGTTGTGAACTTCAGCATTGTATAATGCATAGCACTGCGTTAAACATCGTTTATCATTACTTAAACTAATGACACAGACAGATAGTCAAGCTGCATCAATCACAGTATTAGACTGCATTAGGCCCACAGCTGAACAATAGAACTACAGAAACGCAAGTTAGCCGGTGACCAGGACATCTGCAGGGTTGTTACACAACATAACATACACAGATACATATTCTGAATGATCGCTAGAAAATATAATCATCAATTATTAATCATACTTACAAGTAGAAGTTCAGAGGAACAAGCCAGTGTTGTGCTGAATTATGACTCCCCTCATTGAAATCAATAGTAATCCTTTTAAGACCAAGCGTTTGGTGAATATCGCGTTGTACTCCAAGATTGGAAAAGCAGTTATCAGTAAAATGACGCCAACACAACAAGAGATTGTACTGCTGAGGTGTTGTTGAAAAAATAAATGTTAATCACTCATTCTTTGTACATTTATCTTTCAAAAGGGCATATAAAACAAATTTACTCTCACAGGATACAGCGTCTGTAAGCTGTTCGCTACATAGAACGTGGGCGGACATTATGCAAATATGTTACTTAGTGACGTGTATCTGTAACAGAAAAAGATTGAAATTGCTGACGACTCATTTAGGCGAATGTGAGCCGATTCTTTTTTTTTGATAGACAATAACTTTATTTATTGTGCACTGTCGCATCACAACTTTCCAGATACATTACACACTGCATGAAAGATCATATTTGAAAAGGCATAATAGGGGCACTTTAAAACTTGAGAATCCCTGAAATAAGACCCCAGTGACAGATCTGAACCTCTGATGAAGATAAAGGATTACCCCCGATGCTTTCTGTGCACTTTATTCATGCTTTTTTGATGACATGCACTGCAAGCACATTTGAAATAAACCTTCTATTACTACTGAATGAGTGTGAAATCTATGGGATGTGCCCCACTCCATCTCCCCGGGGCCCTGTAGGGTTTTTTTTTTTTATCTGGTGATGGTACATTAACGCTCTCAGAAGTCCCCTGACGGCACATTCTTTCAGTTATGTCACGGCCACACAGATTTTTACAGACCTGTTATATCAAGAGAGGACTTCAAAAGCTTTCAGAAGGCAAGACACCATCCATTTACAATGAGCAACACAGTCTGGAGTCTTAAAAGCTCACCCTCGACCTCTCTTTCCCTCCTCTGCGCCAACATAGCTTTTGACTTGGGCTGCCGGAGTGCAGGATGGGTTAGAATAGATTCACAGTATCAAAGCCGGTTAAAGCTGAAAAATGTGTCGATACACAATATTATTAAGTGTGCTTGCTAAATCTTAAAGGGATTTGGATAAACCTCTGAACCTAAAGTATTAAACGTGGAATTGTTGCTTCAAACCTGAATGAAACTTCAATCATATTTTGTTCACAGCATAAAATGAACGAATATTTCATAGATTTATATTTACAGAAACCATGGGCTGTTGTGACGTCAGCAAGTTTCACAAAAATGCATACTTTATTGTTTAGCGAAATAGTAAAAGATGCCATTTGTTTTTTATTCAAACTTTAGATGCCAATAAATTCTGCAAAACATACTTCAAAGGGCAAGAAAATATATTTTCAGTGTGAAAATATATATTTCATTAATTATAAACTTCTGTTCAAAGGTTTGTGGTAAGATTTATTTAGTTATTTAGTAAGTCAGTCTCTTATGTACCCCTGCATTTATTTGATCCAAAATACACTAAAATAGTAATATTATTTCAAATAACTGATTTCTATTTTAATATATTTAAAAATTAAATTTATTCCCAAGCTAATAAACATTTTTAATTAGTATCAATATGGTGCTGATAAATCTTTTTTTTTTTTTTTGAAGTTCAATCCATCAACCGATTGATCAATAAATCAATCAATTAATCAATATTTGAAACTAGAAACCTTTTGTAACAATAGCATGTCCAGTTTTTTTTTTTGTATTTATACTTGCTGAATGATTAATAATAAAAACGCTCAAACCTTTGAATGGAAATATGTTGTATTATCTATAATGGAAATATATGTTTTGGACTTGTATATTTAGACTATACACATATTATTTGGACAATGGATGTCAAACAAGCACATGATTTGATATTCCGCTTCGCTCTTTGCTGTCTTTCAGGACTCTGCTCTAAAAGGTCATTTGCACCCTCCATCCTCCGAGTGTTTGTGTCTTTGGCAGGCAGTGAGTGCGGGGGTGTGCATATGCGCTCGTGAAACACGGTCGGCATGACATTGAGACGGGACTCGAGGGTGATAACCGCACTCAAGGTCTTGCTGTCAAGTGCTGAGGGCTCTTGTTAATTCGTTGACGGGCGATTAGGATCAGACACAGTCTGGCCTGGTATGTGTGGCATAGTTTACTCATGGCGCTCTCTTTCCTTTCTGTTCTGGTTAATCTCCACTGTAGGCCGCTGATGATTTACATTAGGCTCATATTCAGACTAGCTTTTGAATAATGCATACACACACACACCATGGTCTGTTGCCCGTTCGCATCTAATCTGCGTCTGCTCTTTGAAAATGCGCCACGTGTGAGCGATAATTAGTACCTTTACCATCCGGAGCCACAAAGGTTCCCTCAAGGGAACTACGCAACTATAATGTCACTGACCTTGCAGATACTTAAATGTCTACTTGATTTCAATACATATAGATTGACTAAAGTCAGCGGGGAGAAGCGAAATCTGTCCGGATGGGCATGTGAGGCTAATCTTAATGCATGAGTAATTATAAAGTCTTTTAATGCGTTGGCACACTGCCCAATCAAGGCCTTCGGTGAGTGACATGAATGACAAACACCACATTGAGGCCACCTAAAGGACAGAACACATTTTAAATAAGAAGAAAAAGAAATTACTGGCTATTAACCCTAATTTGGTTGGTTCAAATGAGAATGCGTGGCTTTCAGAGCTACTGGGATGCGCTGAAAACATTGCTTGAGGTGCATATGGCTGGGTTTATGTTCGAAGCACAAAGTAAAGTTGGCAGTATGTCCTTTGCTGCAAATCATGCCTGTGGCTCCTTCAAACTGACCTAAGAAAGACAAGCGTTCACCCAAACAAAAGGCCAAGCCTGATGAATCTAGATAGACAGTTAAATTCACCTGAGCAGACTTGAGATAACGCTTTATGAATATAGTAGCCAATCAAGTGAAGTGAAAGTCAAGTCACACATCATGTGCTCAAAAGCACTGAATTGAAGCACTGTTTCAAAGTCATTATGCAGGAAGGGTGTGTGAGTACAGTACTTTTAGGGATTAAAAGAGAAGAAGAGATTAAAACAACACAATGCCAGAAAGGTTGCTTTTAGTTATGCTTCAGTTAAATTTCAACATTGTCTCAGATGATTGTAGAGAATAAAATGCACAAACGAGAATTCTGACATACAGTAAGTTTTTTTGACTATTCAACTAAATTAAATAATAAATAGCATCAGTTTGTGTTTGTCTGTGTGTGCATATTAACTTTGTTTGAAAGACTACATTAGACTACTTTGTTGAGAAAGGAGAAAGTAAATTTATCATAGGTGACAGTAATGTTTATAATGTTCCACAAGGCTCTTCCTCAAAACTTAACTTGTATTTGATGTATTTGATGTATTACAGTTTTCACAAAATATAAGAAATGTTTCTTAAACAGCAAATCATCATTAGAATGATTTCTGAAGGATCACTGAAAAATTGAGTAATTGCTGCAATTTCGGCGTTGCATCACAGAAATAAATTAAATTTTAAAATACTTGCAAATACAAAATCATCATTGATTGTAATTATTAGAATAATTCACAATTTCAATATATCATTTTATTTTAAACACACACACGCATGCACACACATAGATACATACGCATCATGACTGTGTAAATAAAGATATTTTCTATCTTCTGGGGTTGAAATCTCTTTGTTCTGCTTTGTACTGCATTGCTGGAATATCCTTGAAAACTTGAACAAGAACTTGCAAGCAATGGTGATTTGAAATCATTATGAGGCTCTCACAGATGCCATTTATCACTACTCTCTATTTGCTCATTATAATTTCATGGCACCATCTTTTATTATTTAGTTCTCATCATCTCTAGCAGCTTTCTTTTTAAAAACAGCCCTTTATTTTCCTGAACTTCAAATAACCTGGACACAAGTTCAGTTTGATACGTCCAGTGTTCGTTGCACTTTAACCTCATCTACCACAGTGACCAAACTGAGGAATCACAAACCATTAACGAGACATTTTTGCAGTCGGGATCTTTATAAGGATAACCTCTCTATATCATTACAGGTCTATGGAGAAACCGTAGCTCAAATGAGCAGAGGTAAAGTCTCACTGGCATGCCGTCTTTATCAAAACTGATCAAAGAGAGAGTGGGAAAAGCACATCACACATGGCATTTCACTCTTAGCTGGTGCGTACGTGTTTGTGCTTGCATGGAAAAGCTTTGAAAATGTTGTTCGCTTGATGTGATTATTTCAGCATCATTAGTGTATCTTATGCTTTTTTTGGTCTCTCAGGAAACAGATCTAGCCTGAGGCCCTTACCCAGCTAACAGGGAACATTCCAAGAACATTCACTCACGTTCTTTAAAAGTTGTGTAAATGTTAGTACAAAACGTTATTAAAATAATGTTTTTAGAACGTTTTTACAACATTGTTAACGTTCTTGTAATGTTGATGGAAAACGTTCTTAGAACATCGTTCTTGGAACGTCTTCATAATGTCGTTAGAAAATGTTCTTTGAACGTTTTTGGGACGTTATTTATACATAATGAAGGATGTTGTATTTTTAATAAAACAGATGAAACAAAACTCCATAAAATAACGTTCCAGCAGTGTTAGGCAAACTGGACATTGTGGATCTTGGAATGTTGTAAATAAACGTTCATTGAACATTATATTTTAGGTACAATTTTGGTTGCAAGAACATTGCAGGAACGTTATACTAACCACATAATAACATTCTAGGAAACTGGAAATTTCTATGTTTTTGGAACAATCCAAATAACGTTCCCACAACCAAACCAGAATGTTAGGAAAACGTTCTCAGAACATACATTTATGTTAGCTGGGTAAGCAGGTTAAAAGGAATCAAATCTTGTGTTGATTAATTAACTGAGCTCCTGTGAAGCTGTGCCATGTGGAAAAGTGTGCCGTTACAGGCCCTTCTAAAATTAACGCTGTAATTTCACATCAAACACACTGGAGTGCTAATTTTAACTTATTTTCTTTAAAATGATCCATCTTCAGCTTCCGTTTGGGTCAAACTGTTTGCTTGGTTTGAATTTATTTTTAAATCTTTAATTTGTACCTTAAGAAACCCGTGTGCATGTAATTCATTTTAAGGGATACAGACAGAGGTTAAGATGATGAATGACCTCCGTCACTGGGAGAAACAAGTCCAACAATTCCTCACTGAGATCTGGCTTCTATATTGGCTTGAAAAGTCACTATTCATTGGCTTTGCAATGTGAAATCAGAGCCTGATGTGCCACTCGAACATCAGTAAAACCATGGGAGCTTTTTGTCGTATTGCTTGATTTACTTGCTCAGTGAGTTTATTATGCTACTGTATGAGTAACAATTTAGATTATATCATTACATACACATACACATGAACAAAAGTTTACACAATATTAACGTTTAACAAGAAACTATTAGCTGTTTCTTTTATTTCAGAACTGCTAAGAAACTAATGGAAGTAAATTTTCACAACTGAATAAAAAAAAAAAAAAAGATTATTGAGACAAACTCGCAATTCTGACTTTTTTCTTAGAATCGTGAGATATAAACTGCCAATTGCAAGTTATAAAATCAGAATTGCGGAATATAAAGTCGCAATCACGTGAAAAAAAGTCAGAATTGTGTAATATAAACATAATCATAATCTTTGTACGCAATTCTGAGTTATGAAGTCTTGATATCTCGGAATTCTAATTGACAATTGTGAGCTTGTTTCTCAGAACTGCATGTTTATCCTGACTTTTTTCTTAGAATTGTAAATATAAATGTAAAAGTCAGAATTGCGAGATTGCAAGTTTGTATCATGCGATTCAAAGAAAAAAAAAAGTAATAACCTTTCAGTGCAGGAAACAGGCTGCCATAGCAACTACACACACTTGTGTGTATTCATTCATCCCCAAAACCTTGCAAAAACTCTCAAAACCTTGCAATAACTTGAGTCATTGCAAGGGAGTTGTTGTACTTTTCACTTTAGAATACATGGTAACCCTTTACAGTAACGTTCATTAGTTAACAACATTAGTTAAAACATCTGTTTCTTTGCACAAAACCAAAGACAAAAACATGAACTAAGGATAAACAATGTACAGCACTTGTACTGCATTTATTAATCTTAGTTAATGCTAATTTCAGCATTTACTAAAGAATGATCAAAATCACAAGTTTTTGTTAATATTAGTTAATGCACTGCGGTTTAACATGAACTAACAATGAATGATTGAATTTTATCAACTAAGGTTAACAAAGATGAATAAATACTGTAATACATGGATTGTTCGCTGTTTGTTTATGTAAGTTAATACATTAACAAATGACACCTTATTGAAAAGTGTTACTGAATACATTTCCAAATCATAATACTTAAGTCATTACTAGGTTTTCATGATCTACACTTAATTTAATCCTGCATTGTTCTCATTAATAATGTAACTGCAAATTTTAGTTCTCTGGGAAGTATGACAAAATATTATATATTGGTTAGCTAATGGTGAACTAGCTACGTCTAAAGCTGTGTTCCTAGATTTCAGTACCTAAATTTATAACTTGTTTCCAAATGTTTGTTTTTTCTTAACATAATTAATGTGCCATTTGTCTGTTTTCAACAGAACAGAAGGGATTTGTTAAATGTGCTGTTACTCCAGTTTCAAGTGTTTGCCTCAGGTCACAAGATGTATTATCATAAGCTTCCTGCTAGCAGGTGCTGAGAAGATGAGAAAGACGTTTTAGGGGGAACATGAGATATGAAACAACTCAACTGATTATATTAAAAAAAAAAAAAAAAAATTATTAGATGTAAAAAAACAACAACACCAGGGAAATAAATAAATAGTATTATACAGTAAAATAAGTAAACAGCAATAGCCTATGGCATTTATTTTTTTATTTAGTCATCAAACAGCAATACGCCACCTTACCTCTGTGAAGTCCTTTATGGTGTAGTTTACTGTAACTATTTATCCTGTGCTCTGTGAATATAAACATTGGCCTTGTTAAGAGAAAGAGAGAGGCAAAGCACAACAGCAGCAGGTACTGTATACGCTAACCGAGCTCAAAGGCCACGGTGGTCAGCAGCCACTTCGTTATGAGTCTGAATAGTCTGACATGCACAAACAGAGTGTGTTAACCTTGAGCGAGGCTGAGGGGAAAAGGGGAGCGGAGGGTGGTTGTAGTGGTGCTAAAGGCCTAAGCAGGTGTGACAGTTCTGAAAGCTTTCACTGGACAAAAAGGTTTCACTGGCCTCCTAGCAATGCTGAGCTATACGGCTGACCTCACTGCTCTCCAGCGCTGGCAGAGAGAAGCTGTGTTTGTCGTAGAAGAGAAGCACAAGAGAAGAAAGAAAACGAGCACATTTGTGTTTACATGAAAGATGCATATAAAATAATAGCAGTGTGAAAGTGCTGCATAGGTACTCTAATTTGAAGCAGACCAGCGGATCTGAGATTGTGAGACTATGCCAGGATTGTCTCGTAACTGTGATAAATAATCATGCGAATTAGCTAAACTATAATCTCTAAATTAAAGCATATGCAACTGATCAAGTTTCCGATTACAATTTTAAAAGCATTATTATTACTGTCCAAATGCTTCACCTGCAACCACTGAAAGTAAACCATATTCCATTTTCAACCAGTGGGGGGCAGCAAACATTATATTATGCACTGTGCACCATCCCTACATAATTTACCACATAGGTGAGCCCAGAAGCTTATGCAAACGTTTGTGGATGTCTCCAAGAACCAGACAGCATAACAGCATATTAATTCATGCATAGCAGATTTATATTTACTGGAAGAAGACAGATCATTTTTGTATGAGTGCACCACTAATATTGTGTATCAGAATCATGTATAATCTGATACAAAGTGCCGTTTGTTTTTGATTCCTGTGTGTAGTTTCAGTCATATCACTTTAATGACAATTAATAGGTTCTTTTACATTGCAATTAAAGTGAAATAACGGAACATAAACATAGGAGCCTGGATAAAAGCCCCTTTTTAGATATATCCGATATGATTACCAACAGAATGGGACTTGCAGTCTCTTTCCAACGCAAATGCAATTTTGTATAGACTGCAGTCCAAAAACTTTCACATCAAAGTGGGCGGTCCCATACGTCTCGTTTCGTGACGCAATTTCCGCTAGCTCAAGTCATTTGCGCTGGTCTCAAGCTTTTGTTCATCTGTTTCTAACCGCACGCCGGAGAACAGGAGCCATTGCTTCTCAGTTCAGTCGCCGTCGCTTGTGTGTTCGCGCCTCGCTTTGCCTCTTGCAGGAAGTGGATACTGAAATAGTTTCGCCGGACGTTTGGTTTTTAAACCTTCTTTAACTAAGAAACTCAACATGGAGAATGAGAACAAATACCTCCCGCAGCTGCTGGCTGAGCGCGACAGCCTGGACGCGTCGTTCACGCACGCCATGAAACTTCTAACAGCAGGTAAACGCCGCTGTTTTGTGAAAACAAATGAGAAGAGGCGTAAAAATCCAACCCGGGAACTTTTTGCGATGTAGATGTATCGTAGTTGTATTTAGAGGAACGCTGGGGATCGACTGTAGTCGTTCACGGGACGCAGGGCGACCGTTACAAAGTCTCGCTTCAGCGCGCGGGGGGTGAGCCAGGCACGTGCTATAGAAGCCATTTTTCGCGTGTAATTAATGCTTTTTCGGAGAGACAAACTCCACTTTTACAGGATGATATAATTTCTTTGTACCCTTCTTCATTAAAACCCGTAGTGCTGTAGAGTTTTACTCCCACCATCCCCTGGCAGCAGTCCCGTTTTCGCTCCAGTACAACCTTTGAGCCGCGTGTTGGTTTGGGTTTAACAGCCATGCGTTTATCAAAGTGGAAACTTTCCAACCAGATTATGCGTTTTATACAACTTTATCATAGAAAATCAGTCTTTTAATGATATAAAAATGTGGTAATATTTCAGTAAGACGTTAAGAACGTCTGTCGTATTAGAATTGCATTTATTTTATTTTTAAATTTACAACAATAAAAGGTTACATTTTATTGTTTGTGTGTAAGGAGGGCTCTGGATCTAAGGGGGGCTACGTGGCTTTTCTTTGTACGCGTCGAGCCCCAGCCTACATGCACTTATCGTGTTTGTCTAGACTGAAAGATCTGGAAAGCTGTAGATGAAATCGTCCAAGTCTGATCAAATGAAATTGAAGACGGCTGAATGTCTTAAGTTTGAGATTTGTCCTAGTAATAAAAACCATGTTCCGGACCATGTGTGCCTTTAGTGTGGGAAGTGTTGCATCTGGAAATGAAATGGATTTTTAGTGTAGGAAATGTCTTTTCCTGGCCTCGTTTCACCACATGTCTTATATCATCAGTCTAGTGGGAGGTTAACCGTATCTTCTGGTTTATATTAGCAGATCAGTTTCTAAAGTTACCTTTGCAGAGGCATGCAAATGTTCGTTGTTTAGCATCAGACTTGCAGTGAAAAGCCCTTTAAAAAGCAGAGTCTATTGATTGATGGCGCTTGCTGCCAGTGTCTTTGATGCAAGCACTTTTCTTTGCAACCTGAAGCAAAACGGCACTTAAATCTTAGATGTACATTGGTCATTGATGTAAAATGACCTGGAGATTGCTAGAGAAAATATTCTAGGCCTGTAAACATCAGCTTCTAATCCAGTTTGTCATGTTTAAATAAGGGAAATGTCACTGTGTGGGTGCTGATTCTCCTGAGTTTTGCTGCCTATTTTAAACCTTGGTTTTTAAAATGGATATATTTCTGACCCTGTTGTCTGATGTGAAAGTCAAAACTTGTGCAGTTGTTTCTAGCTATTGAGTTTTGCAGTGCATATAATATCTGAAAATGATTGCTGAAGTATGGTCAAATATCAAGTTGTTTAAAATTTTGTATTTACATTTTTTTTTAAATATTTAATTATTTAGATCTGATGCCTGATCATATATTGTTTTCTGTCTTTTAGAAATTGAGAGGATTGAGAAAGGAGAGACTGAGAAAGATTCAGAAAGCTACCTGGACCTCTTCACCCAGAAAAACATCAAACTGAAGGAAAGGGTTCTCATACCAGTCAAACAGTACCCTAAGGTGAGTGTCAGGAACACGTTGTGCCTGTTTACTCGATTACATGTGCGCTGCTTCAGAATTGGTGTTGAATGAATGTAACCCCTCAGGGCAAACAAAGGTCACCCAAGGATTCTTGAGGGGTACAGAAAAGTCATGGAAAGTAAGATATTGTATTAATTATGGAAATAACTATTAACAAGTAAAATCGTGGGTCTGGTCTGACCAGGGGCATATTTCAAGAATTTAGCAACTATTTGATTATTGAAACCTGCAAAAGGCCTGTAATCTGTCATGAGGTTTAAGGTGTTTTCTCTATGCAGCAATGTTTTTTTTTTGGTGTCCTGTGATCGCTTGCCTGCTAGATGTGATGAGACTGTATTAAGTCAACTTGTTTTATAGGTAGTGAGACCTTGTTTATTTTTTAAGGATTGCTTAGCAGATCAGTTGATTCAAGCTGAAAGTAACATTTTATTTTTCTCCAGCTCGTCCCAAAATCCAATCTTGAGCGCTGCTTTTTTTTCTTTAGCTGTTACATGAATATCAGATTGGTATTGCGAGTTTTGCTTGATTGATTTATGCTGGTTGAGTCCAAATTAAAGTGCGGTTTCTCTTTAAAACAGCTTGTTATATTAAGCTTTTGCCTAGATTTGATTAAGAAAAAAAAGTTGTCCTGAGGATGTGCATTGTGTACGCACAAAATAATATAAGCAATAAATTATGTTAGATCTTTGCTCATGACTTGATTTGCACCTGTCTGCTGCACACAGATATGTTCAACAGCAGACTCTTAGGTTCTCCCTGCAGAGTTACTTTGACTTTTAAATGTTGGATTATTTTTATTAATTTTATTTTTTTTTTCTCTCGAGTGGCACTTTGGTTTTGTGCAAAGAAACAGATGTTTTGTTGTCTCCTGAGTGTGATCTTCCTCCTGTTTTAGCAAAGTTATCCTCATGCGTGTTCCCAGACTGCCTAATGTTACCCCTGGCTTTTTTTTGCCAAGCAGTGCATGACTCTGGCCTTTGATCTCTATGCATTCTATTTAATGTAGTCCTGTTTCAGGAAGATCAAAACTATTGAGCTTTTAGTCCTTGAAAACATGTTCATATAGGTTAAGTGAGGCACTGTAGATTTCTTCAAATGATGTGGGTTTAAGATTTAATTTTTCTGTTGTGCAGTTTAACTTTGTTGGGAAGATCCTAGGACCGCAGGGGAATACAATCAAGAGACTGCAGGAGGAGACTGGTGCTAAGATCTCTGTGCTGGGGAAAGGATCCATGAGGGACAAAACCAAGGTAAAGTGTTATTGAGGTTCTTTTTTTAAAAAGTCTGAAGAATTGTTGGAAGAACGACTTATACCAGGGGCACCCATTTTTGATGCTGGATTTCTAAGATGGCTCTAAAATCTCTAAAGAATGATTCTAGGCTATTTGATGCATAACATTCTTGTTGTCTTGCTGTGTGAATGAAGGTTAAATAACGAAGTACTGAACTACTTTGTTTTTCAGGAGGAGGGCTTGAGGAAAAGTGGAGAGCCGAAGTATGCACACTTGTCCATGGAGCTTCATGTGTTTATTGAGGTTTTTGCTCCTGTTCCTGAGGCATATGTGCGCATGGCTCATGCCATGGAGGAGATCAAAAAGTTCTTGTTTCCTGTAAGTACTCTGGAATTTACCCTAGATTTAAGAAGGGCAGCCCAGAGATCATGCTTATTGCAGCGAAGTGCTGATATTGTGTTTTTTGGCTAAGCTTTCTTTTTATAGTTCTGTGATTTATGAATTCCAAATAGGCCATTGTTTAAGTCCAAACCGCCTGCGTTGTTAAGTTGTGATCTCACTTGCTCTGCCTCTGGGGGGGCATATTAATGTTTAATCTGATAAATCGGTTGTTTTCAAGATCACTTTTGTGTCTAAATGACTGAAAGGCTTCACTTAACTGTGTGTGAGTTTCCACTGTAAATGACTTTAACCTTTGTGCACTGTGCTAATGGCCTTGTATGTGAAGCCTAGGTTTCTCCTTATGCTGTTGTCTTACTCTAAGCAGCTACTATTGGCATGTCCTGATGTTCTTGTGGAAAGTGTTGTCAGTAAGCGTATGCGCCTGTCTCACAGGACATGATGGATGAGATTTGCCAGGAGCAATTCATGGAAATGAAGTTCCTAAATGGTGGTCAGGAACATGGGGGCAGAGGCCGAGGAGGGCCACCAATCAGAGGCCGTGGAGGTCTTCCTCCTCCTGGAGTACCCAGGTACCCACAATAATAAAATTATTATTATAATTATATTTTTTTTAATTAATGCATTTAGATTATAAAACTTAAGTTTGCCCTAAGTTTTTTTTGCTTTTACAGGGGTCGTGGTATGCCCCCACGTGGTGGTCGTGGTGGACCCCCTCGAGGTGGAGCAGCAAGGGGAGCACCTGCAGGTAGAGGAGGACCATCAGCCCAGCCGCCCAGAGGAGCAGCTTCCAACCGTGCTCGTCCACCTGCCCCTGCGTCTCAGCGGATGCCCCCTCCACCACCCCAGCAGACTCAAGACTCATACGAAGAATACGTACGTTTCTTTATTAGATATTTTCTGATTTGCTTTGAAGATGTTGAGTTTACCTATTAAAGTTTATGCTGCTGTGGAATTGTTTTTTTTTTTTTTTCTTTTCTTCAGTCTTATGATGAGAACTACACGGATGCAGGCTATGAATCCTATGACAGCTACTACAGTCAGCCACAAGCGTAAGTTAATAGTACATATTAAATTTGCTTTGAGACATGGAAAGTTCAAGTTTCCTCTAAAAGACTGACATAGCTTATAATTACTGTGGCTTATATAGGCTTTATTGAATCCCACTGTCTTAAAAGCGTAATGTTCTTGGCTTAGTTTGCTCTAGGAAATTCAGGCCAGGTTCTCTTGTGCAAGAGTTGTTCATTTGAACATTGTTTGTACTTGCGTATTTTTTTCAGAGAACCAGAATATTATGACTACGGACATGGAGAGACTCAGGAGGGCTATGAAAACTACGGTAAGTTTTCTGGTGTTTCATTCCTAAAACCTTCATAATCTGTTGCTGATTGTTTCAGACATTTATTGTAATTACATCGAGGGTGTGGACAATGCTACAATTCGTAACACTGGTGTTACCGAACAGAACAGTTCCTGTATTTCAAGATGGTTATGGAAGCATTAAGCATGAGATCTGACCACTGATCTATATATAATGACTGGATCGCTCATTGCGTTTTAAACTGCCGTCAGGCAGTGAAGCCACCGGAAGTGTTCGATCCGC
>JAUMHP010000074.1:6053329-6064932 GCA_032361065.1 Enteromius trimaculatus | reverse complement strand
ACAGAAACTGTGAAATTTTACAAAAATCTATTATTTATTTTTCTGTTTTTTATAAATCAAATAAATACAGCCCTGGGCTGGGAATAAGATACTTTTTTCAAAAACTAAAGAAAAATATAGTTTTCTCATCAGGCTTGTATGTATTTTTTTATTTATATTTACTCAAATCTTTGTCAGGGTCTACGAAATTGCAAGAATTTGTACCTAAATACTGTGCAGTCTGACTGGCCAATCAGATTCAAGTATTCCTGAGAGCTGTGTATATAATATATTCTTTGAGCAAGTTAATCATTGTCTACACTTTGTTATACACTCTATTAATTTGACAGTTAGAATCCCAAATTATCAAATTTTACCAGGCGATATTAGCACCACATGGTAATTATCACTTGTCAATGCTAGAACCTGTCAGTAGCAATAACATGACACAATAATCTTGTCAGGCTTCAATTTACCTCTTGTGAAAGCAAAAATGCATGCTGTAGTCGAGTAGGTTTGCAGGTTCATGTCGGCAGCACCATCAAAATAGTCCTTCTGGGATTCACACGCACAAGCTTAAATTGTAAGAAATCAACGCAACCGCAGTTTTCATCGTTTCAAGCTCTCCACACATTTTTATTTAGAAACTGATATAAACTCTTGAATATAGACTAAGAAAAAAGCCCAGTGACTGAGCTTTTCTCTCTCCCCGTCTCTCTATCTCTCCCTCCACCTTTTAGCAACTGCTTACACAATCGATCAGTTTGAAATAGCTGCCCCTCAATTATGCAGCGTGTATGTTTTGAAAAGCAAACATCCAATTTGTGAGCTGTTTTGCTTGACCTCACAGTTGACGTGGCCACTTTTGGCCTTTGATCTTTGACATTTTCTATTGCTTTTTATTGAATGCTCTAGGTTATTTTTAAGGAGCACTGAAAGCTTGAATTCATTTGTGTGTGGTTTAAATACTGAGATGCCAGGTGATGCAACTCTCCTACAAGCACAGCTACTCACCTGAATCTAGTGTTTCACTGGCAGTCTGCTATAATATAAGAATAGGTATTTTGGGATTAAATTAAATGTATTTTGCAGCCAATTAGCGCAGCTAACAACACTCTGGGCTTTCTCACTTTGATTTAGCACTGGGTGTAAACCATCTTGCTTCTTGATGATGCTGGTCTATATATACTTCATATATATCTGAAATCCTATTTTAACAGAAAATCTGTGTGAAAAAAGCAGTTTTAGCATATGAGAGGCAATTTTTGCCCCATTACCCTGCAAAGGCATTTCACTCAACTCTGTCCTTATTAACCAGCTGTTTTAAAGAAAATGTCAATATTTGAGGACCTCAGACACTCAGAAGTGAATGGCAGCTGTGAGGGGTTCTTTCAGATGGGGCGATCTGAGGGACACATGTAGTTGAACAGGTAGGTGTACAGCAGGGCTCGAGACTCGGTCCTGTTTGAGTGCGAATCTCTGTGGATGCTTCTTTTGTAATGAAGTATTGATGCAGCGGTGCTGAGAAAAAGGCAGGTGATAATTGGATTCTGTTCTGGGTCCCGCTGCACTCCCCAGCAACACGTGTTTTTAATGAGCCCCTCTCTCTCTCAGCTCGTTCTCTCTCTAGGCCTCCCCCCTTTGTCTGTCTCTCATCAGTGGATGTGTTATAAGCACCTCTGTTCTGTCTCTCTCTCCATCAGCACCGAGCTAGATGTGGCGGATGTTTAGGTAGGGTGGTGTGAGGAGCTCGAGGGAAGAGTGACTCACAGTGAGGCCTGATTTCTCTTGCTTGTTCTCACTTGTCCAAAGCAGCTTTAGAAAGAGCTGCTCATCTAGATGCTACGGTAACGTGTCTTAAGCAGAGCTCTAATGACAGCCTGATCCATCTGTCATCATTCATCAAACTTGTTTATTTTAATACACCTTTTATTGTATTATAAGTGTTTTCTTTAACTCAGTATGTTTCAACATTACATTCTCCGCTATCCTCACCAAGCCCTTTTTTGAACCTCTCCCTAATAACCAGTTTCACAATACAATCAAATCTTGATAGATCAATTTTTTTTTCAACTGTTGCGTAAGTTGTTTCACCTTAAATTGTATCATATCATATTACAGATACAAAATAGGCTGTGATCAATCATTCCATGTCAAATTATTGAACGGTTATTTTACTTTCAAACTTGTTTGACTGCTAGGCATTCGAAGCGCCTTTTGAAAAGGTAGCAAGCCAGTGGCAACGTTTGTACCTTTATTTTGGATGAGATATGGAATGAGCTCATCATTCACATGGCCCTATATCACCGAGCCCTTCCATTGTCATTTAGATGTTAACTACATTGTCTAATTTAAGGCTGGAATTGTGAAAAGTAAAGTGCGTCTGTTCCTGCCTGCAGGGCTGTGTGACCTTCTGTGAACATGTACATTATCCTAAGACTGCCTTTATTCAAAGAGACTGTGAGTGCTTAACAGTTAACGCTACAGTAGAGCGTCTTTTCATCTCCTCAAGAGCGGTCTGCCACAGAGGGGATGCTTTTTCTTCAAGACTTATATTGTCTTAATCCCCGGGCCTAATCCGACTTGTGTCAAGGCGCCGCGGTCGTCGTGAGTCGAGGCTCGGCTGAACCGAAGGATTTAACACATTAGTATTAGACTCCCTATTCTCTTGAATCACTCTCTCAGTGCAACCGGGGTGGGAAAAACCAGCAGCAGGCCGAGCCACGGGAATGTAAAAGCCAGTGAAAATGATCGCCAAGCAGCATGTAATGGTGGTGAATTTTTATGTGAAAGCACATGAATATGATTATACACTTCTAAATGGGTTTAAGACACATCTAGAACAAGGTTGTGAAAAGCATAACATTATAAATGGGCATCTGGAAAAGCATTTAAGGCTGAACGGACAGTTAAACCAAGGACGTCTGCTTTCACTCTAGGGCAAGACTGTAAAGGATCTGCTTCACATCACAATAGTCTTGTTATAGAGGCATTTGGAAGCATTTCTTACAGTTTGGAGTCCTGCTCTTTTTTAGTTCTACAGTATTTGAGAGTATGATTGACGGAAGGTATCCGCTATTAAATAATATACAGGCTCTGAAACCATTAAATACAGAATGAAAGAGTTTCGACTTCTTTTTGGCAGATTTATGTTCCAGTTGTCTGCCATTAAGTTATCTGAAAAGCACTGTAACTGAATATGGCATTTTTATTATACAGAATTGGAAAGTAATAAACTGTAAGTTACAGTCCGCAGCCTCATAAACTCTAATGGTCTTTACTAAATGAATTAGATCCAGAATTCGTAAAATTCACTTTTCAGTCACTGTAACAGAACCACTTTGAGACTGACCTCTATCTGTACCTTAAAAGCTCAATTCAGTTCACCTCCCAAAATAATTGATATTGTTTATTCACCCTTGTGCTGTTTGACAATAAGTACAACCAGTAAAAATATATTTTTTTTTTTACAAAATTCTATTTACATATATTTTGCAAGGTAGCATTTATTTATGGAACAAATGTCATAAATCCTTAATTCACAAAGCTTGGGAGTTTCTGGGGAGTTGCATCACAACGCACAATACAATCTGAACTCCCCTTATAATATATATATTTTTTTGGTTATGTTATGTTTATATTTTCTAAGAAATTGTAATAAATGCTATTGATTTATATTTTATATTTGTTATATAAATAAATACCCATTGAGGCAGATTAAAATACTGTATTGCAAAACATGAAAATTTTGATTATTTTTCTGTTTATTTATTGCCTCAGTAAGAGAAACACCCTGCATAATTTTCTTTGCCAACTTCTGAGATCCTGTAAATGCCACGAGCACCTTGGCGTTTGTTCTCTGCATATTATTTAAGCAGCAGCTGTGTTTGTGCAAGCTTGACAGAACTGAGAGAACCAGAATGAAAAATGGAGGAAATGAAAAATACAAGTAGGCTACCTAGTTTACCATACTATTCTTCTCTACCTTTCAGTGTGCTGAGTCACTTCACTCACACAAATTCCTCCTTTTGTCTGTGGCCTGTTGACCTTCCCCACTTAAAAATCAAGCATTGCTTAGACACCCCACCCCTCATGCTGTATTCACATTAATATATGCACAAGGTGAAAACCTGCATTTCACAAGTATGCTGTTGTTTGTGAATCATCGGTGACAGCGGTGGGGCTAGTTTTAGCTCGACGAGTATCACGGCATATTTGCTCTGCTGATTGAGCGTGGAGAGCCTGTGAGGAGATCCCTATGGTATTATAAAAGTTACAAGTCATGGTAGATGCACAGACATAGCACAGGATAAAGATGGTGATGGCGTGTGAAAACTAACTAAAGGGATTGTTATTGTGAGCTGAGAAGAGGCAGAAAGAGGGCTTTATGTGCTGGTAATACATAGAAGGTAGAGCTATAGTGTAATGAAGCACAAGGGGAAACATGTTTTGTGTGTTTTATAAAACATTCAGGCGTGTCATCAAAGAGAACTTTTCTTCACTCGCTCGAAACATCAATTACCATTCAGATCTTTGTAGTGATGCATTCACAGATGCAAATTGAGGTATATAGAAAATTGTTCCAATTATTTTCAGTGCTGGTTAACAGTCATAATGATGATACTACAAAACAGTTGTGAGTGTGAAATTGCTTTTATACAGCATTTTAGTAAAACAATGACTTATATTGTAGACATAATATTTCCAGTTACTAAGTGCACTTTTGCTTTGCCAGTGAATGCGTTTCCAAACAAAGCCAAAGCAGGAGGTGTTTAATCTTCGAGGGACAAACATTAGAGGAGCCTTTTCAGTGAATGTAACCGAAGTACTGTTTTGTCTTTATGAGTGAACTGATTTGTTCAGAAATACAGATTCATTCATATTGATACAAGTTACATTCCTTAGAGAATAATTTTAGTGAATGATACAGTGTTTACACAAAACAGTCACTTGATTTGTTCCTGAATGAATTTTTTAGCCACTAAAAAATGCGTTCTACTAAAGTGTGAATGTAATACTACATACGACATTCACCATGTTGTCATTGACAAATTGACCTTTTGAAGGCAGTGTGATTGATAAGAGATCCGACATATCATTATGTTGACAATATACCATTTTTGTCCAACGAACAAGCCAGACAAGATACCTTCTGTTGTTCCTTTGTTTATTTCATGCTATAACTAGTAAAAGGTGAAGTGATGTTTGGCTCATGTGCTGCTTGATAATAAAGTGGGCTATGTTGTCTCAACACAAAGAGCCACAAAACAGTATTACTCTTAACATTCCTTACAAAATTAAAAAATGTAGACATTATGCTGCATACCTGAAGTAACCTGATGACACTGTACCCTGCCTTTAAAAATCCCTACCGCTAATGCACAACCTAAGGCTATAACCTTATTATGGTCACAGTTAAAATCACTCCTTCAGCCATACTAATGTGTCATGCCGAGAATAATGGTAATTTTATCATTATGCAGATTGGCGTAACAGTTGTAACCTTTTCTTTTGAAAATCTCTTATGCGTGTTCTCTGTGTGACAGATTCATGTAGTGTGACTGTGCATACTGAGCAGTAAGTGGATGTTATAGCAGATGAGATTAGGGTCAGAGCCCTTCTTTCAGGTGCTATTTGATTTTGAGAGCTTTTATCTTGCGTAATCCCTTTCGCATATTATCAGAGCTGTCATTTAATGAATTCATGAAGATATATCGTGTTGATAAAAGCGATCCTTAGCCAGCAAACATGCAGTATTTCTGTTCCCCACTCACGTTCTACCTGACACTCCTCACTCTCTAGATTGGATATTTATTTCCCACCTACTTAAAGGAGCATCCTTTAAACTCTCCATCTGAGCGGTTATTACACTCAGAGAGTGCAGAGGTAGCAAAGGCGATTGGTTGGCTCTATCATGAAGAGCTCTCCTTGTGAAGTGCTGACTCAGTGCACCTGAGTCTATAGGCACTTGATTGAGTCCAGCCATTTTGTTACACACTCTCAAAGAAAGACCTCCATCCCACTAAGGGCACACCAGTAATGAGATAATTCACTGTCTGCTATCATGTTTTATTCCAGCTAGACTGAATTAGAGAATTAAATGAGTATTTATAATCTAAATGGGAAGGCTGTCAAGAATGACCTTAAATGTATAGTTCACCCAAAAATGTAAATTCTGTCATCTGTGACTTGCTCTCATTTTGTTCTGAATTAATATGTATTTATTCATTTACATTGTCAAAACTGAGTCTTTTGAAAATTGGAAAAAATAAAAAAAGGAAAAATATTGTTAACCACTTTTTTACAGTAGGACCGTGGTACCTAAAACAGACATTTATATCATTCTTTGTCTTCAAAGAAAGAAACTTATACAGGATTGAAATGACAAGGTTTGTTAATTTATGCATGCATCTCATTGATAGTTTTACTTGATCTTAGTGCAGTAGATATATGCAATATAGATCATATTCACAGATCGATTACAGAACTAGTTATTCAAGGGCAGACTTGTCCAGTTGTCAAGGATCTGTCCTAGGCCCTTTTCTATTTTCAGTATACATGCTGTTATTAGAAAATATGGGATTAGTATTGCCAAAATGATAGAGAGAGAATGGTTTCGGCTAGGTGTAGTTTTTCGTGCAGCTACTGCAACAATCTCCTGCATTTATGATGAGCGACTATCACTACTCAGTGAAAAAATGTAGCATACAAAAAAAACATTGTTTGTTTACGCTCATAGCGCATCATTAATGATGGTATAAAATGAATGTTTGGGTATAGCATCAAAATGCCGTTCTGACAATGCTCAGGGTTCAGACACACCCTCTGTTTAAATTTAGACTTAAGAGAGATTGATTTAGTCGAGCATTCATACAATGTATCTCCTAACCTTTTACTTCAGTTATATCTGATAAAATGCAAAATCATAATTTTTTTTTTTTTTTTTTGCTTGGTTGGTTGGTAGGAACGGCAGCCAATGTTGTTTTTATTTGCTTCTCTGTTTCAGCCACAGGGTAAGCTTTGAAACAACAAAACAAAACTACAAAGCTTAATACAAACTGCATAATCACTGCTGTTAATAGAATTCTGATTGATTACATTTCATTAACTAACTGCATGAAATGGACATCAGCTTGACAATCACCGCTGATAAGCTCCTCCTAAATATAATGTAGAAACTTTGAGATGTAGAATGTTTTTAAAGCTGCTAAATTTCTTCTTTTACAAGGAAAGAGAAAAATTATTTTGAAACAACATAACGTGATATAACGTTATAGCCTTTTAAGTGAAAACAAGTACATTTTGGAGGGTTATTTCACGCATTTCAAAACTGCTGCCTGATAGGAATGTGTCATGTACTGTGAATTTTACAGCACTGTTTGATGGCTCAAACTGGAACAATCCAGGAGAAAATAAAACATGGCATTATTTATAAAAGCCAAATGACTGTGTTGTTAAATGTTTTACCCGGTGAGAGTCTTTCCGTGTTGTAATCTTGAGAACATTTCTCTACAGACATGTTTAGCACCCTGTTCCAGAGAAGTGGAGTGCCGGAGAGTGTGTGATAATGGACTTCTCGTGTTCCCTTGGCCTGCGGTACTATGACAGGCATGTTGAAGTATTTAAACTGCCTTCATCAAATCCTTACTTCATTACTGCTGACAACAACCCCCTGTTGCCACGGTGACAGATGTACTGTAATGAAGCCAGCTTTGGTGTGGAGTCCTCATGTCTCCCTCCAGGCCTGATTCTGGTACTGATGTCTCTAGCTATGTGCCAAATCCTGCCTTGATGTGTGCTGCCTAGGCAGCTGCAATCTAAAGCAGCTTCCTAACTGAAATAAGACCTTGCGTTTGATTTAGAGCCACAAAAATACGAAAGACTGCATCTCGTACATGGCAGTCTCTTAAAATAGGTATGTTGGAATGTTGCTAAGCTAACAATGCGATATAGTCACATGTATGTCTGTTTCTGTTTGATCCTAGTTTCCCTTTGTTAGCATTTTCCCTCCAATAGATTTCTATGGTGACTGCTATGATTTCCTGCCTTAGTTCTTTTTGATGTCTTTAGTTACTATTTGTTGCACACCTTTTTCGCTTCCTGTTGGTTACGTTCCTTGTATTTAAGACCTGAGTTCTCTCCTGGTTCTTTGTCCTTTAATGTTGTCGTTTGCATCTGTGTTCCCCAGTGTTCTCTTTCTGGACTTTGTTTTGATCTCTAGTTCTTTCGTCGTGTGATTTGATTTTACGACAGAATACAGAACCCTCAAAATGATTATTAGGTTTGGACTTACCAGCTGTCCAACACCCCTTTGCTGGAGCAGTGGGATTGCTCCCTAGGGAAACACAGAAAGGACTTTTTGGATCTGGCGTGCCTTACCCTATACCCATTTTGCATTTTTATGACTCAGTGAGCGGCTGAAGGCATGCCTGCCCATGGAACATCCTCAAGGGAGTTTTGCTGAGTGGGAGCTGTTTTTTTTTGTCATTCACTGTCAAATATGTGGATGAAGACCCAGCCAGCCCCGCTTCAGTTCCAAAGCCTAGCCGGCCATCATACTCACCCACCGTAGATGAGCCAGAGCCCACTGCATCAGAGGAGCCATTGCCAGATAGACCAACTGAGCCATATTTTGCCTCTGAGCCAGAGCATGTTGACCAGCGACGTGTAGCTGTTGGAGTTCTTTTTTTGAAATTGAGTGAGGACCACACCCACACACTCACACAGCTGGTGAAAGGTGAAGGTAAAGGAGAAGGTGAAATGCCACTGGATATTTTTGACTATTTAAATGAGGATCTTCTGCTTCTCCTATCCCCACAAGTTCAATCCAGTCTCTGAGTTCCACGGCCTCTGAGACCCTGCTGGTTCTGCCCAGCTCTCCTTCATTGGCCAGCTCTTCATCTCCAGCCTCGTGGAGGATCTCTCCCAGCCCCTCTCCTCTTCTGCCAGCAAGTCCTTCAGCCCTACTCTGCTGGCTCCTGTAAGTCCTTCAGCTCACCCTCAGCATGCCGAAGCCTTCCAGTAACCAGCTACCTCGTGGTTGGAGGATCCCCTGTCTCTTCCTCCGGCCACTGAGTCATGGACTCTCCCTTTCGACTCATTCACCTTGGCCAATGTTTCCTTGTCTCAACCGTAGTTGCTCATGCTACCAGCTCCTCCAGGCACCCTCCGACTCCATTTTTTGTCAGAGATAAACCTCAGATAAACTTCTCTCATGCTATTTGTAACTTTAAGAATAAAGAAACTCCCCCCCCACATGTCATTTCTATGTTAAGATTTTCTTTCTACATGTTTGCTGTCACATCAAAGAAAACAGCCCCATTTTTATTTGTCAGCTATTATAGGCCTTGAATTAAACACATTTTTTCAACTGATATTGCATATTAATATGCTTTAGTCATTTGCAGTCATTTGCGACTTTGGGGTTAGTAAGGTTGAAATTAAATCAGACACATTTAACACTATTGATCAAAAGTGACAACAAAGACAAAATGTTTCTATTTATTTATTTATTCAAATAATTGCTGATATTTTGAATTTTATTTTTATCAATTAATTAGTTTTTTTCATGTGATACTGAAGACTGGAGAAATTTTAAATATATTTAAAACAGAAAAAGATATAATAAACAGAATGTTTCATAATAATAAAATGATAAATATAAAGTTGTTTTTTGTCATGTATATATTAAATTAGGTTAGCATAAGAGGCTTCTTTTCTGAAAAAAAAAACGTATTAAACTGAAATTATATTATATTATAATTCATTATATTCATAATTTCAAGAACATAATGAAGACACCAAATCACTCTGTATTTTAACGTTTTAGTCCCACAGGAATGTGTCTCTCTGCTTTTTTAGGACTCATCTTCACTATGGGACAATGTCTATTTGTGTTGAGACTGGATTTGGTTTGTGACAGATGGCATAATCCAGCTATATTATTCAAATGACCTTGAATTCGCTCTATGGTGGCTCTCTTTCTGTGCTTGTATAAATCCACACATAATCACCAGTTGACTCATATTTGCTCGGGGAGATCAATGTTTCATATCCGCAACAATCCTCTTGCTATTTCCTAAGTAACTATTTTAAAGGTATTATGTAACAATTATGTCAAGATGTGGATTTCTAATCCACCGCGAGGTCAGTTGCATTTGTAGAATTTCTCTCGGTCTGTTTTGTTTTGTCTGTCTTTCTAGGGGTCTGCTAACTCTGTATGCCCATCTGTGTTGGACAGGCAGAGAGACGCCCCCGGCTTCCACATAAAAGTCCTCACCGAAAAAGTTCTGGGGTTTGGTTCAGGCAGGCGGAAAACGAAAACATTGCTCCTAATGCATTGTTCATCATCTATGTTTGCTTGACTGCTCACTCTGTTATGACAAAGAGGGGTCAACCAAATGAAAACACCAAGTACGTGAAGAAACTAGGACAAAAGTTGGCCTGAAAGTGACTTGATAGTCAAGAACATTTTATGCTTGGTAAACGCCTACATGCAATACATGTGTAAACTACAATAAAGTTTAGTGAAAGAAGTACTTCAGGAGGTAGATGTATATTAAGAACTGAACCAACTAGTTATACAACCAACGCCTTTGACATTTGACAGGTTAAGTGTTTTGTTCAGGTGCACAGTGGTGATGGCTCATATTATACCTTAAAAGAACTGAAACTTTTAATTAATAACCTTTAAGTTAATAACTGGGATAATTTCACCTGTAGGCAATGTCACTCACATTAGGAAGAGTGAAGCATGTTAGTAGTAGGGCTTTGTTGCATTTTATTTTTCTTCCCTTTATTTATCTAACTACACTTTCACATCTGGCTATCCATTATTTGGGCAGTAGTTTACATTTTGCAGCAATGTTTTCCTTCGCTTTCAGTCATCCACGTCTACTTTTTTTTTCTACATAACTTTGACACATTCTCTGCCTATGTTGTATATTCAAATTTATTAAGAGTATAAAATATGTCTGCTGTGCTGAAGGCATTTAGCAATCTCTTCAATGACTTATATTGCTTTTACGGAATTATTGGTGTATTTTTAATAGTTCTTACTGAAAAAGGTGTTAAAAATCGATAATTTAGCATTAACTGATTAGCAGCAGAATTAAAATAGCAGAGAACACTTTCTGGTTTCCAATCAAAATGTACTTATCACAAAAAAGTCATAGTATTAAGAGATATAATCTTGCAATTACGAGGAAAAAAGTCTGAATTCTGAGATATAAAGTCGCAATTCTGACTTCATAACTTGCAGTTGCGACTTTATATCATGCAATTCTCACTTTTTTTCACGGAATTATGAATTTGTATCTTGCAACCCTGACTTTATATCTCACAAATGCAACTTTATTCCACAGTATTTTTACCTTATAAGACGCAATTATGACTTCATATCTCACAATTCTGAGAAAAAAAGTATGAATTGTGAGATATAGTAAATAACCTTTTTTATTTTTTATTCAGTGGCTATAGTAAATAAATAAGTAAATAAAACATTTTGTCCTTTTTTCTAAGTTGATGTCATTTGATATTAAATATCTGCAGTTATTTTAATGTGTTAATGTTAGTCAGGTATGCTCTCAATATATACTGTCTGTTCCTTACAAATTATATATATA
>JAUMHP010000074.1:6021906-6040479 GCA_032361065.1 Enteromius trimaculatus | reverse complement strand
GCTCCGAGCATCTGTTAACCCTAGCCTCCTAGAGGGTTAAACCTCTTAGGGCTCGGAGGCCGCCGGGCTCCCTGCCTTTCCCCCGGACAGTTCGCCAAACAAGCTATTTTATCGCCGAGGTAGTGGGAACTAGTGAAATAAATGAATAAAATTAACCCTGCGAATTCTGCCTTTAAAGGCTACATGAAATGCATGCACAACTTTCAGTTGTCACTATATTTTGCAATAATATCTCTTAGTAATATGATATTTGAATGCTTAGTTTTATGATCACTTATGATTTATTCTAGAGGGCAAAACATATAATCCAATGCAATACAATAATGACTGAGAGATGAAAAAATAAACATTCCTCAGACAGAAGAATATGATGGGTCATATTTTATACTTGATTTTAATATGATTTTTCCAAAAATCATGTATCTATAATCACATAAACCCAAGCTGTAGTCCAGTAAGTATTCATCTAAAAATAGTACTAACAATATAAAGTATAAAGGTAACTCATGATTGCAAACAACAGGTCTTTCAGGTGTTTAAAGTTTTGATCATGTTTTTAATTTAGGCTCAATAGGATCATGGGGGAACATGATCTGTAGGAAATCCTCGATCGGTGTGATAGTAATATTAAATATGAGTGTGGAAGAGAAGATGTGTGCTAGCTTGTAATACATTGGTCACATTGTCTTAAGCAAAAGCTTGCCGCATCCATCTCACAAATAAGGTTTTTGGCACCTTCTAATTGATCATCACTGCAAATGTGTTGCATGTAACACATTGTCATGTTAAATATATAGCTTTGGCTGTAAGTTCGGAAGTGTTTGCAACTTAACGTTTTGTAGTAATTAGCAGTCTGAAGTGATGAATTTAAGGAGGTGTTCAGTAGAAAGAAGCATCTGTTTGGACTTAATCATAATTTAACTATTTTTAGAGATGCTTGAGTTAAGACTGGTACACAGATTTATTAGGACAGATCCACAACCTTTTTTTTTATATCATCCATGTTTGCACTGAAGATTTATTACATTTCACTGAAATGTCCTTTTTGTTGTTTAACATAGACGTGCTACCAAATTAGACGCAGCAGTACACTAAATGAACTAAAACAGAAATGTGCATTAAAACATTTATGTGATTCTTGAATGTAGTAAAAAAGTAATACATTTAAATAAAATATGTAGTTATTTGGAGATAAAACTAAATTTTGTTTAGTTGTTTAGTTTGTTTAGTGTAATTTAGACTTATTTGCTTAAATTAAATTAACCTATAAAGACATATTGAAGATGGCCAGTTGGGTCACATTTTTTAGTGTGCTTTTTCTTGATACTTATCTAGATATTTGATTTAAAAATATGTGAATGTTTAAGTTAATCTAGAAATATGTATTTATTTTTTGGAATAAAAATACATTTGGTTGAAAGTGAGTTTTTATTGTAAGTTGAATATAGAAATTTGATTTGACCAATCTTTATTTATTTATTTATGTTTGTTAGAATACTTAATTATTTGTAATAGGTTATTAATATTAATTTTTTTAATGTTAATGTAGTTTAACTTGAAGCACAAAAAAAATTAAAAAGCTAAAATAAATAAATAAAATATTATTAAAATTTTAATACAAAATTATAATTTAATTATACTAAAATAACAGTGCTGTACACATAACGATAATTTCTTTTTCACATTTTTCATATTTCATACATATTTTCAAGAGAAAGAGTAATTAATAAATATTGAGATAATTTCCAGCTAACAATTTTACTTTATAAAAACATTCCCGTAATGTTCCCATCAAGTAATAAAAACTTTGTTGTTTGAACTTTTTTAGAACGTCCACTTTTTTTAGACGTTGTATTCTTGTTTGGTTATAAGAACGTTATTTAAAATGTTTTTAGAACGTTTTAGTCTCTTGTTATATTAATGTTCTAAGAATGTTATTTAAAACGTTCCATTAACAACACAATGATAGCCTAATGTTTTTTTGCTAACATTTGTAAAACATTCCACCAACAACACAATGATAACGTTTTTATTCTAACGTTTTTAGGACATTTCATTAATAACTCAGTGGTAACGATCTAATGGTAACGTTTTTTAAAACACAGTGATAATGTTTTTATGCCAACGTTTTAAGGACGTTTATCAATTGCAGATAACTTCAATTATGCTTTTTGATAACTTTGAGAGAACCTTAGCCAAACATTAGCCAAAGTTACAAGAACATTCCCTGTTAGCTGAGTAAGTAATTCATCAACACTATCATGCTTTTGGGGGGTGTGACACCACATGGTATTTTGTCTGCACCATACCATGTTATGAAAGTAAAATAATTATATTCTATTTAATTAAATGTATTATTATAAAGGATTTTTGAAAGGCTTACTGACATACAAAAGTGTCCGGATGAGTTATCAATATAAAAAGTGTATAAAAAGAAAAACATCACAGTAATCCTCTCAAAAGGATATTAAACCCCCTGGCACACCCCAAGTGCAATGTTGGACATCACTCACCTTTCTTGGATTAGTGGGTTAGTATCACCGTTTTGTCCCAAACTTCTTCAAGTTTGCTGAACACATCAATGCACTGAAAAAGAAGGGACCTTCTTTTCACTGGTCACCCCAATGACAGGAAGCTTTTGAGCAATTGAAGGCACATCTCTTATTGATATAGTTTACTCCTCAAAAAGTTCCATGTAAGAAATCTTCATGTCTCTGCCCACCCCAACCCACGTTTCAGCTCAGAAAATATAATAGATAAATGGAACGGGCTGGCATCCCGACGGGGCCCTATTTGGCCCCCAGGGTGTTGGGTAGGCCTGTCGGCACCAGGGTCTCTGCGTAACATGGTCACAGGGTTGTGGCCTTTTCCACGAGTCTGTTCCCATATGTAACGTCGGAGTGACTCGACTAAACGGGAACGTCTAAGGTTACGTAGGTAACCATTGTTCCTTGAAGGAGGGAACGGAGACGTTACATCCCTTTGCCACAACCCTGGGTCGCGCTGATGCCGACTCGGCTCCATAGCGGAAACCTGCAACTGCATTCCAGACATTCCAGCTTATACTCACGCTGTGATAAGGTGCACCTGGCTGTAATTAAATGCACGCCAATATTCATTACATATGGGAACTCGCATGAGAGACCAATCGTCTTTGAATCTTTGAGAAAAAGTCTCCGTTCCTTTCTTCAGGGAACGTGGGTTACCTACGTAACCTTAGACGTTATTCACTCCCCCCACCTACAATCCCTGCCAGACCTGGAACTTCAACCCGCAATCTTCGGGTTACAGGTTCGATTCTCTATCCATTAGGCCATGACTGCTCCCGTGATGACACAAATGTTTTCTTTGATCTTGAAGACTCCTCTCTGATATTTATATTGTTTCTAACTATGAACAATATGTTTATCCGATGTTTCTTTTTATTTTTCTCTCTCTTTCCATTTAGAAAGTTTCTATTTAAAGATACAAAGGTCTTCAAAGAAAGAGAAAGTATAAGCAGATATTTTCTTTTTTAGTTTCTTGGTCATTATTTCTCCTGCATGCAAGGAACATGATCTACTGGTTTGAGTTGCCGTAAGCTAAATGACTGCACCTTGACGGCTGGAATCAGATAAGCGTTCATTATATGCCACCCCATACATTAAGAAGGACCACGGGGGAGGACTCATTCAACCTTTGTCTCTGTTCATTCAAGGAAACATATCGGTACTCAGCCTAACCTTTAGTGAGATGTTTTGTGTAATGCAAGATGGGAAATCAGAGCGATAGGAACGAGGGACAAGGTCTTTATTTTTATGTGAGCACTGACCTTTTCAAGTTGTTGTTTTGTTTACTTGCTGATTCTTCTCTGACAGAGGCAGAGTATGCAGTTGGAGCTTACCTTCCTTGGAAAACAAGACTGTAACATTGGAGAGAGGTAGACAGTATGACTAATTCTCTCTTCAGGGGGACACTTAGATGAAGTCTCTGGCAGAGCGGCTTGACTGTGTTGTCGAGCCAACCTTCAGAACTACTGCTGTTTTTCCGGTAATTCACCAGCCTTCTGTCAGACAACTTAAAGGTATTTTCATAACATTAAAAACATTGTGAATAGATGTCTGACATGGGCTTTTAGGAGAGATAAAACAAGCGTCTAACCTGCGGCCTTATCTCTTTTGCAGCCTTATCTCTTTCAGCTTGTCATTAATTTTAAAGGCCCCTGAATTCAGAATCGAAGATTTGAGGCTTTTAGTTCTCATCGATTGACTTTAAAGCCATAAATATCAAGAGTTTCAAACCCAGCTTAACTCAGCGGCCGGTAGTCAGGTGGTGTTCACAATTGGAGGTCAGTTAAACAGACTAATGATGCTAATGAATTTTATTTTAGATTGACCAGAGCAAATAAAGTGGCTGGGGATAATGAAAGTATTATTATTATTATTATTATTATTATTATTATTTGCTTTTCTTTTTACATATTTTATTTTCTTGTCAGACCTCTTTTATATTCAGTTACACTATACTGTTCAGTCATACTTAAAAAAAGTTCAGCATATCAGCATATTAAAATGATTTCTGAAGGACCATGTAACAATGAAGACTGGAGTAATGATGCTGAAAATATAAATAGATATATATATGGGTGATTCTATAATAGCGGGTACATTTGGTATCCCCACTTTTTTTCAAATGGTTATATTTTTTGTTATTTTAATTTATTTTTCTTTATGAATTCTAAGATATCACAGTCCATAACAATATAGTAGTATATTTTAAAAGTGCCTTAAATAGCTAAAAATAATGGTTTCTTCTTGTCCAAATTAGTCAGTGTATTTTTTGTGATTATGTATCAATGTTCAATCAAAATATTTTATAGTACTTTTCTTTTGGCATTTTATTAATTGTATTTATTAAAGCCTAAAAAATTACTTACTTAATTCTACAACATTAAATTATTTCCTATAATATTTCTCCTTTAAATTGGTGGAATTACCTCTCGTAATTGTGTAAGTTACAGAAAATGATGTCACTTTCACTCACTTATAAGATCTGAAGCATTGAAAAGTATCTGTGCTCTCTCTGAGAAAATATTCTAATCAAAAAACTTCTTACACCAAGAGTAATTTTTAAAACATCAACTCTGTTACCACAATATCAAAAGGAAAACAGAATTTATTACTGATCTCACACTGGGTTATTTAAAGCTCTTTTAATCATATTTTCATTAGTGTCATGTTTTCTTAGCATTTATACCAGCAAGTGGAGTTTTTGGAAAAAATTAAATGAAAATACACTATTTTCTCCACTGTAAGTCTACCTAGTAAACAGAGTTGACGGTACCTGCAATTGTAGAATGAGTCATATATTTATTTTGGAAACTTACTTAAAACATAAACTTTACCTAAATGTGAGCTAAATATTCTGAATAAATAAATGAATAAATCACCATTAAAATATTATATTTATGATTTTGGAATGACATGAGGGTGACTAAATAAGCTATTTGTCTTAACTATAGCTCTTTAAAATGCAGTGTATCTCTTCCAAAAAAACACACCAAATTATTGATGACTCATGTTGCAGGTGCATGTTTTGTTTTTTTTGGCAAGGGAGGTTGGATGGAGGTATGTCTAAATAAAAGCGTTCTTTGGAATAACAATGTCTCCTCCTTCTAAATTATAAACCACCTGCCTCCAAATAGCAATAGCAAGTAGTAAACAATGGTTTTTCTAGGCTTCATTGCAAACTAAAAGGCTGCTGACTATTTACACAGTTCCTTTGCTAAAGTAGGTCCTGCTCCAACAACTTGTTTCAGTGACACATTAAGCATCCTCTCTGCATCACTCTTTTGTCTTTTCCCTCGTCTATCCTCCCATCTCCCCGTCCACATCCAAGCACCCAGAGCTAATGGGAGCGAGACCACCGCGGAGTGACAGTCATGTCGAACTGTGCGTGATGAAGACAGATTGGGAGCATCAATCACTATGTCACACCAGTTTTGCTTCACACCCTCCCTGAAGGCAGACCATGTCGGTCGACAGCTCCAGACTCGAGACCACCGCAGCAATGATTGATTAGAAGATCACAGAACTCGTGAAAGTATTGTGTGTTCAGGTACTTGCGTGTGCCCATTGCTGTAATTGTGGTTAGACAGTGAACTAGTACTGTCATAATAACACCAATAGTCGTTATCAGTACCACTGAAGTTTCCGAACTTTAGTACTACGTGAAATAAATGTTCAGCTTGGCAAACAAATCTAAATAAAAAAAAAAAACAACAACTTTGAATATTAATATAAATTTCAAGTTCCCCTATTATGGATTTCTGAAAATTAGCTTTCATGGAGAGTGTAACTCAACTCTTAGTTTTAAAAGTGTATTAAATATTTCAGTTCTGAACCACTTTAATACGTAAATATACCAAAGTAATAAAACGTGCCAGGGTTAATGTATTGAACCTGTGTAGCGCCACTCAGTAGACATTTCACTTTGAAAGTGGACAAAATGGACCAATCACAACTGATTAGTATTACACAAAGGAAGAGAAAAGGAATCATTGAGCAAATCGTTTGGGAGTTGTTGAGGAAGTAAAGTGAAAATGACGATGTACGCATGTCAGCCTGTTGTTGGGAAGTAAACCCGTGGTAGGGGCACTTTAAATTACTTTGATATGATCATGCCACATTGAAGTTTTATACAAATTGTACATTTCTGTACATTCTGTGGTAATTTGTATATTATTTTCCAATAAGGGTTTATGTGTGCAAAGTGAGGCTATAGTGGATGCATGTGGTTCAGGGGAAGAGTTTTCGATCTTCGTTTGATTGACAGTAAACTAAGGAAAATCAGAATGTCAGTAGATGTCAGTAAAAGGGATGTATTTGTCAATTTTTTTTTTATGATTTCACTGGACAGATTCTGTCACTGACTAGAGGGAAGGATAATATTTAATAACTTTAATAGTAACTTTTATATGAATTTTTAATGACCAGAAATAGAAAGTTTTAGAAAATTTAAATAAAGTTAAACAAAATGCCATACAATAAATAAATAAATAAATAAAGATAAAATCTATCTATCCATCCATTCATCCATCCATCCATCCATCCATCCATCCATCCATCCATCCATCCATCTATCTATCTATCTATGCATTACAGTTGATTTAAACTTGAAATTGTTGGATACTATGAGCTTTTGAGCTTTAGGTTAGCTGCACAGTTGTATATTTTGGGATTATATCAAATTTATCAGGTGATTATATCAAGTTTAAATAAACCAACTGCAATACAATATACAGAGGAATAGTATAAAATAGCTATAAAATGTACAATGTACACAAATAATACTGACAACAGAACATAAAAAACAAACAAACTTTCAGTTATTGTTTGCATAGGTCTACTATTATAAAATGTAAAAAAAATAATAATAACAAATAGTTTAATTTTACAGTAAAATTGTAGAATTTCACTATTAAATTTATGTAAACCCGTAAGCTTTTGTTGGAAAAGCCACAGGAGGAGCTTGAAGCTTCTCTCTTGTTGGCAATAGGTTTATAAATGCATTTTTATTGCCAATCTGGTGAATGAGTGGTGCATGTTGTGTTCCCAAATGCACACCGCAAGCCGCATAAACTCAAATCAGATGCAGATGAAGTAAAATATATCAGTTATTATAAGCTACATGCAATTATGTTTTTGCGCAGCATTTTTCCTTTTGAGTAACTTGGAATAAATCATGCGGGTTTGTAGCAGCATGAGGACAAGCTATTCCTCTGACACTGAAAGACAGGACTTGTGAACACTTTATGGTATGGTGTCAATCGTTTACACTCAGGCTTTCCATGCATGTGGCTTCTGAGAGCAGAAGTCAGAGTTTTATATATCAAAGAAGAGCAGAAAGTGAAGTGGAGCTAAAAGGGACCGGCTGCACGGAGGGCCTGGCTGAGATCCCACTCAATTATGCAGTCGAGTGAGCCCATCCTCACTCACACATAAGCACAATACACGTCTGAGCTGTTTCATCATCCCCATAGGCCATATTAACTCACATACACACACTCCTGCGTCTGCCTCTGTGCTCTTACACATCCCGACATCCCCGCTTGCCATGGCTCCAGTTGCTGCCTCGCATTCAATACGCTCTCTATCACTTGTGCCACATGACTCACTCTTACCCTTATAGTATCACCTCTTGAGCTCCCCATCCTCTGCTGGAACGGGTGACTGTTTGTGACACTAACAGCCCGTGGCCTGGTTTCTGTTCGGCTTGCAGTCAGAGGAAAACGAAATGAGAAGACCTGAATTTATTGCTCAGGACTCGCCGGTCAATGACAATTTAACACACCCTTTGTGATGAAGTCAAGCAGTCAACTGTGGTCACTGTGCCTAATCACGATCAATCTTGTATGGACTGGGACTAAAGAAACTGGCCACCAACAAAATACATCACATAATCAATGCATATCAAACACCCTTCCATACTGTATTATCTAATTAGTAATGATTTTCACTGCACTTGTGTTTTGTATGTTAAAAACTACAACATTGTTGGGCCAGTATTTTTCCTTGAAGTACACTATTGCTAAATTAGTTTTTGCTCATCAAGGATACATTTATTTAATTAAAAGTATAGTAAAAGAAGTAATAGAAATATTTTTCTTTTCTATTTGAATATATACGCCCTTCTAAAAGTATTGGGGCAGTGAGGTTTATGATTACACTTTATTTCGATAGTACACTTTAGACATTTTACTAACTATAAGTAACTTAAGTAACTACATATCAACTACATTTCCAACACAGTCTCACGAGCAATTCGTACATATTCGTACGAGGTGCCAAATTTGTGCCAATTCGTACTAATTCGTACGACCTCACTCGTACGATTTGTCTAAAATCACATGATAGGTAGGTTTAGGCGGGGTTAAATTCATACAAATTTCCATCTCGTTAAATACGTACGATTTAGAATAAAATCGTTAAAAAAAAAGTGAGGTCATACTAATTCGTACGAATTAGCCACCTCGTAAAATACGTACGAATTGCCATGAGATCAGGTTGACATTTTAACTAATTCTCATTCATTTGCAACTACATCTACTAACTCTCAGAGTAGACTCTTAGGGTAGGTTTAGGGTTAGTAGAATAAGTTGACATTTACTTGAAAAGGTTTAGATAGTTAGTATGTAGTAGTAAGTGATGACTGCTAGTTGACATGCAGTTACTTACTGTTAGTAAAATGTCTAAGTGGACGATCAAAATAAAGGGGTTACCAGATTTACATGCCAGCTTTTATTTCCATCTTTATTTCCAACTGGATCTGACAAACAACTTTGTAATGCTCTTTTCAGCACAGCCTCTTTCAGTTGTTGTTTGTTTTGGGGGTTACCCCCTTTAGTCTCTTCTTAAGCAGGTAAAAGGCATGCTCTATAGGGTTAAAGTCTGGATATTGACTTGGTCAGTCTAAAACCTTCCACTTCTTTCCCCTGTTGAACTTTGTTGTTTTTGCTGTGTGTTTTGGGTCATTATCTTGCTGCAAGGATTTCTCAATAAGTTTGGTTGCATCTTTCTTTAAATCGACAGACAAAAGGTTTCTGTAGACTTCTGAAGCTATTTTTCTGTTGCTATCATTTGTTACATCATCAATGAAGATTAATGAGCCCGTCCCAGAAGAAGCCATGTACGCCAAAGCCATGACATTACCTCCACTGTGTTTCACAGTTGAGCTTGATGCTTGGGATCATGAGCAGATCCTTTCTTTCTCCAAACATTTGCCTTTCCGTCACTTTGGTACTTGGTTTCTTAATACACCATTGGCTTCTTCTTCAGGACATTCCAAATGGTTGAAATGACTATGGCCAATGTGTGTGCAATGGCTCTGATTGATTTTCCTTCTTCAATTGCTTGTTTTTCACCCATAGACAGCTCTCTTCTTTTTATGTTGGCTACACCTGTTAACAATAAATACAGTTTGAAGGCAAAACCCAAATCTGAAAAAAAAAAACAACAATCTTCAAACAACGGGAATCAATATGTAAATACCTGGAAATAAAAGCTGGCATGTAAATCTCTTGTCTGATATTCATCTTTGTGTCAAACCAAAATGTTTTCAGTCTACAGCAAAAAAAATACTGTCCCAATACTTTTGGAGGGGAGTGCATTTTAAAATATAGTTTATTTCTGTGATACAAAACTGTCACATAGTTCCACAGAAATCAATTGTCATTAGTACAGTCATTACAATGCAATACAGCCTACGATATGAACAAAACTTCTTGGTATTTAGCCTCCATATTCTCTGCATGCTATGCTCTCATTAGCAAGCTCATTAATTATCATTTGATATCCTTTATTTTAAAAATCGTGCAGTTTAGAGGTAGACAAATTTTAAATTTCTCGTTCCTTCAAATCATAATATATAGATATCAGTCAAAAAAGTTTTGAACAGTAAGACTTTTAAGATTAATTATTATTATTATTAATCCAGTCTTCAGTGTCACATGATCCTTTAGAAATCATTCTATTCTATTATTCTGATTTGTGATTTATTAGCACCCTTTCTAAATAAAAGTAATAATTTCTATATATAATATATAAAGCCTATACTAATTACCTGCCAATAGAAAATTAATGGAAAAAGGCTGTTCATTAAATAATATATATATATATATATATATATATATAATGTGTATACATATATATCTAATTTTTAGGTAATTCGTATCCAGTTTGTATGCATTCCTGTTCATAAAAGGCAAGCTTTGTCCCTTATAATCATCCTTTATTTCTGTAAACATTTCAACGTGACATGTTTTTCATTTCTAAGGAGCAGCACAATTTGTGTATTTGCAGACATGGTTAGGAATGGGTGGATTTTTTTTTTCACGTGGAGAGATGATGAAGGATATTATATTCACCCTTAGAGGTTGTAGTCTTTCAATCCATTCTTCAAAAATCAATGTGGGTGTGATCTGTGAAACTACCCAAATCACATCTCCCAGAGACCATCAGAGCACGGGCAGAAAGAAGGGGGAGTGTTTCTGACTGGGTCTCCTGGGTTTGGCCAGAGGCCAGACTGCCTTTTTGCCCCTATGTGTGAAAACTAAACCTTAACTGTAGGAATATGCTTACTCAGATTTGTTCATTACTGGTAATCTCTCTCTATCTTTCCTTATTCCTGTCTTCTCCTCTGTGTATCCAGGGCAAGATATGGACAAGCAACTCCATTGATTTCTGTCAGTAACTCCCACCTGTGGGGACAGAGCTTCAATCCCCTTGCAGGCGTAGTGCATTTTGCCCACATTAATATGTGACAGATATATGCAGCCGGGCTATGAATCTTTAATGTGTGCCCCTCCTCTGAGCTTGCCCTTTGCTTCAGCTCAGGGTTGACTGAACCACTGAGGGTCACTGAGTAAAGAAGACAGAGGGTGCACGAGAGAGAGTATTTTAAAGGAAAGGAAAGAAGAATGAGACTTGTTTTTTTCTTTCTGTGTTCTTGAAAATAATGACACCCAGAGCAATTTAAACGTGTCCTCAGGTCCCGAAGCGCTGTCTCTCTTGTTGGAAGTGAAAATATGTCATTGGTCTGATCTCAGTCAAGGTCAGTTCAGCAGCTCTGCTGTTGGGTTTGGTGCAGGATGGCCTTGTATGTATTAAAATAGAACCATTGAACCATTCTAATTGAATTAAGATTTACAAGTTACAATTAATTGTGTGTATTTTTTAGGACTGTGCAAAATATATACAATTATTGTATATACAGTTTATTTGTGTAAACTATAAAAGCATGAATTTGACGTTATGGGCATACATATTACTCACTCAGTCTTTGGGTATTTGTTTCTTTACAAAGTGACATCGCTAACTACTGGCATGCATAATACAGCATTTTTAAAGTCAGTGTAAAAGTCAATATAAAATGTGTGTTGCTCACACCACAGAAAAATGTGTTATTAACCACCCTGCCAATTTTAAATACAAAAAAAAATGCAGAGTAAATAAGGTATCAAAATCTTGAAAAAATAAGCCATCCTCTCTGCTCGCAACACTGAAACCACGCCCAGTATTTATACAGTTCACAAAACACATTTTTAGCAATGCATTTATAACATTTAAAATGGGTTTACAAACAGTTCTCAAAATTGACCTTACATGTGTCTCAGTGTCTTCTTTTTAAAAGTACCTTTATAAATTAAGTGTTCTTATAAACGTGAAAGTGATTGTTCATAAGGCTCATAAAACCTTTAAACATTAAATATTTTGACAAATAAATGACAATGATGCTTATCATCTTGTTGTAAAATTAAAATGTGCAATTTAAAAGTTTCTTTCAAATATATTTCTGAATTGTGCACAACCTAATTATAATCATAAATTACTGAAAACTACTGTGTGAACAGCATGCTTTCTGTAGAGTTCATACATACTTTATTCTACCTAAATGTTCTAGTTTAACTCAACAATAAATTAACAATCCCAGTTCAAGACAAGTAGCTTTAAAGGAATCATAAAACAATGTTTACAAACCTATTTTACTACAGTGTGAGTATTTCCTCTTTTTGAAATATATTCAATGATCATAAAGCATTTTCTCTCTAATAATATATACAGCGTGTGTTAAGAAAGTAAAAGAAATCCATTTTTTAATGTGCCGTTCCTTTTTATAACTATATTCAGTCTGAATAAAATCAATGTTTTTTTTGCTCCTTCCGGCTATTGAAACTTAATATTTTCAAAGCTACTTAGTACCATTTTACACCTTTTACAATCCTAAAGTCTCACATTTTGCCATTTATTTCTTTTTATTTTGCAATTTTCCCACACTTGTGGGTGCAAAGCAGGCTCTGGTGATGGAACAAGAGGTGGACACTCTCTTAAAAAAGGAGGCCATCAAGGTGGTCCCTTACTGTCAAGCAGGTCATGTTACAAATCAGGTCCGAGGAGTGTTTTGACACAATAGATCTAAGACGCTTCCTTTCATGTGTCCATCCATCCTTCTCACCGGAAGTTCCTGAGGTTCACTTTTGGGGGTGAAGCATATCTGGTTCTGCCCTTTGGCCTCGCACTCTCACCCCGCACATTTACTAAGTATGTGGATGCGACGCTGGCTCCTCTGCGACCCCAGATATTCCACATATTACATTGACGACTGGTTGATTTTAGCTCAGTTGGCTAAAGTTGGATGAAGCTCATATGAAACGATTGGGGTTGAGACTAAAATGCCAAGAAAAGTGTGCTTTCTCCAGCACAGAGAACCTCTTATTTTGGTGTGGTGAAGGATTCGAGCACTATGCAGGCTTGAATGACACTTGCTCGGATCAAATCAATCCTCACTGTAGTCATGAGAGTAAGAGAAGGCCGGTCACTCACTGTCAAGCAGTTTCAGAGACAGCTGGGTCTTATGTTATCTGCTTCCAACGTCGTACCTCTTGACCTGCAGTACATGAGACCCCTACAGGAACAAATGTGTTTCCCTAAGGGGAATCCCCTTCGCATGATCAAAGTGTAACGCAGAGCGGTACGTGCCTTAGACATGTGGACTAAACCTTGGTTCCTGTCTCTGGGCCCAGTGCTTACGAGCTCCTTGTCGCTGCGTCACACTAGTGACGGATGCATCCCTCACTGGTTGGGTAGCAATTATGAGTGACCACTGTGCCCACGGTCGGTGGGGGGGTTGCCATCTCGTGGCACATAAGCTGCCTGGAGATCGTGCACTGAAACACTTCCTCCCATAAGAGATCAACATATGGAAAGGAAAATGAAAGGACGTGACATGTGGTTTCCCATACTAGGAATTTGTGCTCTGCATTTAACCCATCCAAGTGCACATACACAGCAGTGAGAAGTGAACAACCATGAACACACACCTGGAGCAGTGGGCAGCCATTGCTGCAGCGCCCGGGGAGCAGTTGGGGGAATGGTGCCCTGCTCAAGGGTCTCACCTCAGTTGTGGTACTGAAGGTGGAGAGAGCGTTGGTTATTCACTAACCCTACCCACAATCCCTGCAGGACCTAGGACTCAAACCCACAACCTTTGGGTTACAAGTCCAACTCCCTATCCATTAGGCCACGACTGCCCCACAAATATGTTGGTGCGCATGCCCTATGTTCTGGAGAAAGTGCGCCAGGACGTGGTCAGTCTACTACTTGTAGCGCCATTCTGGCCGGGCCGAGTATAGTTCTCGAACCTGACGGCCCTCCTAGAACTACCACTTCTTGGTGTAGAGAACCAGGCCAGATTCTCCACCGGGGTCACCCACCCCACCCTGAAGGTTTACATGGTGGTGATATCGGCCTACCCAACCTCTCTCGGTGGACACTCCGTTGGTAGAGATCCCCTTTTGTACATGTGGAGGTTGAGGCCTCCAGTACGTTCTCGAGTTCCAACCTGGGACCTGGCCGTGTTGTTAGAGGCCCTCTGTGGGCCATCTTTTGAGCCTATAGAAGAGATCTCTGATAATATGCTAACGATTAAGACCACATAGTTGCTGGCACTGTGTTCTCTGAGGAGACTAGGTGACCTTCAAGCTCTCTCGGTGGCCCCTTCCCACCTTGAGTTTGAGCCGAGCATGGCCATGGCATTTTTGTCCCTGCGAGCGGGTTACAGCCCTAAGGTCCCTATGGTCATATCACAGCCAGTCCTACTGCAGGCTTTCAATCCTCCTCCCTTCAGGGAGCTGGGCCAACAGAAGCTGAATTGCATGTTTCCAGTGCGAGCAGCTTTCCAGCTTTCATGGAAGACTTTAGGAGAAGCATGAGGTTCGTTGGACAGGCATTTGAGCAGAATCAAAAAATTCCCATCTGACAAATCAGGATACTCTTCAACATACTTTTGCTGTTTGTATTAGTGCCATTCCAACAAACTCATAAAATACCATCTGAGCTCTCTTTCATACAAACCCCCAAAAGGCTTTGCAAAGCCGTATATTGTATATCTTTTTTTTTTTCTCATTCGCTTTCATTAGTCTGAGGGTTGACGTCTCTCTGCTGTTCCCCTACCACCACATAACTTTTTAATGTTCCCCCTCTTCTCTTAATGAGCGTGTATATTTACACTAGAAGGGGTGCAATTTGTGTTTTCACATACACCAGAAAAAGGCTGTCTCCAGCACAGAGTTGGGAATATTTTTCCCCTGCCATTTTAATTCCTTCCTTTGCTTGAGTGAGTTGTGGGAGAGGAACTTTTTGCACAGAGAATCAACCCACCAGAGAGCGAGTACAGCAGCAACTCTGTGCTTTTTGATAAACTCAATGATGAGGGTGTTGCTTTTTGTCAGATCTTGTGCCATGATTTTGGATGTGCGGAGGAAGAGAAAGAGAGTGAGAGCAGGGAAGTTTGAGGTTGAACAGAGAGAGCAAGTGTGATGGAAAACAATTAATGAAAGAGGATGATGAGGAGAACTTTTCATAAATACATGAAAAAAATAGGACATGAATGTAATTTTTTTTTCATTATTATTATTATTATTATTATTATTTTTTTCTCCCAACAAATGGTTATTAATTATTAGTCCTAACACTGACTAACAAGGCCATGTGTAATATGTAGGAAACTGCCAAATATTCTTGGTAATCAACTTTTTTCAGTCAATATTTGTGCCTGTATTTCTGTACACATTGGGTTCTAAAGTGTAGCTTATTTGTGAAACGAGCTAGATATACAAATATATACAAATATGGATGATAGAAATTTAGGATAAAAAAATGTGTTTGCACTTTTGTGTGTGTGTGTGTGTGTGGCTGAAAGTGTTTAATGCTTTTCTCAGATTTGTGTGCAATTTCTTAGGTGTCTAATTGAAAACATCAACATAAATTACATAAGCAGAGTTTTTTACACAGGCGTCTACATATATCTAAAAGTTTAATAGATTAATGTTGTTTCAAAGAAAGAAAAAACATTTTAGCAGCATCAAAGCAATCTTTCTACTTTTATTTAGACCAGAGTTCAATAGCTTTTTGCAGATCTTCTTACAAAAAAGTGCTGCTGTATTTTTATTTGCACATGTACCATTGTATGAATAAAATAACCACTAATAATTTGCTATCAAATTTCAATGATATTCAGGTTGACAGAATTAAGTAGCAACTAATTAATTTGAATCATGTAATCAGATTCCAATACTTAAATACTCATAATCAGACTACAGTTCTATTTTCATTAATTGCATACATTTACACAATAGCAATACATTATTTATTATTCATTCTCCCAAATGTATATTTTTAATCTTTTAAATGTTTTTAAAGGTGCTTTTCTAAAGTGTCTTATTTGGTTGGTGTTATTTAAAATTAATTAATTGTATAATTTAATTAACTATTTGCTTTTTATTAAACCCTCTGCAGTTCCTTTATGAACCTTTTAGTTCATAAAGTTCCTTTAAGTTGTTAATTACAATGAATGGAATACATTTTCTTATTTTTCTTATTCTTTATTGTTTTATCAGTGTGGTACAAAATTGTTCATTTACATCATTGTGATAAATGAGTTTATGAGTAATCTAAAAGTAGCTGTTTTCATAATTTAATTTGAAATCAGTATCAGACTACAATTTGTATAGTCTCTGGTGTGTGGTTGATATGTAAGAACAGTAATTTTCATAGTAATAATTTTCAGAATTTGTGGCATTTAATTCAGTGTTTGCTTTTTTATATTTGCATAATGTGTAAATCCTGTGGTGATTGTGAAATGTAAGGAACAATGTGAACAGAAATACAATTTAATTATTTTGTAACTGAAAAATTGTGACCTGTGCTAGCAAAATGAGTCACAATGAACAAAAAAAACCCATATATATAGGTTTTCTGTAGCTTCCAATGCAAATGTATGTATTGGGATCATGTGTTGGCAGAAATCAGCAGAAGGGAGTACAGAAAAGGGTTGACTACGTCTCTCAGAAAACCTACAAATAAAGACAATTTTAGATGTTTAATTACTTTTTTCAGCATTGGGTATAATACCATTTCTGTCAGGATTACTGATCCTGAAAGAAAAAAATACCAATTATTACAATCTCTCAAAGGATCATGAAAATGCTGCTAATCAGGATCCCAACAGACTTTTAAAAAAAATATTACTTACTAGTATTAATTCATATTTTCTACTTCCAAGTACATTCATTAGGTTCTGCAATGTGACACATTTCACATAATAGAACCATTTATTCAAGTTAAAAAGCATAAGGTTTACTTTGGTTTTGTGTGGATGTTGGCATATGTGAGTCTTAACCGCTGTAAACAAGCTGTTAAGGTAGCTTAATATTGTTTCAGCTCAGCGTTTTGTTGACAGATTTTCTATTATAATTATTATAACTGCAGTTTTATGAGCTTATAATAATTAAGAGACTGTACTTGTACCTTTAAAGATATATTTGTCACACCACAGGACCATTTGGAGCTGGTTTCAGGCACCCAAAAATTAGCAAAGTGATTGTTTTGATGTCCAAAACATGAAGACGTTTCCAACATTGCAGAAGTTTCCGCTGTGTGGTGCCAGGGCCGTTATTGCCCTCTCAATCACACGTTTTCATTTGTCCAGGAACACATGCCTCATTTACCATGTTCTTCGGTCCTGGGCCTATCTTGTTAAATTATGCAGATAATGGCGGTCCGTTGGTGTCCAGGCCTGCTGTGGGGGCATATGGCCTCCTCTGAGAGCTAAAGACAGGAACTATGACACCCTTCACCATATGTGCAGCGTCTCTGGCTCTCGACTTCACTCGCACAGAAACTCTCCTCTGTCACTAGCTTTTGGACCTCTTCCCCATTTCTGACTGTCAAAGCCAGTCACTGTCAGCGTCTGTACACCTTTCTGAGCCGCTCTCTATTCTCTGAACTCGGGGTGGCTGACCTTCTGCCTGCAAGCTGTTCATGTCCCCATATACTCTCCCTGCTTTGCTCTGGTTGCCATTTTGGAGATGTTTTCTTTCAGCCCCCTCTTTCTATCTGGTGGCCACTCAGACAGCTTGGATGTTTGCCCAATATCGCTGGGACATCTGGGCACTCTTGGCTGCCAAGACTATGTCGAGTCTCCCTGGTCCTTGGTATTGGGGTCACATTTCTAAAGACTGATGGGCAACCCAGGGTGTGGAGCAGCTATTTCGAGATGTTGAGTGAACGTTTTTCTCTGACTGCAGAAACAGTCTTCTGAGGCTGGGTTGTGCTCCTTCCTTGGCACAACCAAACAAAAAGGGATGAAAGATCTCAAGCATTTGTGATTTTTGTAAGCGCAAAGTTCAGTTGAATCTTTCTTTTGTTTGCAGACGATATTCTCAGCATAACCCAACTCACCTCGACTGCTTGTCATCCTGGCCTGTTGAAGCAAATGATGAAAATAGATGATGTAATGGTGTGTAAGTCAGCAAAGCACCATCATTTGAATACTGCATTTTTTTTCATTTTAAAATCAGACCTCTTCTCTGATCAAATCACAATTAATCTGGTCAAAATGAATGACCTGGGAGAAGGATATTCTTTGGACCTCCCTAAAAAAAAAAAAAAAAAAAAAAAATATATATATATATATATATATATATAAATTTTTTAATATTAATTTCCATATTATTTTTTGGGATTATTTCTGAATTAA
>JAUMHP010000074.1:6011329-6021806 GCA_032361065.1 Enteromius trimaculatus | reverse complement strand
GATTAAAGTCAATATGAAATGGAAATCTATCTATTTTATAAAACATCAAGTGAAACAATTTTCACTCAGAAATGTAATAAAGCAACAACAACAGCAAAAAACCAACAAAACAAACAAACAACAGCAACAAAAAAAACCTGCTGAAAAAACCTTTAACTGCTGAAAAGTGGACCAGACTCCGCAACAAAACACACTTGTAGCTTGTAGCCAATCAGCAGTTAGGGGTGTGTCTACTCATGATGGGGGATAAGAGAGAGCTCAGTACACAAGATGGACATTAACAAAATGACTGTAGAGAGAGAAATATGACAGGGAAAAGAAAAAAAGGTAGTCATGATCGAGCAAAAGGCAAGACCTGCATTAATATCTGAGAAGCTTTCCAGCGTTGGAGAAACCTTAAAGAGTGGGGAGGCCTGAAAACAGACACCAAGATTTATTCCTTCTTTATATGTGAGTGTCAGTGGTTTTGTTGCTTTTCACAGAACTAAGATATCCTTGGCTTAAATACTCATGTGTCACCTTTGCTTATTTGTTCATTTGCATTATTATTTTCTTTTGCAGATATGATAAAGAGACACTCATTACCATGTCCTATAAGCCTGGAATGTTCTCCAACACCTGTTTCAAGCATTGGCTCCCAAAGTGTGTCTCTTGGTTATTCTTTTAGTGTTTGCCTTACATATTCAAACCAGAATACATGTCAAACACTGAAATGGAAGAGGAGAAATTGCTGAATTTTTTTTTTTTTTTCACATTTCTTTAACACACAAAAACAATTCTTGTAGCTTCATAAAATTACAAACTGATGTCACATGGCCTATTTTAACGATGTCCTTGTGTTTCTGAGCCTTGAACATAATAGCTATGCTGCTGTCTATAGAGTGTGAAAAGCGAATTTTATCACAAATATCTAAATTTGTGTTCTGAAGATGAACAAGGTCTTAAGGGTTTGGAATGACATTAGGGTGAATAATTAATGACAGAATTTTTATTTTTGGGAGAACTGACTCATTGCCAGTATTGTATGTGAATTTGGGGCTGGAGGCATCAAGACAGGGGTGTAATACTTTTAAATAGGGGTGTGTTTTCCATAAATCGCTTACAGCACATTTAATTACAAAGAAATGTCAAGTAACACATTGAATAAAATATGGAAAAAAAAGGAAATAGTATTTTTCTGTAAAAAATAATTTAAATATTTTTAATCAGTCTATTATTATATTTAAAAAAAACAAAAACATTTTTAATCAAAATATAACTGGATCTTCTGGTGAAGTGACTTTTGGGTCCACTGACGTCCGTTTAATCCAATATGAATGTAGAAGACAAGAAAGTCCTTTGGAACTCCTTTGATTATATTTAATTATGTTAGAAACTGAAGAAAGCAGACTAATGTGTTTGTTAGGTCATGGTCAACATTTATGTGTTTGAGACTGTTACAGATGGACAAGGATGAGTCAAAGTGAGTGATATGCATTGAATGATTGAGTGTATGGAGAAAGACACTCGATGGAGGCAGATTTAATGTTTCCCTGTTAAATTGAGCTGCTCCCAGCAGTAAGGCGAGCGATTTGGTATTCTTATCATGAGAGTGTTTTTCTGTGGCCTGGTATTATAATGACAGATCAGAGCAAAGGGGCTGAAAAGGTCAGAGTCAGTACAAGCTCAATCTGGAGTACTGTCTTCATTCTACTCCTAATTAAATGTCAGCATCACGGCCAGGAGGAGACAAAGCAGAGGAGAAAACCTGGATCTAAATGTCACTCTTGCACAGGCCTGTTTTTTCCACTGACGGCCTGAGCAACTGTGGCGACAGAGTAATCCTGAACACTAAGGTGACAGCGTCTGTCTGTCTGAGAGATTAGCCACAGAGCAAAAAGTCTTACTGCAGGCTCATATATATTTCCCTGCCCCCCTTATTTCGCCTAAAGAGACAAGTTGCTTATTTTGGGCTTGTTTTCTTAGATCAGGTTGCTTGCTTATCTGAAGGGCTTTTAGCAGCTCTGGTTTTGCTACGTTTGCATTCTTCCATTGAATGTGAAATGTGATCAAATATATGATTTATGCATCAGGGTGGCCTTAAACTTTGGCCGATGATATTTAGCATGTGCCATTACAAAATAATTTTATGGCAAGTCATACTTTAAATTTTGATAAATTGGTGGCTGATTCATATGAATTTGTTTAATCTCATTTGCTCTTTGTCTTACGATCTGCACCACAATTCACTACAAATCATATGTCTATGTATGAATCACATTGCGTGAATTAATATGAAATTACTGCTTAGCAATACATAAAGAAATGGGGTTGGTCATTGTTTTGGAAACTTTCAAATCTCGAGTGTCTGATTCATTGCTTCTAATGATAAACAAATATGAGTAAAAGCACTTTTCCTGGGATTACATTGCACTTTGCTATGTAAATATTTGTTTGTTTGTTTATTTATCTTACAATTTTTCAGTAAATTAGTACTGTAACTCCTTTATTCTGTCCAGAATTATATAAAGTTATTTGTTTTTGATTTCTTATATTTGTTTAGATTTCAGAATTCTGAAAAGAAAATACAACATGTTGCTGAGAGTTGCAAATGCAATACGAATAGTTCTTTTTGTTAGTTTTTTTTTTTTTTTACCAATACCACAGTGTTGTTAGATGCAGTACTGCCATCTATCAATGTGGATCAGCATGATCATTACCAGCATGTTGTCCAAAAGCATCACTGCTCAGGATTTTCTTCATCACTAAATCTTTTCAATGTGTATGTATTGTACGAATGTTCACGCTTATGTCTTTCTGTCTTTTTCTCTTCTGGTTTCTTTGCCAGTACAGGTACAGATTCTCTAATTGCTCTGCTGGAAAGGTACAATGATATGTGTGCTTCGTAATCTAATTTTAGATCTGTGCATTACCAACACTACACTCTAAGCATATCTAGAGAGACAGCAGCCAATGAGCATGAGTATTCTCATTGTGAGTCACGTCATTTAAACATAGCTGACTAAATTGAGGGGATGACCTGCACCCTTTATAATTAAAAGATTTTTTATAAAAAACTAATATGTGCAGTCTTCATCATTCAGATGGTTTACAAAAACATTTATTTCCTAATAGTGCATTATTAGCACAAACAGTAGTTTGGTGCTAATTTGAAAAGTTTTCAACATTTAGACATTATTCAGTTCTCTTCTGAAATCATTGTTGTCTTTTTTCTCAGAGAATAATTGGAGGAGCAGAAAACTAGGAAAATCTCCAGTGCGCTCCATTTAATCTCACAACTGTCTTTAGGCCATGTTGCATATTAAATAATTTCCTTTCTGTGGGTCGAGTGGGCTTTAGTTATTGAATAGCCGGTATTTATTAATCCGCCCCCATTCTGCTGCATAAAAATCTTTTAATGAAAAAGAATGTGCGAATACTAACACTGAATATGCAGTGAATTTGCTTTGTAGTTTAGCCTTGTGTTCTGTCTAACTATGAACGCCGCTGGCTTATCGATCACAGGTAGCATCAGTTGTAGAAGCAGGTTGAACTAATGACTCGTGTGATTTATAATTCAGATATCTGTCTTATCCACCATGTTGTTTGAGACTTTTTCTATTTTTCTCCGAGACATACACAAAGTGTCTGCTTTTAAATGGAGGAACCTTATGAATAATTCATGTTGACCCACTTTTCCCCCCATTAGCTTGATATAGTGCTGGAGCTCAATAGCAGACAGTGCTTGACAGGTCCTCCAGGTGTGGAAGTTTGCTTTTGAAATAGACTTCACCTCTTTATTTCTTCTTTTTATTTTAAGGGAATGTGCTGGTTTAAAATAACAGGGTACTGGGAAGGGAGTGCAAGATTGTGTGTCTCTCTTTCTTTATGCGTGTGTGTGTGTGTGTGTGTGCGAGTGCAGTGTGTTTTGGGAATTATCATCACGCCTCCGTCTCAGGGGTCATCTGGATGGATGTGTTTGCTGTCCACAGTCGGGCCATTACTGCAGCCCAGCAGTCAGGAGAGAAGGAGTCAGGTGGACCTGCAGTAAGAAGTAGGTTACATTTACATGAATTACAGACATGTTCCCACCTCTCGCGCTGCCCCTCTACCCCCCAGAGACCTCAGGAGAAACAGTGTAAAAATTACAAAGGATGTTTGTGTGGTTTCGAGTATGCTTTCTTAATGACATGGCTTAAAGTGGCCTCGCAACTGCAGCTTTTTATAATCTCACGTAAATAAACAATAAATTAGTTTAATGGTTTGCGTGACTACTTTATTTCCCTCCCTCTGACCCTCAGAATTTAACAGCCTTTTTGCTATTTTTGGGATCATGTCATAAGGAGCTAATTTTTTTTTGTTATTTTAAGATAAAAGATTTCATTGTACTATTAGAACTAAATGGGACCTGGAATAAAATCTATGTACAGGTACGTGTGTGCAAATGTCAATACTTTTTCTTACCTTTATTTATTTTTTATTTTTTTGGTAAATAAATAAAGCCTGATGGAGCTTTGCATTGTGAGCATTGCATTGCATTGTAATTCAGAGGAGCAAGAAAAAACAGTTTTCGTTGATCTGACCCCTTTATAATGAACAGCACCCAGTTATTCAGGAAGTGACACATTGTTAAATATTACAGAAAACGGAAGGATGCTTGGATTAGTTCCACTCTTGAACTTCAACAGAACTGAGTGCATCTAAATGTGACAGACTCAGGAAACTAAATGTTGATCACTGGCATTTGCATAGCGGCCTGAATGTTTTATTATTATGGCTTTGGGTTTTGTGCTGTTTCAGTCGCCCTATGGAGTGAATATATTCTTTCATTGTTCTGTTCGGAGTAAACTATGAACAGTGAAGGTGTTATGCTAAAAATATATGACCAAACATTCAGACTAATTCATCGCCTGTGTCATTTAAATTATTAAAAATGTTAAATATTCACACACATAGTATGCGATGTAATCTCAGAGATTCGTGCCATATCTAAGTTTCCCCCATGAATATTTCAGCCGTTGCAGAACAGCGGAAATTAATCTCGGATCTATTATTAGAGTAACCAGACTGCTTTGGTATGCGATGAAATCAATCAAATTGCTAAGATTTTAAAATCCTTGAATACCACAGTCTATTATACACCTTAATAACAGCAAAAGATGAACTTTGCTCAAAATATCACAGGGCTTTATCTTAAGCACTGTTGAGATGGGATGTGTCTTCTAAAGAACATTTAAGTTGAAGTTATTAAAATATGACTAAAATATGACTATGTATTAATATTACATGTTTTATATATATATATATATATATATATATGTACACACACACACACACACACACACACAGAATTCATTCATTTATTTTCATTATATTTATTCATTTCATTATTATGATTTTTTTTTAATTTTTTTTATTATGCTATACCAACATTATGTCAGAATGACATGTTATAAACATAGTTGCTTTAGTTACATTGTTCAGTGAAGGTTAAAATAAATGAAGGAAATCATTGTGAAAAGAAAATAACATACTGCAATCCCAAAGATTCCTATCTGGATGAGATTACATTTCTCAGAGGACCCTCGAGTTAGACGAAAACAGTAGGTAATTTGCTCTGTAATTCCAAGTTGTGCAAGGAAAAACATAAATTTACCAGACCGCCTCGGGGAACACTAGTCCCGTCCAAACAGGGCTATGGATTTACATCATCCAGGTTTTGCTTGTCCTTGAAAAATGCCAGTTGCATGAGGTGTTGTTTATTGGATCCTGTCTCTTATGTTGTAATGAGAACTGAGGTAGCTGCATGTTACCATGAAGCTGGCACCAGTGTCACTTGTCTGCTGCACAACAGCGCTTCGCTTAACTGTCTCGTTCGTGAGTCATATGCTCTCTACTGTGGATGAATGTGGAGCAGTGTTCATTGCTTAAATCACAGGATTTCTCACTATGCTGCTGGTGAGATAATTGTGCTTTTCCCCCTTTTCTTTGTATTTCACAGTCTCAGTTTAGACTAGTGACATTTGCTCCCAGCTACCCCCGCTATTCTCCTTTTCTCTAATGATGGGCCGCGTAAAAGTGTTTTTGTGTGGGTATGGTAAGAGATGCACTGTCAAAAAGAGCTGTCCACCCACTAGCCAGTTGTTACAGGAAATGTGATAAAGAAATGCTTTACACGTTGTCCTTCTCCTTCGCCCTCTCTTGCCATCACTCTGCCAAATCGACACATAGACACACAAGCAGGATCCACACCTACTCTGGAACAACTGTTTCTGCCCAGGCATTGCTGTTGGTATGCTTGTCTAGGATTTCTTGAAAGGAAGTCAGACTGTCTTTTCTTTTCTCTTAGTACAGCCGAACACGCACACACTTTGTGATTAATGAGGATACTAGCCAGTGTGACTGTGACAGTGCTTCCTGACATTGAGTGGCAGTCTTGTGAGCTCTTTCGGAAACCAAGGAGAACCTTATTAAGCTGATTGATTACCAAGAACTTTCTGCAGGTTATTATGGCCTCTCTTGGGGTTGAGCACATATGCGTAATTGTCTGGACCCCATTTCAATAATGATTGACCACATTAATGGTCTGGGTTTAGTGTAATTAACTGTTAGCTGTACATCATAAATGGAAATGTAAAGCTGGTATCAGTACTTCAATTTGATCAGAATTCAGCATAAGGAAGTTACTCTGCATCCAGACTGTCCTGCAATCCACCATCTAGGAAAACTGAGATATTTAATTTGGTCTTGAAGGGATATACTTTAAAGCTGTATCTGATCAGCATGACAGAAAAAACTAATGCTATACCACACCTTTTCTTTCTTTATCATCTAAGAAAAGTATGTTTAAGAACAATAATAAGGGTCCCAAGACTGAGCCTTGTGGCACCTCATGCATTATCTGTGATACACAGATCTTTATTTCCACAAACAAAGTGATAATGAACTAATAGATAGGATATAAAGCAGACTAGCATCCATTGCCCATACTAAATGCAGAAAAAAATAAATAGGTATACCTTGCAGAAATTGCATGAACCAGATAAAATGCAAATGCATCTGCTAGAGCGCTGACCTAAAATATATTATTCATGCATACATAGATAAAAGCTTTAAAAGGACAAAAATGAAATTAGTAAATGCTGGTACCTGGTCTGTGGCTTGAAATGTTTTGAAAGATATTTATGACACAGAACAATACAATTGTGACATGGACAAGATGAAAAAGAGAAACCATACAGTTTTTTTTTCATGCAAATATCCTCATTTATACTAATCCAGTCATTTGCACATGCATTCACAATAATCAAAGTAACGCACTGCCAACAGTGGCCTACATACGGAATCCAGTTTCCTTTACTTATTTATTTAAATAGTATCTTCATAATACAAATAATTTCATAACAACATGCCAAGAGTGTGAGGATGTTGCCAGCCTTCATCCTCATTAGGAGAAATGCGGTGAAACAGAAGATGAGAAGCACTTTTCGACTCCTAACGAGGCCTCAGGAAAAGAGACCTGAGCTCTGTTGCATGAAACCTGACTCTCCGCCCTGCTCACCATCATTGTTTGCTAATAAGCACAGAACTTTGTCTCTGCCGACTGTTTTCGTTCGTGATAAGCAACATCATTATTATGGCTGTTTGAAGTTTTGCTCTCCTTTCGCACACATCTGCTCGCCTGGCAAGCTCGGGGAAGACAGACACTGGGAAGGAGGCAGGGATGAGCAGTGGAATCGAGAGAAAGAGAGAGAATGCAGAGGCGAAATTTGCATATCACATAAGGAGAGAGGTTGGAGAAAGAGTCCTGGAGCAGATGTTGATTAGCATATTCAACAGTGGGCTGGCTGAGAGGGGGTTAGGCGATGTTAGCTGGACACTGGCCTATTGTGTTGCTAACCTCTCTGAATGAGCGGAGAGCCTGTGAGCTCGGGAGGGGGTGCAGGTAATGAGGACAATAGCCAACCTGTTTCATTCTTGTGTGTTAGTACTGGTTCTCCTGGCAGACTGCTGTGGAGAGCCATGGCCTACTTATAACAGGTGTAATAGGACTGAGCCTCCCTGCAAAATGGAGGAATGTTTATTTATTTCAGCATGATGCAAAAATGGATGGTTCAGTGGCCCAGAACATTACCTGTGGAGAAAAACACAGTGTTTATGTTGCTGCTTGCTTTTGCTCTTTCTTTCTTTGGTCAACATTGGGACAGGTATGCTATATCTGTGAATAAACTGAATTTGAGAAAAACTAAAAGAATGATGGGAGGGAAATGAAAAAAAATGACAGAAAGAAGAGTGTTTCAGTTCAAATAGATTGTAGTGGTGAGTCACACACTGAACAGAGTTTGGACTTGGGAAAGGAGCTCAAATGGTAATGAAGGAAATTTAAATGATTGGGACTATTTCAGTTCCTTCTCCAAACCCATAACTTTACGTAACCTCTCAACTTAAAGGGCTCAACCACTTCTTGTTTTCATCTATTCCTGAGGGAAGGGAACTTCCCCGGGTATTTGAAGTTTTCCGAGCTCGGAGCCAAGCTCTCGTTAGAGTTGGAGCAGGTGATTGACAGGTGTTGTTTGCAGGCATATTTTTGGCACTTTAATATCATCAAACAGAATGTGCTCATCTGACCTGACAGATGCTGTTAATTAGAGTAAAAAAAAGTATGCTATATAGATCTTGTTATCTAAAAACGTGCACCACCCAAATCAAGGCAGCCTTCATCATGTTTCATTTTAAGTCCCCCTCCCCTCGCTTTTTCTCCTTTTCTCTTACTTCATACATATCTCTGCGGACTCATATTAAGATTCAGTCTTGCATCTACAGTTTAAAAGTTGGACTCCCACACAAAGACGTTCCGCTAAGAAATACTGTACATATGAATCATAAACCCTCCGAGCTTGAACAGAATGAGAGAGGAAGGCTGAGTTATGTGTGGAAAGTGCAAGGAAAATGGGCCTGACCCATAACCCAGTGAACTGTGAATCCCTGAGCCCTACTAAAACATGAGCTCGCCAAAAAGAAAGACACGAACACGCACACAGGCTGTGTATATCTCAATCACATGACCCATTCCCATAGCAAATTTCACACCAAAGGCAACACAACTTTATCCAGATTGCTGAGACTGGAGGCCAGATGTGGATGCATACAGCCCATAAACAGATGTTTACACGCAAACGTTGCTTGGTGTGTTGAGGAGACAGACAGCCATGGTGGAAAAACAACACGCTCGCTGCATCAAACTGCTGTGATACTCCACTGAACATTCCATAATGTATTTCATGGTAATGCACTACATACATATGCATGTGCTCTGTGTTAACTCATTTATTGTGTCTCTGGTGTTTCTTTACATCCCACTAATCTTTGCTTTAGGGCTACATCAGCTAATCCATAATGAAATTAATCAGAACATAAACATATTTTATTATCAGTTAGCTAGATATGTGCGCTGAGGCACTAATCTCAGGCAATGACGCTACACTACTAGAAAAAATGTATTTCTATAGAAAAAAAACATGGTTGAGTAATGCCGCTGGTCACAGGGAGATGCAGCAGAAAAAGTGCGTGACCCAATTTGTCCAAAGCTCTACATAATAAAAGCTTCAAAGAAGCACATAAGCATCAGTTTTAGGCAGTTTAATGTAGTTGACAGTTTTTTTTTCTCTCAGAGCTTGCATTTCAAAAATTGATATTGCGTCAAATTAAGGTATTCCTCTGTTAAATCAAGTGACTATTTCTATTCCACATAGCTTGTCCCAAAAGCAAAGTGCTGTCTGAGACATAGGGGTTGGAGATGTCCCACTTGTAGACATGAAAGCAGGAATTGTAACAGTCAATCAAACATTGATGAATATGTTTAGAGGTTTACTATGTTTACAGTATATGTTTACTGGAGCAGCATATTAAGTTTTATTGTGTGTCCATGCACCATTCAAAATCAGACTGGAATTATAGCAAACAGAATGTATTGCTGAAAACAAATGTTGTAACTAAAAAGTTAGTTTGAAAGTTAAAAAAAACAAAAAAAAAACAGGGTGGAACTGACTTGAAATAACTCGCAAAAGCGCTTGAAGCTCCGGAGGCTTCAAAAGCAAAAAGCAGTGATTTCATTATTTATTTAAATGCTTATAAAACTCTTGATGTCTTAATAATGCAAGACAATAATAATCTTACACTGATTCATTTTGGCATTAATAGTGTTGCCATAGAGACACATAGTTCTGAGTTTGAAGATGTGAAAAGCTACTGTAATTACATCATGGTGTGAATGCAACAGTACAGTTTGGTAAATTCCTTTTCTTGTAATTTCTATTTAGCTTCCAATGAAGTGTGGCTAATTCAATACTGATTCATATTCATGAACTGAAAGGGGTTTTAAATATGTCATTGAAATTTTTACGAACACTTCAGGTGTCTCCTCTCATTTAATATTAAAATGTTTTGCCTGCATAGAAAATATTACACAAGATGGCTGCCAAGTGAATATATATATATA
>JAUMHP010000074.1:5964539-5986562 GCA_032361065.1 Enteromius trimaculatus | reverse complement strand
ATACTAATAAGTTTCTTATGAGTGTACACTAGCAGTAGAATTAACTACGATGCAATGGGGCGTCACCCGAAATCTTGCCTAGGGCGCCAAATTGATTAGAGCCGGCCCTGATTGTTATAATTCATATTTGTGCTGATCATTTATGAACAATAAGTAAAACTTATTAAAACTGCTAGCAATAACTTCAGAGAATTAGGTGGGCCAGAGGGGTGCAAATATTTGTTGCTCCTCCCCTATAGCGAATCAAATCTCACTCCAAACTTTTGCTAAAACCTGAGAGCCCTGTTGAAGTATTGTTTTTTACTTAAAAAAACGGTTTACAGAAGGTCTACCTACCTAGAGGGTTCCTGAATTTCTGAAATGTAGGCTACTATATTTCTAAATATCCTATTGCTACACTTAATGGCAATATTGCACAGGTCTGTTGGACTTGGTTGAGCAAAAATAAACAATATTTTGTTGCTTAAGCTTATGTATTCAGTCATTATTCAGTTGTATACTAAAAAATATTCATACAGTATGCGATTAAAATGTGAATTATTTCGATTAATTAATTACAAAGCCTCTAATTAATTAGATTCATTTTTGTAATCGAGTCCCGGCCCTATTAAAAACTGTATCTATACTAATTCAGTATCTATACATCTGTACTAATTCAGATGGATTGATTTTAGCATTAGTCTTATGCTCTGCATGCATCATGGTCTGCGCTGATAAATAAATATGACTGGTATATATAATTCATTATAACAGTTTAGATCTTCCACAAATACCAAAATGAAAGAGAAGTATTGTGGAATAAACTACACCATCACAATCACAGACATTCTTAGAATTCTGGACATTCTATTGTGGACAAGATTAGATTTCTCAGTGAATGCCTTTGTGAGTAGAAAAAAAGAGGCAATTTTCTTTCACAGATATGAAATTGAAACGACAGGTCTGTCTGTCTATATATTGTTCTACCGTTTAATCTGACTGTAATTCTGCTATATATGTATTGTTTTGTGGATATCTGTTGTTTTAGTTAGGATAATTGTCTATCGATGCAGTATAGCTGTCTGTCTATTGTTCTAGTATGGATGTCTGTCCTTTTTTTTTTTTTTTAGTATGGATCATTTTCTATCTACAGTATCTGTCTGTCGGTCTGTATGTCTATCTAATATGAATGACTGTCTGTCTGTTATTCTAGTATGGATGTATGTCTGTCTGTCTAGTATTCTAGCATGGTTGTCTAGCATCTGCCTGCCGTTCTAGTATGCTTGTTTGTCTGCTTGTTTGTCTGTCTATCATTTTAGTATGGATAATTGTCTGTCTATCATGGTTGCCTGTCTGTCTGTCTATTCAGTATGGATGACTGACTGACTGCATATATTTCTGCGTTATACCTGTCTGACATGAACATATTTGTTGTGTAAACAGCAGTAAACCGTGAGTCCACCTTGAGCAAATATGTATTTGTGGTTTGGTTTGGCAGCGGTTTTGTTAAATGTCAGAGCTGTGTGTGGTGAATTGAATCAGCTGTCAGCTAGAAGGGTCTAAATATAAAGCTGTATTATTTGCCTGAGTTTGGGGGTTGTTCCTTTGGTCTCTTAAGGAGTCTGCGAGGACTGAGGGCTCTTTGTGAACCTCCATTTACTCCCGTCACCACTGGGAATAGAAGGACACATGCCACTCCGAACCCTGCTGTTCATCACTGACAAAGAAGTCTCAAGCAGACACAGAAAGAACAAATTTGCGTAAGGTTCGAATGTAAGTGTGTGTGTCTAATTCTGTGCCATGGGAAACAGGAACTCTCTGTGTGTGGAAACAGTGGTGTGACCTATATTGGCCACAAAAGACTCAGCCAGGGGTCGGTGTGGATCTCTCTCCTGTCCCTGCGAGGTTGGTGTGTGAATTCAGGGCAGTGGTCATCTCTCTGTGGGACATCATGTCCTCTGTCTCAGCCTGAGCTGCGCTCCAGAGGCGCCGGCCTTTCAAGCCCAATCTCTTTATCTGACGCTTTGTGGGGAGGCGAGCTTTTTGCTCACAGAAATACATTTCTGCCAAACAATAGGAGATAGGCCACAGAGAAGAGTGGGCGGAGGTACGACTCTCTCCTGCCAAGTGAATCCATGTGAGGCTAACATTGTGTACATGTGTGTGTTCATTATCTGTGTGTGGATGAAAAGAAAACATGACCATCCAAACCACTTCCAAGAGTAGGATAGATTGCACGACTTCCAGTGCATATGAATTTGGAGCAAGGGCATTTAGCTCGTCAGTTTGAAAAGCGATATAAATTATGGAATCTATTGGCTAGTAGTTGTAGTAGCTGAAGATTATGTTATGATCATATTAGAGAATAAATGAGTCAGACCAGGTGTAGTGGTTTAAAGAGTTAGTTCACAACCAAAATGAAAATTCTGTCATTAATTAAACCTATAAGACCTTTGTTTATCTTCGGAACACAAATTAAGATATTGATGAAATTGGATAGACATCTGACCCTCCAGATAGCAAAAGAACTAAAATAATGCAGGTCCAGAAACTTAGTAGATACATAGGTAAAACAGTGTGTGACATCAGTAGCTTAATTTCTTAATTTCAATACTTTTTTTTGCAAAGAAAACAAAAGTAATAGTAAAAGTAATACTTTTAAAAAAAAGTAAAAGTATTTTAGAGAGTATCACAACTCATACGCATGGTTTCCTCTAGGTGTAAACAACCACAGATTACCAACAGTATATGCACAGAATTAACAGAAAAAAAAATATTATTTTATTATTTATGTTATTTTTTTGAGTAATTAATGACAGAATTTTCATTTTGGGGTGAACTAACCCTTTAAGTACCCCAACAGGCAGTAGTGCTAATGTTCAAAATATTGGGATCAGCAAGATGTTTTTTAAAAGTAGAATCTTTCCAAAAAACAAAAGAAACAAAGAAACAAATTTACCAATTTACCATTTATCAGTCTCACATGATCCTTACAAAAAATAATTGTAATATATATATATATATATATATATATATATTGTATATTTTTCTTTTGCATAAACCGTGACGCATTTTTGTTAGGATTTTTTGATAAATAGAAAAGAACATCATTTACATAATGTAATAAAAGTATTAATTTCTTTAAAAAAAAAATAGGTAGATAAACCTATAGTCTGAATGAAGCTTAACGATTAATTGTAATTAAGGTAGCATAATTAAAAAAGTGGAAGTATAAAACTTCTAGTTAAAAGGAACAGTTCATGATTAGTAACATGCCATTTTCCACTTTTTCCCTCTCAGAAAAGTGAAAGTACTATAAACCTCTTTGATTCCAGTTCACACGAGGCTTCATTATTACCAAATCAGGAAAGTTCAACATGGCAGTAGTCATTAAAAGAAAAACCCTGAAGGGCCAGTGCAATAAAATGTAATTTTATGACAGGAAAAAAGTCTGGTACAAATTATGTGACAGCTTGATTCAGCTGTGTGGAATTACAATACAGAGTTATTTTAACCATGTATTTTTCATACATCTAAAAGTGAGTAAAAGGCTTGAACTGAACTTGCATGACACATACAAATGGAAAGAACTGCGAAGAGAACATCTAAACCCTGAAAGGATGGCTGCCAGATGGCTGTGGAACACTGTAACCCTATATTAAAGAAACATCAGCAACTCATAAATCTAACATAAATACAGATCACACTGTCACAAAAACTACATCACTGTGGAAAGTGGAACGCAGTCAGAACTGAAGTAAAAGTCAAATGGAACATGACCTACAGAGAGAACATTATTACGCAGAGTGCTTATAACTGACTGACTTTGTCTCAGTCAGAGTTTGATTCTGTAATTCAGAGAATGTCACACACTCAGTGAAGTTACTAAAAAAGACACAGAAAATCTTGAATCTTTGGGCAGTGGGAACTCTCTTCTGGAACAAATACAGTACAACTTTTATCAGTTTCAAAGTACTCTTCTCCACTGAGTGAAAGTGACACACTGGCTCTGCTCCAAAACCTACTAAGTTTCTTTGCCCTACATAGGCAGCATTCTAAGCCAGCTTCCTAACTGAAAAACAACCTCATAAATGACTGATCTGGAACACTCATGGGCAGCAACTCTATCCATGAAGTTCACAGGGGACTCAGTGATTTCAGTACAGTTTAGCAAGTTGCTAAGCTAATGGTGCAATACTATAATAAGCAGATAAATACACACCAAACACTTTTAAATCAATGCATTATGTTATTAATTAACATTTCTTTAGATTTTTCTGCTTAGCTTGTCTAAATGCACAATGTGTTGTTTTCTACTGAAAAGACTAGCATAGTTGGTCACCAGCTAAACTAGCACTAGCCAGCAAAATCCTGGCTTGCCTAGCATGCAAATTCATGCTGGTGTAAGCAAGTCTATTCAGCAGGGATGCTTTATCATAATCATAAACATAACGTTTGGAACAGAGGGTGTCTGTGATGCCTTGCATGCTGCCTGTGTGCAGTTCAGTGATTTGGAACACAGCCACTGTCCTCATTGCCCAAGGTACAGTACCTGAGTATATTTTCTACACCAGTACTATATTACATGCTTTGGCTGTATTGTAAATCTTTACAGTGGTGCCAATAAAGCTTTGTTGACTTGGAGGGAAAGAGAGAAAGAAATGCTTTGTGATGGCTTTGCTATGTGGTTTCTGGTTTGTGTGTTTCTCTTGGCAGCAGGGCTCGTTATCCGTGTGGCTGCATTGATCTTTCCCCGCTGGCTGGCCTTACCGCAGCACCTTCACGGCCCATGGCCAAGCCCATTAGCACAAACATAAAGCCCACAGCCACACATTCTCCCATACACAGTCACTGACACACACACATAAACCCCTATAGACTGCATCGGAATGTTTTGTAGCCTCTTCTGGTCAGGAATCCTCTGTTTAGACAGCAAGAGTCTGTCTGATCGACATGTGAAGACATCAGTCACAGTTTATGTGTCTGAATTGACTGCCATGATAAAAAATTAATGGCTGTTATAGAAAACCTTGTGCAATCTGGAGTGTGTGTTTGTGACACACATATTTAGACTTTGTTAACAGCACATAGACTTGACAATTACCATGCAGTCAGTATAAAGGTAATGAAAGTATTGAGCATGTTATCATTTTTCTCAGAAAATATAATTCTAAAGGTGCTGTTTTTACCAGATTTCAGTAATAACCCAAGCAATCCATATGTACAAAGTAAACAATACGAATAAGTTCAGAAAGTTCTTTCCATAGATTTTCCATGGGATTCAAGTCAGGTGATTGACTGGGCCATTCTAGCAGCTTTATTTTCTTTCTCTGAGACCAATCCTTGGCTGTGGATTTGGGATCATTGTCTTGCAGAAATTTTCACCCTCATTTCATCTTCATCATCCTGGAGGATTTTTATCAATAATGTCTCATTCATTCTTCCTTCAGTTAAATGAATTTTACCTGTGCTACACAATGTTTTGAGATGATGTGCCGTGCCATTTGACCTCCAAACCTGGCGCGTTTTATCCAAAGAGTACAATTTTTGTCTTGTCTGACCAGACTATATTCTCCCAGTGTTTCACAGGCTTGTCTAAATGTTTTGCAGCGAACTTTAAACAAGCTTCAACATGCTTTTTCTTCAGCAATAGAGAGTAGAGAATAGTTATGGTGAGAGTGCATTATTGTTTTCTTTGAAAAAATTGTACATGCTAATTCCAGGTCTTTATAAAGATCTCCACAAGTGGTCCTTGGCTCTTGGACTCTTCTGAAAGAATGCATATATATATATTACCAAAATAAGGTTTTTGTGTATATAATATACACACACATGCAAATATATGAGGGGAATTCTGGATGGAAGCTTACATTTGTGTATGAAAAATAGGCCTACAATAACGAAGGAATACAACAATTAGGATGTAGTTAGTATTTAGTAGTGAACTATCTGGTAAAGCTCAGATATATGCCATTTATGTGGCTTGGGAAGCAAATTCCTGCAAAAGAGACTGTGTGTGTGGATTAGATAAAATGGGAATGAGTACTTGAATGATGAGAGGCAGAGTGAGACAAAGAAAGAGTGGAGAACAGGCCCGCTGTGTGTTCATAAAGCTCCATGTAATCCTTACAGATGGATTGGGCTGTTCTGCCCAGAAGGACAGATAAAAGGAATTTGGGTCTGGCATTTTCTCTCTGCTCTATTACCCGTCCATAAATTTTGAGTCAGGGGTCATGCCCTATGAGTATCACACAAGTTGGCTCATACCAAAAAAAGTCAGCTCACAATGAACATCTTTTCATTGACAAGTCCAGAGCCAGACTTGAGGTTCATGAGTGAGGAAAGGCTTGACAGCCTTTGGGATTACCTCTATAGGAGCAATTGAAAGATAGAGGGAAAGAGAGTGAGTGTTGAATGAAATAAAGAGAAGGCAGAGTGAGGGAGGGAAGGAACAGATAAACGTGATGAAGGAGCATTGTTGATGGGTTTCACGTCTGTGTTTGTCAGCAGTAAGAGAGTTTAGTGGACCTGTCCTTGGAAGGGCTTATCTGGTATTAGCAGGTCTACTGCCCCTTTGTCCCTGCCCAGAGACTCAGGGGATGTCCAAACCAGCCAGCCAGAGCATGGTCTAGATGGAGGCTGACCAGACTTTCCTATCACTGTTGTACATAAACAGTATTTAAATAACCATGAAGTATTACCCCCTTTTTACAGAGTAACCTCATATTATCTTTTCATTAGAAAACGTGTGAGATGATTTCAACAACATGAATTGCTGTAGAATTTTGAAGGATTATAAAATATGGTAGCATAAATAAAGGTGGCTAGTATGTGATGTTGTATCGTAAATATTTAAAACAAACCATGAAATGTAAAAGTTGATATATAAAAAACATTTAATTCTTAAGATTGTTCAGAAGAAAGCATAAGAACATTCTTTGGGCGTATTTTCTGGAATAGAAAACATTCTGAGAAGAAATGTTTTGTGAATCTGGCTTCAGGTTTCTTGTAGAAGAAGTACAAAGAAAGTCAAGTTGAAGAAAAAACATAAAGGCAATTTTCTAGGAGCAAGAGGGAGAGATTGAAATGAAAAAAAAATCATTTGGTAAGCGGACTTTTTCTTCTTTTCAGCCTGAGTTTGGAGGTCTGGCACCTTTGTCTAAAGCTTTTACAGAAGTGTCATGTTTCCTAATTCAGTGCCTTCAAAATGACAATTACAAAATGACACCTTTTATGACAACCATGGCGCTTCTCTCTGCCAATTAATAGCTCACAAACTCTCTTACAAACTTTCTTAACATACAGACAACTATAAGTTAGCCATTTACATAGTATGATGATTTGACACCGCTGACCTTTCTCTGGGTCTGTACTTTACCTCATGGGCTGTTGGGTAATTGTCCTGAGCAGTGTAGTTTTGACAAATGGGTGCATTTGAGGAACATAAAGAATGCAAAACTGTCACTGGGGTCTGCGGCTGTTCATGCTTGCCTTGTTGAGGATCCTATCCAGCTAATAAATATTGTTTAAAACAATGTGAGATTGGGGCAGGTCTGTCTGTTTGTCTGATTAGTGGAAGATTAACTGTTATATATTACATTTGCATGTTGTTGTTTTTTTTAGAAGCCAAGTGTCTGAAAAACACCTCTTCTGTGTCCCCTGGCAGTGCCTTGAGGTTTTCTGGTTCCATTTAAATGCTCTTCTGCCCCTAAAGACGTGTCTTTATGCACTTACCTGTGGCTTTTCTATTATGCGTGTGCACTAGATTGAATTATCTGCTCTCTAGGTATTTGCTGCAGTGTTTTCAGACTTCTGCTTCCGTATTTATTTTAAGTGAAAATGATATTATTTGTCAGAGCAGTTTTGTGTCTTAAAAGTGGTCCACAGTTTTAAGGAATAGTCACTGAAAATTTACTCATCCTTTTGTTTTTCATCAGAATAGATCTGAAGATATTTAGCATCTCACACTTGCTCACCAATGGACCCTCTGCAGTGAATGGGTGCCGTCAGAATGAGACACCGACCATCTATTAATAACATCACAATAATCCACAGCTAATTTTGGATTGATATGATCTGTGTATATTTCGCTCCTGATTCAGATGACCAATTTTGGATAGATTTTTTTAAATATATATTTTACATATATATTTGTTTATTGTAAATATGCAATATATTACTTCACAAGATGTTATGTTTTGGACTGGAGTCATGTGCAAGCTTGTGATGTTTTAATCAGCTGTTTGGACTTTGCATTCCCCGGCATTTGACGCTGTTTAAGTGAGAAAAGTTATTTTTTCCTCAATTCTCTCTCCAGTGTAATGAGTTGATTCACAGCAGTGAACTGCAGATTTTGTCCTGACCTCGTCTGGCACCCGAGGGGGGAAGCCTGTCTGTCTGATTAACTCAATACAGCCAAACTGACAATGATGAAAGCCAACAGAAGAAAAATACTACAGTGCTACGAAACCATTCCTGTCATTCTTCTGATGGGCAAGACCATAGGCACCAGTATATGTAAGACATTTTACCATCCGCAATCTTAAAGTCCATGTGATCTGACGCCACATTTTTTTGCATGACTCCAACCTATTAGCATTATCTCATCTCTATGCTTCCCTCACTTTCTCTATCTCTCTCTTTCACCAGGTTTTAATGGGTTATCTGTCACTCCTAAAGCTGAAAGTCACCTTGCTGTCTTTCTCTTATCTGTTCTTACTGGGAGTGAAATGGAGACTATTTTAAATGCGTTTTAGACATTTCAGTAAATGTCACAGCGAACGGAAAGTTCAGATAACGAGCTGAACTATCTCTTAAAGTCTATGATTCAAATGTCTCAAAATACGTTTTTTCTTAAAAGTCATCTCCTAATTTATAAAACATGGTTTTACTTAAGCCTAAAGGTGATATTATATACACACTGTGAAGATGCTAAAAACTTCTACAAAAATCTGCAGGGTAAATTCATTTAGAGGCACTACACCAAATTAAGAGATAATATGACATTTTCCCATTTTAACCTATCTGCAACATAATAGGGTGCATAAAGCGCCTACAAAACCTCAATTTGTAGCGCTTCTAATTACTATAATAAACAGCAGTTAGCAATTGGTTACACTCCAACAATTTCACTACTTATCGAGTATGTTATCAGCATGACTCATATTTTAGCTGTGGAACATTTGGTACATGATATATTGACTGTTTCATAATGTATTGCTTTGACTTTTGTCAGATGTACAGTCGTTGGCACCATATTGCGTGAGAAGACAATCCTATGAGAATAAATTAGCACACTTTTTATTTTACTCGTAGTTAAGTTGACAAAATAATGCTGTTTGCTTATTTATGGCTTCTTTTTGCTATAGAAAAAAATGCATATTTGCAAGATGACATAACCAGTCAGTCAGTAGAAAGCAGGTGGTAACAATAGATCATTGTACTTGGTAAAAATGCATGGGCAAAAAGACAGGATCAGCTAGTGCAAAAAATATTGTTGATGGATTGACATTTGACACAGACTAAAGCTTTGTGGCTCTTTGTGCCAATTTCTCATGTACTGAGTAAAATGTCTGTATTCTGCACAGGAAGTAGCCTCTGGCTAAACTTATATTGATTATGAGAATTAAAGCAATAAAATGTGCTTAGAGCTATTTTTTATTCTTTTTCTCTCGATTAACCTGCAACCCACAGGCATCCTATTGCCATGGGAACTGAATGAGGGATAGAGAGGTTATTCATTGACTCATTCAATCTGCATCACCATCTGCTTTTTGAAACACATACTCAGTTTAGCATTTCTGAGATTTGGATCAAGGAATTTGATGATAACCACTAGGGGTTCTGAATTTAAATAATTAAAATAATCATCTTGCCTCCTTTTAAATTAGCAGGTTTCATAAGATTTCAAAGAAACGTTTCATATCTAAAAACTTCAATCTATTGTTCTCAAAACAAGCCAGCCTGTGTACTGGTTAATGAAATATAATCAGAAAGTCTTTTAGATGTAATTACTGATCTCTAAATGCTGTTCTATTTTTTTTTTTTAAGTGAATAGTGTTAAGTTAACTTCTCAATGTGGATATCCAGTGGCTGTCATCTTTTTTCTCAGAAGCTCTGTTGTTATATTAAGACTTTGTCTTGGAGGAATTTAAAAGTTGTGTTATTGATTTTACCCTTGGTTTGACCCTCTCTGTCTGTCAAACACTATCAGCCATCGCAGGGTGGAACATGTCTGACTTAACTGACACTGACACACACATGGACTCAACAGGAACTAATGTGAAAAAGTGGGAATGTCAGTCACTCTGTGAAAGCCTCAGACGGACATTAGTCCTGGAAAAAAAGAAAGTAATTGTTGGCACAGGAGCATTTATGCGGTAAAAAAACAATGACTAAAATGCATTTATGAAGTCAATATAGTAGACAATAGAATGGATTTTATTTTACTCTCAAGCCATCCAAGATGTACATAAGTTTGTTTCTTCATCTGAACAGATGAAATTTAGCATCACTTGCTCATAAATGGATTCTTTACAGTGAATGAGTGCCATCAGAATGAGTCCAAACATCATAAAATCATCACAATAATCCACAAGTAGTCCACACAACTTCAGTCCATTGACTAACATTACAGTTACTAAATACATCATCAATTTTGTATTTAAATATCTTCGACAGCTACTCGAAGTCTGAAAACCAATTTAGTTACTCAATAAGTAACTTATTTATTCAAATTGCTACAGCAGTCCACAGAGCTTGTACCTAAACTACCATACCGGGCATATTTCTTCCCCTCCATTTTCAATAACATTGTGCACACAACATTGTTTTCAAAAAACGTCTCTGGTTACAACTGTAACCCCAGCTTCTCGAAGGAACGAGACACCGCGTCCAGCAGACGCTGTGGGCCCTGATACAGGAACCTGGGTTCCCTCCATACAGTATGTCTAAGGCACGTAACGTTCGGCGTGATGCTTTGATCATGCGGAGGGGATTTCCTCTCAAGGAAAAGCCCCTGTTCTTCAGCCACCACTGTAGGGGTCTCATGTACAGCAGACCAAGAGGCATTACGTTGGATGCCGCTGCCATGAGACCCAACAGTTTCTGGAACTGCTTTACAGTGACCGGCCCTCTTTCACACCTGAGACTGCCGTGTGGATTGACTCGATGCGGGCAAGGGTCATACGAATGTACGGGGTGAGAGGGACAGACCGAAGGGGAGAACCCGATATTGGTACGCTTTGCCCCCAAAAGCAAACCTCAGATATCTCCTGTGCGAAGGATGGATGGATACATGAAAGTACGCATCTTTCAGATCTATTGTGACCAATCCTCGGACTTGATTTGTGACGCAACCTGCTTGACTGTCAGCATCCTGAACTTCAATTTCATTACTGAGCGGTCAGGGGTCTGAGATCTATAATGGGCCTCAGCCCTCCATCTTTCTTTGGAACAATGAAGTACCGGCTGTAGAACCCGGACTGAACTTCGTGAGGAGGGACCACCTCGATGGCCTTCTTCCTCAGTAATGTGTCTACTTCTTACTCCATAACCAGAGCCTGTTTGGCGCGCTCGAGTGTCAATAACACACCCACAAAGTGCGGTGAAGGTTTCCCAAACTGGATTCTGTAACCTCCTTCTACAGTTCGCAGGACCCAACAAGCTACATTCGGCAGGAGCTTCCAGGCTGCCAGAAAATGTACCAAGGGAACCAGCCGCTCGAGGCTGGTCTCTGGTTGAGAGAGAGGAACTGCTTGGTTGTAATGCTGTGAACCACCCACAGGTGACATTGCAGACAGTTCCACGCGAGTGCCTGATGTACTGGCCCTCAGTCCCGCTAAGATGTTTCTCGACTCGGGCTGGCACTCGCTGGAGGCATTCATCCCCTGGACCTCCGGCAGGGTAAATGAAAATACCTCCTGAGGGCACTGCAGACCTGCGGGTGCCGTAAGAGGCAAAACCTGTGTCTGGTGGGGGGGCCCTCCGAAGCCCTAAGGCAGAGACCTCAGGGCTTCTTTCGAGGGGTCCTCTTAACCTGAAGCACGACCCTCAAATCTTGCTTAGACTGTGAGGACCCCTGTACGGAGCGCTTGCTCGGCGACACTACACTTCACTGGTACGAGGAGATAGTACTCAGCTGGGGCTGCTCCTGCCCAGCAGCCCTGTGAGTTCGAGAGTGGTGAGGGAGGAACCGCTGAAACGTACCCCTTCCCAACAAGCGCTGAAGATGTTCTGAAATGCTTGGAGCGAAGGGATGGAGCCTTCAAGAACAATGCCGCGTTGGGAGACAGTCCGCGAGCGTCTGTTCAATGTGCGGTACAGACCTGTAGCCTTGCTCTTTCACTCCATAAACATTACCGTAAAAGTCTGTGGATAAATAAAAGAGCCTGGCTGAATATGGTTTGTTCCACGATCTCGACACCTCGAAGGCTCCGTTTTGAAGGTGGTGGCTGAGCCCGCAGATATCTTTTGTCCAATTTGCTGGTGCGTGGCTCAGCTTTAACCTCATCGGGCCATTTTAACTGCAGTTTAGTAATGGCCCTGGTCACCACCTCCAATAACTCCTCATACTGGGAGAGAGGCACTCATCCGTCTTCGAATCCTCCATGCCAGCGAGATCCCGCTGCGATCCCCACGAGCGCTTTCACTGCTCGGCCTCGGCACGAGCGGGTCCGTCGCCGCGGGGAGTCGCAGTGAAGCCTTCTCAAAGAGAGCCTCCCTGGATCTAAGAACGCGCACTGAGAGATTCTCACAGTGAGGGCAATCAGCTGCCTCGAGAGCTGAGGCTGCGTACTCTGCACCCAGACAAGACACACACAGCTTGCGTGAGTCACCTGGTGCAATAAAACGCTTGGGGTAAGCACATGATCAATGCAATGACTCGTTTGGTCGCCTTGGTCACTTTTCTTAGTGAACTTAGACATTTTTCTTTTTTTTTGCTTGGTGAAACGCTGACCCTATTTCTTACACACACAGTCACAGCACACTTTGCTGAACGGCCGTAATGCTGGAGGCGAGGCATTTCCCATAGCGTCTGCTGGAGGCGGCTCGATTTCCTGAAGAGGAACTTGTCATTTATATCAACCCCCATAAATACGCAGTCGAGCGCGATGTAAATAAACCTATGTAAATAGGGTGCTCACATGACATAAGGCATTTTCTGGCGCATAACCAAACCGCAGGGAAATACCTGCGTTTTCCCTTCGTGTAAACAGGGCCTTAAACTAATGATGAGACAGACAGACAGTCAAGCTGCATCAATCACAGTATTAGAGTACATTAGGCCCACAGCTGAACAACAGAACTACTGAAACGCAAAATACCCGGTGACCAGGACATCTGCATGGTTGTTCCACAACATAACGCACACAAATAGATATTTTAAATACAATCACCAATTATTAATCTTACTTACAGGTAGAAGTTCAGAGGAGCAAGCCAGTCCAAATAAACTGGCACTGATCCATCTTTTAAGACCAAGCATTTGGTGAATATCGCGTTGTACTTCAAGATTGGAAAAGCAGTCATCAGTAAAATGAGGCGAACACAACAAGAGATTGTACTGCTGAGGTGTTGTTGAAAAAATGAATGTAAATCACTCATTCTTTGTAGATTCATCTTTCGGAAGAGCATATAAAACAAATATACTCTCACAGGATACAGCGTCTTCTTGACATGATGTAATCCATGTGGAGATTGTACTGTTTGTGGGCGGGGCAAGTTGTTCGCGATGTAGAATGTGGGCGGACATTATGCAAATTCACCCTTAAACCCTATGTGGCTGCTATTACTGCAAACAATGACCCCATAGGAAGGTCTGTTGGTAAGCATGAGCCCCACTGTACCCTCTTGGGACCTGTCTCTAGTGCTGAGAGCACTTCAACAGGCCTCATTTGAGCCTTTGCCAGCAATTGAGCTGAAGTTTCTATCAATGAAGACTCAATAGGGTTAAGGGGACCTGCAGGCATTTTTGGTCTACGAATCATGCCTTAAGTTTGGGATGGCAGAGTTCACTGAGGCCACGGCCCGGCTATGTCCCTCTACTCAGTTCACAATTCTTGTCATGTGTCATGCATGATTATAAGACAGTTTATGAGAAAAAATGCTGTGCATGATTAATAAACAAACTGTTCTATTGAGTCAGAATTTCAATGAATCTGTAGATCTGGTGTGAATGATTTCTGCATAGACTTTGCATTCTTTTCTAATTTTTTAGCAAATAGTCACAAAGACATGGAATATACTGCAACAATTCATTGTTTATTTAATAGAAAAAAAGCATAGGATGTTCTTGAATTCTAGATTTTTTTTATGTTGTCTCCCAGAGGAAAAATGATTTGTAACTGTCATTTTAAGACAGGAAATTGACCTCTGAGGCCATTTCAGCTCTCTCTGCGTTTCAGCTTTTAGTCTCACTAACTAGCCTGTGCAGCAGGAAATGGAACGAGCGAAAAGAGAACCAAGAGCGCTTTAAGCACTTGTTAAATGCCAATCAGCAGAAATGTCAACTCTCATGTTGCAGATGTTTCTAAAATGGATTCAGCGCTGTGAAAAACATCGCTCCAAACACTCTGCCTATGAAATTGCTTTCCCTCTGCCTAGATTAGCACTCCTCTCTCACTTCCTTTCCTCCATTTCCCCCTCCTCATTTCTGTTTCTGTTTTCTCTCTACTCGAAGCCATTACCTGAATTGTGCACTTTCTTTTCTCTCCCACAGAGAGTCTTTCCAGGTTGCTGTTGAGGACAAACTGTCTCATGCTGTCTGCGCTCAGGGGGAAAAATGGGCTACCAGAGTGTCCGAGTGCACTTCCTGACGGAGAGTGGTGGGTATGTGACAGAAAGGCCAATATATTAGTTAGCACTCGAGCTACACATACAGAATTCTCACATGACCGTCTTATGAGGGAATACAGCTTGAATATCGAAAATAACTTTGATTTTGAAAGGACTCAACATAACACAAACTCTCGCTCATTGAAATTCAAGCTGGGATGTAGTCAAGGTTATAGACAAAGCTGATGCAACAGAGGCCTTAAAAGAAGATGAGAAAACTAGGTCTTTCATTCTTGACTGTATTCTGTTTTAACAGTTTGAAAATATTTTCTTATTCTCTGTCCGCTACGGTTTGTAGTTCACGGACAGCGTGATGTTAGCCTTTCTTCCTCTAGATTTATCCACTGTTTTACATGACCCCTGATGTCAATAAGCTAACAAGCTAACAATTGACTACCACTAATGAAGTTGACTTTGGATCTTCATGCTTAAGTGCTTTAACTTTCACACAGCAGTGCTAATTTAGTATTATTTAAAGAAAATAAAAAACACCTCAAAGTCTTCTGACTGGCTAAAGAAAAATGTGAATTATAAAAATTTTATGAAATACTCAATTTCAGAACGTAACTTTCTATGTAACTCATTCTTTAAAGTCTTGACAAATATCTTGTATTTATATAGTTTTCAAAAAGCAGATCAACATTTCGGTTTTCATTGTCCTTTTATTATTTTGTGTTATATGTGTTTCATCTTTTTTTCCCCTGTTTAGCTTTAGTTAAATTTTGTTGCTAATTAAGTGTTATTTGTATCTATATTGCTACTATAATTTTATAATTATTAAAATCAATTGCCAATACAGTTTATCCAATATTCAAATTTTATTTTATTTCACATTCATTTTAATCACTGCATATAATTTTAAATAGTTAATAGTAGCTGTACTGTACACAGTAGCTTCATGCTCTTTAAATATGGGCATTGCAAACAAACATGGAAAGTGTTTGACTAACAGAAATACAGTCTTCTCACTGGCAAGAAAAAGAAAGAATCTGACTTATAAATATTTAGCTTACAGTGTTAGTTCCAATTTTATATTTCAATTTTGATTTTAGCAATTTAATGTGCTTTTGATTTTTAAATATTTATTTTTACCTTTTAATTTATTTTCATACATTAACATTAACAATAACTGCGCTCTCACGCAGCAGCTTTCTGCTTAAAAAGTGCATAAAATTGACTGGCAGTCAGAAAGCACCTCAAAGCCTTCTGGCATGGGTAAAAAAATATTTTAGCCATTTAACACATAACTTTCTATGCAATTCCATTCATTCTCCAAAGTCCTGTCAAATATGATAGCTTGCATTTATAAAGTTTCATTGAACAAGTTACCAATCCAAGTCCGCCTGAAGTTTCCTTGAACAGACCTGGCAAATAATTGTAATGCAAGAATCAGATTGCATTTTAACTTTATTTTCAATTTGCATGTTTTGTCAACGTTTAGCTTTTGTTCGCTGAATTCATTTCCTCGGGATGCCTTTGTGAGAATGAACATTTCTTTGCATGTTTATTCTTTTTTTTCCTTCAAAGACCAATTTGCATTTGACTTTGTACCTGCTCAGCTTTCTCGGTGCAGTTTGTATGTCACCACTTTCTAATTAAATGCTAAAATATTTATGTTTGAAAGCTTGTTTGTATCGGCCTCTGCCTCTGTTTGCGGAGAAACTATTTCGAAAAGAGCGAAGGGGTCCTGGTCACCATGAGCAGTAGAATTAATGAATGCAAATATAAAAGAAAAAGCCAGGGAGATGTATACACCTTGAAAGAAGCACAGGCCTACTTTAACTTATTTTTGTCCTTTCCCTTTTTATTTCCCCTCGCTCCCTGTTTTTTCAGTATTCTACTTTTAAGACAACTGCCCGTGGGTGACATTTTCGTTCCTGATGCACTTCCTGAATTCTGGCTTCAATAGGCACCCTGTCTTCCAGCGACTGGCTTTGAATACCGCTGGGGCCAGAGACCCAGCAGATCAGCGCTTAAAGTGGAGGTCTCTTTAAAACCCTTTCTCCTCCTCCTGTCTGATTTTCCATATTTTAGTATACAGCAGAGAGGGTGAAATTCCCCACTGACCCTCTTCATGGTCTTTTGAAAGCCACAGACACAATCAGTATAATCCCTACAATATGGTTTGTGAACACAATATTGAGACAGAACTTGTTCAGTGATACTGAAAAAATAGGAACTTAAAAAATAGGAAAATAATTTTCAAAGTCAAGACATAATGGTTCAGTCGACTGGAATACGTTAGTAAAATTCACAAATATGGTACTTAAAAAAAAAAAAAAAAAAAAAAGATTATTTGGTAACACTTGAATTTGAACCCTTCTGCTGTGCTGAAGTTCTCCATCAATAATTACTGTTTTTTTTTTTAAAAAAAAATGCTTGGTCTATTAAAACCAAAAATGGACTTGGAACTGATTGGTCATTGATTTGAGCTTATGCACAAAACGCATGTGGATAATTCACTTAAAAATGTAGGTGCATAATCAATGATCAGTGAGGTCTAAATTATGCATAATTACTAGGAACTTATTCTGAACCATACCTCAAAATAAAACATAATCTGTTTTAGGAAGCTATAAGATAATAATGTAGATATTAGCTAAATTATTTTAATTATTTTAACATGAAATCAGAACATCATTAAAAGTAGTTAATTTTTTGTTTGTCCCAAAACACATAATTCACATAATTTTCACATAATATAATAAATTCAATGAATTTTTGTTTGTTTGTTTTTTATTATGTCAATGTATATTTAATGTTTATAGGCACATAAATCAGACTTTTTAACAATTTCAACACAATTAAAACATTTTTAAGGCCAGGCTGCTTGCTTCCTTTTTTCAACGTCCTTTCGAGATTTCAGGCTGTATTTTGCACTCTTCTTGTGAAAAGTACTGTTCAAGACTTGGATTGAGTTGAAATAGCTCCTTAAGGTAACAACTGCCTGTACACATTTTATAGTGCAGTATAAGGTGAGCTTGCTGCTATTTTTATTACCTCTGTGCATTGGTTAGGCATGAGGTATAAATCTATTATATTAAATCTATAATATATAAATATTTGATAGTCCGCGTTAGTCGTAAGCCTATTGTCTCGTAGTTCACATAATCTTTCAGTCTCCCGAGTGTGTTGGAGGCCTGCAATATTGAGATTTTATATAGTTACTAAGCATGGCTGTATTTGTGACATTTTTCCTTGGAAATTGCATCCGTCCGCCGTGCAGCGATGTTAAAAGAAAGTGTGCATGTGTGTGTAAATGTGAGTAGGTGTGTGCCTCTGTAAGGGGGAATATATTGATCTGTGGCAGAGGGAGGCTAACTCGGATGGACGTCCCCTGAGCTCAGAGACAATGAGTAAAGTAACAGATCAATTTGTGCGCACACACACACTGTGACACACAAACAGACTCCTCAGAGCTTAAAAAAAAAAAAAAAGAAATTCAACTAAACTTAATTCTGTCTCCCATTCGAAAAGGATTTACATTAAACGTATTTCAAGACTTCTGATAGGTTTATGTCAGGAACAAAATGAAAATTATGTTGTTATTCAGCACAGAAAACGTGAAGTGTGAGGATATAAATAGAGAAATGTCTACTTTTAAAAAGAGTTCTTATTAGTGAAATAAACTTTGAAAGAATATACTTTAATATGGAACTGAATGTAATGTTTTCTGATACTGTACGTATTTGTACGTATATTGTAATTTCATAATTTTGTATTCTTTGAAATATGGTTGAAGTGTAGTTCTAGATGTTGAAAAGCATACTTGTTGAACAAAAATATTCTTTAGTGTATTTAATAGATATTCACTGTCACTGTATTACAGTTCTATGTAATTACACATTTGTAATGATGACGTTATTTAGTATATTTAAAATATGTACATTGTACATTTTGTGATTGATATTATGTTGTGTGAGTAATGGCAGTGAACTATTCCTTTAGTAAGTTCAGCAGATTAGTTTTGTGCCGTAGGTGATATTTCATTTGCTTTTGAGGTGTATGAATGTGTTCTATTTCTTATAAGGACATAATTATTTTAAACAGGAGTACCCGAACTACAACCTGTGTGTGTGTGTGTCAGTGCATTCCTGCATGTTGAGCTCCTCTGACACGTGAACTTTCTCTCACTGCTCTGCGGAGAAAGCAGGCGAATAAACGTGAGCGGTTGCCGCTCAATCGTTAATATCGATTTGCAATTTGTAAACAGTAGGTCCCATTTTAGCAAATGCCAGGCCTGTTTCAGCACAATAGTTTCTGGATTATTTTCACATCGAGCACCAGACGAGGACAAAGTGACTACTCTCTGGTGAGAAGCGAGCGGGAGAGAAACAGGAAAAAGGCTATTTTCTCTTTCCTTTTCCTGTCTGCCAAAAGAAAGCCTTGCTGCGACTGAGCAGGGAGCCATTTTCAAATGTTTGGAAACAGGAAGACAGGTGTTAGGTCAGGGATGGTTCCGCTTTTTAGATTAACACTTCCTCTGTTGAATGTGGGGCTGCAGAGCACAAATGTAACAAATTTAGTTTTCCATCATTTTGAAACTGCACCAGAGAAACTGTGCAAACTAGGTTAAAATGGCTGCACCTCAACATGACTCCTCTGATAATGAAATGTTCACGTTTGAACTGGATATGGCATACTGCAAATCTATGCCTTCTGTGATCTATGAGCTGGGCTTTTATAGTTTAGAATTTTCAGCTGTAATTTCAAATTAGTTTAATGAAAAACAAAATTGTAGACCTGCACTAGGCTTGCACTAGAAGACTGGATTAGGTAAGCAGCTTCGTGTGAAGAAATCAACTGTGGGAGCAATTATTAGAACATGGAAGACATGCAAGACCACTGATAATCTCCCTCGATCTGGGGCTCCATGCAAGATCTCACCCCGTGGGGTCAAAATGATCACAAGAACTGTGAGCAATAATCCCAGAAACACACGGGGGGACCTAGTAAACGACCTGCAGAGAGCTGGGAACAAAGTAACAAAGGGTACCATCAGTAACACACTGCGCCACCAGAGGATTGGGAGAATGTCATGTGGTCAGATGAAACCTAAATAGAACTTGTCGTGTTTGGAGGAGAAAGAATGCTGAGTTCCTTCCAAAGAACACCATACCTACTGTGAAGCATGGGGATGGAAACATCATGCTTTGGGGCTGTTTTTCTGCAAAGGGACCAGGACAACTGATTTGTGTAAACGAAAGAATGAATGGGGCCATGCATTGTGAGATTTTGAGTGAAAACCTCCTTCCATCAGCAAGGGCATTGAAGATGAAACGTGGCTGGGTCTTTCAGCATGACAATGATCCCATACACACCTCCCGGGCAATGAAGGAGTGGCTTCGTAAGAAGCATTTCAAGGTCCTGGAGTGGCCTAGCCAGTCTTGAGATCTCAATCCCATAGAAATTCTTCAGAGGGAGTTGAAAGTCTGTGTTGCCCAGTGACAGCCCCAAAACATTACTGCTCTAGAGGAGATCTGCATGGAGGAATGGGCCAAAATTCCAGCGACAGTGTGTGGAAACCTTGTGAAGACTTACAGAAAACGTTTGACCTCTGTCATTGCCAACAGTAATCAGGGTTCCCGCGGAGTCTTAAAAAGTCTAAAAAAGACTTAAATTCAGAAAGTTCAATTTAAGGCCTCAAAAAGCCTAAAAAACACAAGTTTAGGTCTTAAATTTAATTTACCCAGGTCTTAAAATTCTTACCTTTGTTCATTTTGTTAATTGTGCTCAAGCGTTGTCTGCCGAAAATAAAATATTAAAATGCTGTAATAAGTTGGTGATAACGATAATCCCATTGCGTGATCACTGCAGGTATAACGTCTGTAAAGTAGGTGGTGGTATCTAACCCACCAATAAAATGAAGGAAGGCTACCTGCCCCCTGAATTCGTGCAACGTTAACTCAGGGCTGTGGTCAAACGCGTAGTGTGTGTTTGACGTGACTTGGCTCAATAAGGGCGAGTTTTGCAGCTGGTTACAAGCTGTCCCCAGCAGTAGATATGAATCTCCGGACATTAGGTGTGAAGGCGGACAAACAACGGTCTGATCTTCGGGCTACTTTCAGATCCAAATGTGACTTCCAAATCAGAGGTACTTTGGATTCTCCACACCGTGACAAATCATATGTCATATAACAGTAACGATAATATTAGTGACATTTTCCAGGCAATGTTCGCCGACTCAAACATTGCGAAACTTTTATTTGCGGTCCGAACAAGATCACTTATATAGCAAGATTTGATATAGCGGACTTCATCAAGAAAGATCGAAATTAACATCATTAGCAGACCGTATGTCTTGATGTTCGATGAAAGCCTCAACTCATCCACCAAATCCAATCAGCTGGTATCATTCTAATTTTTCTAATTACAGTATGTGTCGGGTTGGTCTTAAACTTCACACATAATGGTCTTAAAAGGTCTTAAAAAGGTCTTAAATGTAACTAACTGAAACCTGCAAGAACCCTGAGTAATGTATACTGAGTATATAACAAAGTATTGAGATGAAATTTTGTTTTTGACCAAATTACTTATTTTCCACCATAATTTGCAAATACACTTTTTTAAAAATCCTATAATGTGAAATTACAGTCCTCTCTCATCTTTTTAAGTGGATGAACTTGCACAATTGGTAGCTGACTAAATACTTTTTTGCCCCACTGCATGCTATTTGGAGAGCTTCCCAAGTCTATAACTACTAGGAATTCAATTTTGAACCAGTAAAAATTATTTTAGAATGGAAGTACTGATCTGTTTGGTAGCATTTCAAAACAGCTTTGTAATATGAAAATGCATTAATAGGGCAAATATGCATTAGACCAATGCTGATATAATCACGTATGCTTGATGTTTATCCAGTAGCTATATCATATCCATCAGTCTAATGAGATGAACTGGCAGTAAAATGTTTAGTTCATGTGACGACTGAGACTCAGAGTCGGCCAGATTAAGATCCATTTGCAGTTTATTTTCACACAAGGTCGTACAGGCAACGGTCAATCGACAACAACAGGATCAGAGGAGACAAGACAAGAGCAAGGTAAGTGTCCAGGCAAAAGTTCAGGGTATCAGGCAATCAATCAGAGTCATGGTACAGGCAAGAGTTCGGGGTATCAGGCAATCAATCGAAAAACAGGTCAAAACAAGGTCGGTAACAGAGACAATCCAAAAACACAGAATAAACGCTTGGTGATGCTGCCGTGGCAA